>OZ038314.1:5822555-5877555 GCA_964035775.1 Osedax frankpressi
GTATGCATGTAGGTATGTACATAGGTATGTTTGTAGGTATGTATGTATGTATGTATGTAAATATGTATGTAGGTATGTATGTAAGTATGTATGTAGATATGTACGAAGGTATGTATGTAGGTACGTATGTAGGTACGTACGTAGGTATGTATGTATGTGGGTAAGTATGTGGGTATGTACGTAGGTATGCATGTAGGTATATATGTAGGTGTGTATGTAGGTATGTACGTAGGTATGTATGTAGGTATGTACGTAGGTATTCATGTAGGTGTGTATGTAGGTATGTAGGTATGTATATATGGATATACGTAGGTATGTATGTAGGTATGTATGTAGTTATGTATGTAAGTATGTATGTAGGTATGTATATAAGTATGTATGTAGGTATGTGCATAGGTATGTAGGTAAGTATGTACGTAGGTATGTACGTAGGTATTTATGTAGGTATGTATGTAGTTATGTATGTATGCATGAAGGTATGTAGGTATGTAGGTAGAAGTGTATGTATGTATGTTGGTATGCAGGTATGTATGTAAGTATGTATGTAGGTATGTAGGTATGTAGGTGTGTATGTATGTAGGTATGTAGGTGTGTAGGTGTGTAGGTAGAATTGTATGTATGTATGTAGGTATGTAGGTATGTATGTAAGTATTTATGTAGGTATGTACGTAGGTATATATGTATGAATGTAGGTATGTAGGTATGTAGGTATATAGGTATGTAGGTATGTAAGTATGTATGAATGTAGGTATGTAGGTATGTATGAGATAATAAGAATTTATCTGTATATTAATTCGAAATGACATACAAATAATATTCTCTTTCATAGTTCCCATTGTTGTTTACAAAGTCTCAATATGGGCATATAAGAAACTTTCAGAAAAACCAGACCCCAAGCAGAGAACCATTCATCCTTACATCGGCAAAATTACAGTCTTGGAATGTCCTACGTTAGTCCGTAATACTATTTACTGACTATTTACTAACTATTTACTAACTATTTACTAACTATTTACTAACTATTTACTAACTATTTACTGACTATTTACTGACTATTTACTAACTATTTACTAACTATTTACTAACTATTTACTAACTATTTACTAACTATTTACTGACTATTTACTGACTATTTACTGACTATTTACTGACTATTTACTGACTATTTACTGACTATTTACTGACTATTTACTGACTATTTACTGACTATTTACTGACTATTTACTGACTATTTACTGACTATTTACTGACTAGTTACTGACTATTTACTGACTATTTACTGACTATTTACTGACTATTTACTGACTATTTACTGACTATTTACTGACTATTTACTGACTATTTACTGACTATTTACTGACTATTTACTGACTATTTACTGACTATTTACTGACTATTTACTGACTATTTATTGACTATTTACTAACTATTTACTGACTATTTTACTACTATAGGATGCATGCTATATATTATGTATTACCTATTATGTATTATCTACAAGATGTTTTCTACTACTTATAGCTACTACACTAATCTCCGTGTGTGCGCGCAGTTTCTTTCCAGCTCGGAGATTCGAGAAAACTTGGACGAATATCACAACGAAAATCAACTCAATGAAAGTGGCCCAACTTACCAACGGCAGAGTTTCAGTTACAGCTATTGGAGATCTGATCATTAGACCGGTGGAGTCTTGGGATGAGAGCATTTACATGTCAGTTTGGGGCGTGGCTTAAATAGCATATTTGAAGGAACATTGAATACATTCTTTTTTGTGGCGTTATACGTTTAAAATAATTCTGCCTTCAACGAGTATCTTTATTACGAGTAGACACGAAGAGTATTATTGATGAATTTACTTATGTTAATGTATTATGTGGAGTTTATTAGGGTCATATACTCCCAAACTACTCTATGTATGAACTACTAAACCTCTGTTCTAACCCTCGACTCCAACAGTTGCCACCATGGCTCCTATCACATGATTACTTACAAGTTGTTTCCCCGGCACTACGCTCGAGACGATTGGTTGACGTTGATGCCCGTGGTTGCCCTGCTCTGCCTCACCCTGTTCATCATGCATCTAATCTGGCACGCCAAGACCCGGCACTTCGAGAAGACTACCCTGCAACGAGCCAAGTACCACTTCATGAAAGAGTACGCTAAGAAGTTCCTGTACGACGCGAAGATCAGCGCTTAGAGTAAGGAGGGAGTCTTTTATTTTTCTATGTATCCCGCTTACCAAATATATTTCTTTATCTAATGTTTTAGTTTCTAATATTAAGTTTACACTTTGTGTTATGCGTAGCTCATGTATGTGTAATACATTTTCCTATTATATGCTTAATAGGTATTTTCCTATTATATGCGTAATAGGTATTTTCCTATTATATGCTTAATAGGTATTTTCCTATTATATGCTTAATAGGTATATTCCTATTATGTGCTTAATAGGTATATTCCTATTATATGCTTAATAGGTATTTTCCTATTATATGCTTAATAGGTATTTTCCTATTATATGCTTAATAGGTATTTTCCTATTATATGCTATAATATATGACATCGACCGTTGGGAGGTAAAGGGTTAAATAGTTGCGAGGAAACTGTAAGTTTTGATATCAGATTAATAGCTATCAAGTTTATTCATTTAAAGTATATTATTTAGTCTTTTCATCCATTAACTGATAAAAAGATGACATATTGACAGATTGACATCGGAGCTAAAAGATTATATTAAAAATAAATTAAAAGTAAATATTACGTTATATAAATAAATATGTATATAATATAATTAGTGAATTAACCCTATATACTACCATACTTATTAAAGTTATTAATACCGACACAAACAAAAACGAGCTGGTAAGATAAAATAAATATTGGTTTGCTATATATTATTGTAAATGTATATATATATATATATATATATATATATATATATATATTGTTCACCTATTAAGAAATATAATCAAATATAATAATACATATTTATTACATTCATCATTGTTTAACAAGGAATATTCGCATGATTACATTTGTAATATTATATATCCTGAATTCTAATGGAATATATAGAATCAATTAACATATGTTCTCAGGGCATCATTAGATAAGCAATCGTCGGTTTTAAATATCATAGATACAACACATAGGGTGAACATAAATGATATACACATTAGTGTGTATCGGAGCTCCGATACGCATACATGGTATATTACTCTTATAGTAAACTTTACAATATATATATATCTATATGTTATTTTTAACTTTCAATAAACTGAAACGAAACTTATGTGTAGATATTTATAAGATTATTGATTTGACAATATTATACATATTTACCCAACGTATGTCATACGTCGTATTCACCTCTATATTAAGTTATATTAATATATAACTTATACGGTATACATTGTATACATATACCGTATAAGCTATATATTAATATACCTTAATATATAGGTGTATATTATTTTATTATATATATATATATACTTGTGGTAACAGAATAATGTAACAATTTATTTTTATTCTTCAAAAAATTAATGTTTATAATAATATTAAAATTTGCTTTTAAAATACTGATATAAAATATTTTTTCTTTTGTAATATAATTGTTTTAATTATTACGATTTTAAAAATATATATTTAATTTCTATATACGAATCTGATTTCTTAATGGTTTTTGCATTTATATGTATATTTATTAATAACTACCTTCGATATATGATATCCGTACATCCAGAAAACAATAGAGGTAATTTACTTTGTATGCATTTTATTTTATACTATTTATAATTTTTCAAATAATTTCATTTATTTAGAATAAATAAGGAGAATGTTCGATATTATTATAATAATATAAAGTTGAAGTACTAATACATACGTTATTGTAATTAACGATATTATCTTTTTTATAATATTTATTTCGTTTGTTTATATATATAGTAATTTTGGATACTATCTTTAAGCTAGGTATTGATAGATTCATAAAGAGTTGAAGTATACTTCAACTCTTTATGAATCTATCAATACCTAGCTTAAAGCTAGTATCAAAAATTACTACTATTGGCTAGTATCGTACACGACAATATTACATACAAGCTAATAGTTTTTACAATATATATATATATATATATATATATATATATATATATGTATCTAATTAATTATATTTAAACTTATTAAATTAAGTAAATGTATAGTCATAAGTTAAAAGTCTATACGAACACATTTGTTTGGAGCCTTGTATAATAGGATCCAGTACCTCCCTCTAGTTATTAACTTTCTATACAATATATAAAACTCGTCATGCATATTAATGCTTCATACGTATTGCAATAATAATCTTGATGTCACATATTTAATACGAACTCCTTTAAGTTCAATATTTCTAACTCACTCTTCAGAGTACATTTTAACATCACATCGTAGTCACACTATCTGCTTCATTCATGTTACAATTGTGACTTGATGAATTGTTATTAGAGGTAGCTAATCTTTTTATACGTATACTTGCCATAAAATAGAAATCAAATTATATATAAGAGCGTTAAATCTTTAATTTATATTAGGAATGCTATGTTAATAAGATTGTAAATATAACTATAGTTATTTGAAAACACGATTTGTTGATCTAATTTGTTAAAGTAAGCTTAATTTTCAGTTTAAATAACTATTTCATAAGATATGAGTTAAAGTAAAAAAAATTTAAGTTGCGATAATATTGTTTGGTATAAATAATTATTTACTTATAATAAATTGTAGTTTAATCGTATTTATTTTTGGACATTCGTCAGGTTGACGTTCGATAGGCGAAATTATAATATATATGTATTGCATCAATCTATTTAATTTATAATATTATATAATATTATGCGTACAATTAACGTAGAATGATATATATATATAACATATGTTATCGAAATCTGATAGATCTTGGAAGATTTAATGTTTGTTATACATGTGGAAATTTTAAAATATAGAATTGTTGTTGTAGAATATATTCTCCACTATATTAACCACTATATCTATAGGCTATAGACGTAGTGGTTAAGTGTATGCAACATCGATACTCAATACCTGCATACATCATGGATATCATAATAATACATCATATATTACAAAATCTTTCATGCCGAATTATTCATTCAACACCTTATTAGAATATATCTACTGGCATAGATAACACAGATGCTACCAAAGTCAGACTCATACTACTCATGAAGGAGCAGGAATATATAAGAAGTACTATTCCTGAACTACCATATATTTTATTCACCTTATCGTAAATATAAAAAAAGATATCTTCTGCATACATGAATAGATTCTTACATGAAGTAATTGACACAAAATAATATATATATATAGGAAGATGGAACTTATTATCTATACTATTTAGATAATCAATTTAAATGCAGCAGCTAATGCAATATGTATATACTGAACACATTTTCTTTATTTCTCGAGCCCATAGAATTGATAGCTAAATATAGAATTAATTATAATCATGTAAATATATTTACATAAATATATTTACACAATTCTCTCAAATAATTATAAAAGTTATGTTATAAGCCATAACTATATACTGTTACTATATACTGTAATTAGATAATGAACTTAAATAATGTAATTAGATAATGTAATTAGATAATGTAATTAGATAATGTAATTAGATAATGTAATTAGATAATGTAATTAGATAATGTAATTAGATAATGTAATTAGATAATGTAATTAGATAATGTAATTAGATAATGTAATTAGATAATGTAATTAGATAATGTAATTAGATAATGTAATTAGATAATGTAATTAGATAATGTAATTAGATAATGTAATTAGATAATGTAATTAGATAATGTAATTAGATAATGTAATTAGATAATGTAATTAGATAATGTAATTAGATAATGTAATTAGATAATGTAATTAGATAATGTAATTAGATAATGTAATTAGATAATGTAATTAGATAATGTAATTAGATAATGTAATTAGATAATGTAATTAGATAATGTAATTAGATAATGTAATTAGATAATGTAATTAGATAATGTAATTAGATAATGTAATTAGATAATGTAATTAGATAATGTAATTAGATAATGTAATTAGATAATGTAATTAGATAATGTAATTAGATAATGTAATTAGTTAATGTAATTAGATAATGTAATTAGATAATGTAATTAGATAATGTAATTAGATAATGTAATTAGATAATGTAATTAGATAATGAAATTAGATAATGTAATTAGATAATGTAATTAGATAATGTAATTAGATAATGTAATTAGATAATATAATTAGATAATGTAATTAGATAATGTAATTAGATAATGTAATTAGATAATGTAATTAGATAATGTAATTAGATAATGTAATTAGATAATGTAATTAGATAATGTAATTAGATAATGTAATTAGATAATGTAATTAGATAATTTAATTAGATAATGTAATTAGATAATGTAATTAGATAATGTAATTAGATAATGTAATTAGATAATGTAATTAGATAATGTAATTAGATAATGTAATTAGATAATGTAATTAGATAATGTAATTAGATAATGTAATTAGATAATGTAATTAGATAATGTAATTAGATAATGTAATTAGATAATGTAATTAGATAATGTAATTAGATAATGTAATTAGATAATGTAATTAGATAATGTAATTAGATAATGTAATTAGATAATGTAATTAAATAATGAAATTAGATAATGTAATTATAATGTAATTAGATAATGTAATTAGATAATTTAATTAGATAATGTAATTAGATAATATAATTATATAATGTAATTAGATAATGTAATTAAATAATGTAATTAAATAATGTAATTGGATAATATAATTATATAATGTAATTAGATAATGTAATTAAATAATGTAATTGGATAATGTAATTATAATGTAATTATATACGTAATGCATATAAAATATCTCTGTATAAAAGAATACGATATTCCGATATTACGGTATGATAAATAAAATGGGAACTTTCAAACAAATGTATACAGAATAAGTAGTTATAGTATCTCAAACGGACACGATGTCAATATAACACTTGGCAAGAATTATGGAGTACAAAAAATGGAGTACATTGGTTAATTAAATCTGAAATCTATTATTCCATGAATTGAACACTAAGTTAATATATAAATAAAATTAAACACATATGATTTTTTAATGCTGGAAACATTTTATTTTGAACTATTTTAGATAAGATATTTTCAGCTTTAAAAAAACCATTAATTATTTATATTATTAATTAATATAGTACAACTTTATAATATTTATTATAATAGTATACACTTTAAAAATAATTTACATAAATTATTTGGAAATAAATGTTCGGCAATATTCATATTTGGGTATTACATATGGAAATTCCTTATGTAATATTTATAATAAATACCGTATTATTTTATATTAAAATTCGTAAATTATTTACCTGGAAATTTATTTGTGAAATATTTTGATAATAAAGGCTTTTATAATAACTTTTTCAGATATTTTCTAATATTATGAAAATTATATCGCGATAATAATTATTCAAATATTTCTAATGACTGAAGAATTCTAATTGATATTTTTCAAATAATATTATTTCAAATTATATATAAAAAATATATATTTTGAAAACATTTTTTAAGAAATGTTTATATATATATATATATATATATATATATATATATATATATATATATATATATATATGTGTGTGTGTGTATGTGTGTGTGTGCGCACGTGTGTGTGTGTATGTAAATATCGTATGTCAAAAACAAGGACAACAATTATATTTAAATTGTAATATATATATATGATTCAAATTACATAAACTTTTTAAACTATGTATTTGCATTTAATTTTAATAATATATATATATATATATATATATAATTACAATATTCCGAAAAAAAATCAATAGTTTTTGAAATCCAAAATTTCTAACATATTTCCTTTATATAATTTATACAATATTAAGTAATTTGTAATATATTTTCAATATATTTATTTATTATAATCATATATGAATTTCTAAATGTAATAGATATATAATTTTAAATATTATTATCTATCATTTGATCATATTACAAATATTATTATTTTCTTTTGTTAATTAATTAGTTTATTTAATGTGTTTGTATTCTTATTTTAGTTGCTATGGTTTTACTATCAACATAAAAAATTTAGAATTAATTAATTATAATATTTTATATTTTATTGTTTATAGTAATATTTTTCTTTATGTGTATTATATACATTTTCATGTTACATAAGATATGAACTTATATCTTATATAGTTTGTTAGTAAAATAATACGATAATAAGAATTCATATAAAGATAATATCTTAAGTTTACCCTTATTTATTAAGTTATTAAATATAATATTTGGATTTAATTATATACCTATATATATAATATATATATATATATATATTGTATGTCAATTATACATTATATCAATTAAGTTTAATAACAAATTTAATGTATTAAGGATTTCAGAGGAACATTTTGAAATCAGAATGAATAAGTAAGCTATAATATATATATATATATATATATATATATAATATATTAATTATTTATATACACATATATATATTTATATTGAATTTTTACAGAAATTATAAACAGTAAGATTATATTAATATAATTTGCGATAATTATTATATGATTGCGTTAATTAATTATTATATATTGTGATTTACTTACCAACAACTTTTCGTTGTAATTTCGTTATTATTTTATACAATACATAATTGTAACCATATTGATATTAATATATTTATATTTTCCATAACTAATAGATATCAGATATCAGCCAGAAAAGGAAAAGTTTGTTTTAAAATATAATTATATTAATGATATATATATATATATATATATATATATATATATACATTTTATCTAAATATTATATTTAATGCACTTATAAAAAAAGTGTAAACATATATATATAAATATATACCCCTCTTCATTTCTACATCAAAATTACTTTTTACTTATTATCAAATTATTTTATATATATATATCTATGGAGAAATGATTAATAACCAAAATATTCACTCCTACCTCTTCTTAAAGCAACACAGTTACTGTCTAATGTCATAAACCCATATTTTACCAAACTCAAACCAATAATCCCACCAAGCCTAAGTCAAAGCGCCGACTTCTATGAATATATATATTATTACTATAGTATAATGTTGGGTATAGGGTATGCTTTCTTAATACAACCCTATAGGGAGTTCCTACCCAATATATACACCACGATGATACATGCATCTGCATTAGCACGAATTAAACTATTAAACAAAACTTAGGTTTCAATAAAAATATAATCTTCTTTATATAAACTTTGAAATAGCCTTTACTGAATGTGATATCACATTAAGATGCACGATATATCTAAACTACTGTATTTAGTATATCTACATTAATTAATTAATACGTTTAACAAAATGGTACGTCACTAAATTATGAAAATTCCAATAGAATCGACGAAGTTCGTATATAATCGTGTTTGGCATCAGAGGATCAACAACTGAAAGAAACATATTCAAATCATTTAAAACATTTGGTTATACATACATATGAATACACGATTTGATTAGGTATGATATGTAGAATGCAGATACGTGTCATCTACTTAAATTAAACTCCAATGAACCAATACTAATTTGTTAAGTACGCATACGCGTTTCTAATAACACTCGATGTATAACAGGGTGGATACTTGACATAGAAGTAAAATTGTCTAAAAAGAATGAAGCCAAAGCGGAATTCGCATTTGTCCATTTCAGGGATATCGCTGCTGGAATTAGTGTTTGTCTATAAGCTATATTATATGAATTAACTATAGAACAATATTAATCGTATTTGTGATCGACGAGCATACTCAATAACTACGTTTTACAAAAATATGCAAAGTATTTCTACAGGTATTAATTTCGATTTGTTAATATCAAATGTCTTTATAGGCATGCGAATGTATTGGGCAAATTAAAGTGTTGGATCGTATAATAAGAGTTGAGTACTCCTTGATGGGCGATTTAAAATTTCCTTTTACTGAAGTGCAAGCGTACATAGTTCAAAAAAGGTTATGTTTACTAGGATACATGCTCGTTAGTTATAAACTATCAATAATGAGGCATTAGGTAATCTACCAAACTATATATCAATCCATTATTAATGGAATATTTAGTGGACATCATTATTATTATAATTCATTAATTTCAGTTGCATTAGCAATGGTTGGGAAGGGAAACAAGAATTTTATCAACTACGTTGGCATTCAGGTATCACAACATTATGATGAATCGTTAACAAATTACGTAAATATAATTTGTATTGTTTGATGAATTCTGACTATATAATTATATTTTATAAATATTTACCATAATATTAAGATAGTATATAAACTCGTGTAAATCAATATACTACATATTAATGATAAGGCGTTTAGCTGGCTTTAAAATGTAACCTTATCTATAGATATAAAGCCAGATGCTTCAGATGAGGACGAAGACGAGGAATCAAATAAAAGGGTGAATATGAAAAGGTTATTAAATTGAATATATTCTCGGAATTCTTGTATTACAAACTTTATTACATTTAAGATTAAATTGAATTCAAGTTATGTATATGCAATGCGTTGAAATATGTATTAGAGCTATTACGAATGATATATATTCGATTACGTTAATTAATTACACACATTAACAGACGACACAGCAGAAAGCATATGATGAAAATTTATAACCTAGTCTACACCGGAGACAAAGGTGTGCATTCTAGTGTAAATAACCTTAAATACGATAATTACACGAATATATATATATGACAAGTAGTATACATCGCTGATTTACATCTCACTGACGCCATAACGTGTGGAGTACTAATGTCTTATTACTCGTATTCAGAGACCGACCAACACGAAATCACGGACAGCGAAAACGACACCGACACCGAAGAAGATAACGACGTCTCGCCGATAGACAAAAACACATACAGAGCGCATTGCAGCTCCTCACTGAACCATAAGCGTAAACACCGCAAGTCGCACAGACATCGACGCTGTTAGTCACTTAGTCGCATCGTTAATCACTAATACAATAGCAACGCTAAATGTAAATATAACTAAAATAGCTATAACTGATCTTTCTATTTATAACAAATAAATATGCATAGAAATAATATATATAGAATATTATAATAATTAATTTCGCGAATTTATATTTGTTCACATGGAATGAAACTGGTCTCTAAATATTTCATTCTCATTTCTAATGGCTCTACGACATGCTTCTAGATAGAAAGCACAAGTCTAAGAAAAGGATGCTTGCTTTTAAAGTCGAAGACGATAATCTTTCAGGCCAATCTACGAAGACCAAAACCAAAACTTTTGCCAAATCCATGGAAACCAAAATGTTTGCCCAATCTATGCAAACCAAAATCACTGCCCAATATGACAATGAAAGCGAATTCTATACAGATATTAAAAATTGTGAATTAGAAAATCCATCTTTGAATTATGATTCTGATAATCCCTATATGGAAATGGACATAGACGCGATTCAGAAGCTGAAAGATAAACTTTATTCGGAATTAGATATGATAGAAAACTCGAAAAGTAGTGCTGAAATAGGTTCAATCGGAAATGGGAAATGCGCCAAAATCCTTAGAGAAGATAACAATTATCAAGACAAAAAAGCGGCAACTCAAACTGAAGTCGACAAATGTATAAAACAAGATGATAAACATCTCAAAATCGAAAGTGAAAATGATGTGATCAAGTATATACATTTCACAGAAGGTGAGAAAATCAATGATAATATATGCAATGAGGTTACGCATACCAGGAGCGTTGAAGATATTATAAGCAAAACAGTAAAAGAAAAACTTCCTGTAAATAACGTCGTCGAAACTGGAAAACTAGAAAAAAATGTACCGAAGCAACCGATTTCTAGTATGACTGTTGACCAGACGTCGCCTCGACAACACCTTCAGTTGAGTAGTAGCACTATACGGGACAACGCGGCGATTGTACCGACCACGCCGTTGGACTACACAGTTCTACAGCATCGCGGCGCTCTGTTCCACCTGAGCCGCGCTCGTGCGAACGCGGAAAAGAAGCCGCGCGACTACAAGCCGACGGGATGCCTGCAACCGTTGACGCATAGTACGCAGATGCTGGACGCCGGCACCGCTTATGGTAACGCGAACGTCGCCGAGCGTCGGCGTCCGCGGAGTACGAACGGAAGGAAAAGGTATCGCGGAGATAAACGATTGGCGAAAGGAAAAGCAAAAAGTAAAAAGAGAAGTTATTCCCAGAAACGTTTGAAGAAAGAAAAAACAAGATTGGGTTTATCTATTAAACATAAAAATAAAATAGAATCGTCTAATAAACAGAAAAAGTCAAAAACTATCAAAGGAAAGAAGAATGGATGTAAATCAAACAATGTGAATACTATGAAAACTTCTTTTAATGAACATGGTTATATATAATTTAAAATGTAGTATGCAAATGTGAAGATTATTTAAATTGCAGTTGAATTACCACATGTATTGTTATTTGCAGGTAATGCTATTTCTAGCATCGAAAAGAACTCGAGTGATAAGACTACGGAAAATATGATTTCTATGAAATATAATGAACAAGACATTTTGCTTTTGATAGGAATGAATAGAAATAACCAAAGTGATAAGAAAACCAGAACTGATAAAGATATTAATGTTCAAAATTGGTTGAATAGTATTAGTATATAGAAGATATCCTATTAGATATAGCAGATATAGCAGATAGAGCAGATAGAGCTCTATCCATGATTACATTACATTGTAAATATTATTGTATATTAATAATTATTATCAAATACGGCAAATAAATTATAATATTAAATAAATGTATATATTAAATAAATATTTTGTCTTCTTATAATTGAGAACTTTCATATTTATAAAATCTTTATATAATAACATTCTTCAATTCAATGATTTATTGGCTATATAAATATAATATGAGTAATCAATAAATATAAATAACAAATAAATATGGTAAATAGTCTAGAATATATTATTCAGTATCATTTTAAATGGAGAAATCAAAATTCTGGTGATTCTACTGAACTGGAGTGTGAATAAATAGAATTTTACATAGCTTTCAGTTTTTACAAACACACATAAAAACGAATATATTTTGTACCATAACTAAATACATCAAGAATGAAAGTGAGATGTCAGATAAAGTGTAGCAACGAGATTAGTGTATGAGATTAGAATAACGATTTCTCAATAATGATGTTGGTGAAGCCAGCCGGAGCATTGTGGTAGAATTTCGAGAAGTGTGTCTCCAAGATGGCATTGTCATCAACTGAATTTAGAATATAACATATATTAAGTAATGAGATTAATTTTACAATCAAATAACTAATGTACTAAATTTAAATTCTACAAATTAAATTTAAATGCATTATTTAACAATATATGTTACTTAATATATCTTCATTTATATTAAGGTATATATTTATGACAACAAGATAATGGATCATATTTGATGATGTTCTATATAATAAATTTCATATAAACTTAACAAATATTTACCGAATTAAAATTATAAATTATTTCTGCAAATCATGCTAAATATCAACGAGACTTTAGTCAAATATAGTATTCATACAATAACAATATAATGTGCAGACAGTTAAGCAAAATAGTTTATAAAAAGTAGGAGATTTGCCTATAAAATATCAAAAATTGATGATATGATATTTACTATTTGATATTTAATATAATCTTTTTGAAGTATTATTAAAATGATAACTTATTTTAATAATTGAAACTATTTTATATGAATTATTTCCTTAAGAGCGGATATCAATAATATCTTTAAATTAGAAATCTTAACTAAGTTTTGCCGATATCTTAATTGTTATCAATAAGCTTTTTTACCCATTTCTTATTATTTATATTGGTTAGATACATTGTAATAGTCATATATGTTTATGAAAAGGCTCATAAGTAAATATATATATATATATATATTTACACACTTTATAGATACTACATATTTGTACAATTCATTTGAACCTTAGAAAACAAACCATAAAATACTGGATAAATATCTCCTTTAATGCCAGTCACCGTACAATTCATATTTTCACCATTTAAGTAGAAATTCAATTCGATGTGATCGTAGGTGATGCCCTTTATTTCGTTATATAAAATATAATAAAATTAATTTAATAAAAATGATTAAAACAAAATATTTATATAAATCTAGAAATTAAAATCACATAACCAGAATAAAGTGATATTTATCTCAATGATATTTACTAGTAAATGGGAAAAATGTAGAAATTGGTACAAACGATTACATCTCCTTCCTCCGGCGTAGTGGCCATTTTATATAAAGTGATATTCATCTCAATGATATTTACTAGTAAATGGGAAAAATGTAGAAATTGGTACAAACGATTACATCTCCTTCCTCCGGCGTCGTGGCCATTTTATGAATGACTTTGCCACTGTGGTAGACACGGCCATCCTGCCTGACCACCCAGCTGTCGTCGAATTCACCGAGTGGAATGGTGTCCATGTCGCAGCTCTCTCGCGCCAATCCAACGCCCCAGATACCTGCGAGTAAAACTGTTGAGTAAATTATTTTTTTAAAGACGTCGATTGCAATATGCATTCCTATCGAAATGTCAATGATTTACGATGGTTATATATATTGCTACCGGAAAAAGTTTCTCAGAAATATACAATGGTTGAAAAACTGTTAATACTAATTTTTAAAATGGTATTATCTGTATACAGAAATGAATTAAAAAGGAAATTGGTATAATCACCGGACTCGAATATATAAAACCAATGTATTGTATCTTGGTTTCGAAGTAGGCTTTGTCCTGGGCAATCTGAGTATTAGCAAAGGCACCCCCAGTACCACATAGTCTGCGGCCACTTTTTATAATAACCACGTCTTTTCCTAAAAATAATTTAAATAATCAGAATTTAATTTATTTGATAAACTTTAGCTATATTGAATATATTAAATAATTTCATACCATGTTAAAATAATAATAATACACCTTTACTGGTATTTCAATATTGATATAACATAATCTAACTTAAATATACAAATTACAGATGCAGTAGAAAATTTAAGTTGACAAAATGGATTTTAGAAAAATTGTAATTCTAAAAAGAAGTTTACTAAAATAAAATGTTCAGTTCATGATTTACATATCAAAATATGACCTAAAAAATATAATGGATATATATATATATGGTGTCTATGAAAAATCATAATCATGAACCAAAACTACATATTTATGATGTTTATGTATAACACACTACTAAAAATATTAATTATTAAATAAGATTGGATCATAATACATTATTGGCCTAATCACATGGGAATTTACATCATTGATTTATTTTGAAAAATAATTATAAAATTCCACGTTTTCTAAATAGAACAAAGATATTCTATTTTAGAAAATAATTTAGTTTATGTAGAAGTATTGCTTTTAGACGAAAATAATCATTATAAAATTATAAAAAATTAAATAATATTTAATTAATAAAATAGAGTATCTATCAATTTTTAACATTTTTTTTTAAATAAAGAAACATGTTTATGCTATTTTTAGATTTTAGATAAAATCAATATTTCAGGATTTTAAAAAAATTGAAAATAAATTATTTACTTTCAAAAAATCTTTTCAAAATAGTTGTAAATCAATTATACTAATTAGTATTTACATATAATGAACGTTAATAGTTTAATTAATCACTCTAACGTTATTTGAAAACCCCTTTAATAATAAATTATGACATTTTATCAAAATACTAAAAATGGAAATATAAAAAGCACCAAATATTAAAATATGACTATAAATATATTTAATATATATAGTATTAATAAAATGGTGTGTATTAAGTATACATTACATTATTAGGAGTGTTTAATAGTTGAGGATGATAACATATATATAAGAGTGGGTATTTATGTCAATTAATGATTAATGATTAGAACTTTTCTGAACTCTAGTTATATTCAATATTTTTGGCTTCCATACCATTGTATGAATCATATGGTATATTAGGTATAAATGCAAAAAAAAACAATATAAAAAACAGAAATAGGTTATCTTCATATTACTAAAATAACAATATTAATTAATAACAATTTAATCTGATTGTATATACACATATATACACATAATAGAATGAATGGTTATTTTTAAAACTTTCTTCTGTAAATCACAAATAATAAATTGCAAAGTTGACAAATAAATAAATTGTTTATAACTTTATTTAATAATATATTGTAATTAAATTATATATCAGTTGATAAAAGTTTGTAGAACAAAGTTACTTATACTTACATAGAAAGTTACTTACACATTAAAAGGAATTTATTGAATTAATAAGTATATATACAATTCAACTAATTGGAATATGGGTGAACTTAATAACGGTCAGAGAATAACTTCATCAACTGATTCATTTAAAAAATCATATCTATTCCTTTTGGTAACAAACTTATATCTAGATTATTTAGATAATGGTGAATGCAATCCCTATATGATTAATTCATTATGTTTACATAGTTAAAGTAATATATAGAGTTAAAGTAATTAATTGTGAAATAAGTAATAAGAATGTTAATCTATTTTGAATTATGTTTTGTTAATTTTAATAATCTTCAAATGAGTAATTTTTTAGGAATGACTTGTATTCATCCGACAAAATTATCTGTGCAGAAAGACCTGGAATTTGAACATGATAAATTACGTCAATTAGGGTGAATATTAATAATGTAATGACTCATACTGGTTAGATTAGAACTAATCTGGCTAAATAATATCTATGTAATATGCGGCAGCAATGCACCAATATAGATATATATTTGATTTACGGCCAAAGTATTATTTGTTAACTGAGAAAGCCAAACTAATGGATTCACTCATTATTTAAGATGGACGAAATTAAAATATGGTCACTAATTAGTAAATAAATATATTAAAAGAAGATAATTATATAAAATATATATCAAAAATATTCAATCTAAATACCTCCTTATTATATTTAATTGATCAAGTTTATATATAAAAACATGCAGAATTAGTTAGACAAAAGATCTCAAATAAGAGGGATGTCTTTTGTCTTCTCGTCAACCATTCTGATGACCCCATGGAGATTTAATGTATTATAAATAAATTGTAAAAACTAATACTCGTCATGCCATACTAGTAGGTAATTACCACCTTAAGCAATCAGCTATCCATGTTAAGTAGGTATATATATATATATATACACGTCATACACTGTACGTATGTATTAATTGGTGATTAGATATTTAGCCAGTCAACGTTATGGAAGACTCCTTTGATGTTTATATAGAGATTCTTTAACCCAATAAATCACCTTAGAATATTACGAGACATTTCTATGTTTAGCTTAAAACTTTAAACACTGTAATAGAACATGGCCAATATACTCTTTTGCAGATCTCTCTGTCGTATGATATCAATAAACTCAAATTACTACTTATAGTGTCGTTTTAAAAATCATAAAAGAAATATAACATACCCATCGTATTCGTATCCAATTTTACAGACGGTGTATTCACTTTTTCACCGAGTGTTTCATCATGAAAATAAGCTTTACGAAAACAATTACAAATTGATGATATGGAATACATTTTAACTATACTGTTATATTATTAACTAAACTAATAACCAATAATAAAGTGAATTTTAAGTAGAATAACAATATATTGAGGAATAATATTTATTACTCACTATGTATCATTTTAAATAATTACTGTATTTAATGTATACACAATAAAAAGTATTACAAAATTAAGTATAACTGCTAATGTGAATATTCTAATGAGTTAAGTATGATAGATATTATTATGAATAAAATTAACTAAATTGCATCTAATATATCGATAAAAGTATAACTTTTAAGTTATAATATATATTTATTTTTCATAAGTGTATAACTAATTCATAATTAATTGATATTGTAAATTTATCTATTGAAAAGAATATATTATAAAAAATTAATGTAATGTTTACCACTGATTTTAATAACAATAAATAATTTTTCAAAATAAACATATAAACTTCCTCTTGATTATTACAAGGTCGATATATATATATAGTTATTATATTTTATAAAACTGCAATTATACCATTTCGAACAAATATATAGGGTAACAACTATATTAACTATATTAATATTTTATATGAACACATATTAACTATATATTTATAATTTAATATAACATATAATTTAATATAACATATAATTAAATATTTGAATATTATATATATATATATATTTATATTATATTAATAAATGATAACTTGAGGTATAATGGTAAGCATATACTATTGTTATTAACATTATTATATTTTAATTATATATCATTTCTAATTTATATAGTAATTCAATAATATAAATAGCATAGTAAATTAATAATTAAAAAATAGATTGTATATATAGTACTATAAGGGGTTTTAGATTCGATCAATCATATTCATATTATTTACTATAACTTAATTATAATACGAAATTATAGATCGTAGTCTAAACGAGTTGTTGGCTCAGTTCTCTATATAATAAAACAACATTTAGAACTACTCTCGTACTGTGAGATTCACAGTAACTTTTGTAACTCAGTAACCACACATCTTAATTAATACAGATAACCAGATATATAAGTAGATTAAGTACTTAAGATTAAGTAGATAAAATACTATAGTATTTTATCTAATCTACACAATTAATGATATTAAATAAATGGTTATTTTATTGTACAATATACTATTTTATATAAAAAATATTTTAAATTATGTTTTTCGCTGAACTTATAATATAGTTATTCTAAAATTGTCCAAATAATTAACCAAGTGTCCATATATTATTTTAAGCTTCTAAGTATATGTATATATTTGGTTTAAAATTATATTTTATAAATATTCTATTAATATTATTTATAATGTAGTTATATGTAGTTTCATATATATATATATATATATATATATATGTTATGTTTATATTTATATGTAGTTTCTTATTATCTTATTGATCTCATGAAATTAAATATTAAAATAATTTTTTTTACTGAACATCAAATATACAATAAAAAGTAAATAAAGTAGTATTACATGATAATTGAAGTAAGCTTTGGGTATTTGGTACATTTAATTTAAATTTAAATGAAATATACTAAGCCCCTTTTGCATCCTAATCTAAATATGATAATGATATATTTATATTATTTATCTAATATTTATAATATTTATCTTCAATATTTATAATATCTATTTTTTTGTATTTAGTAATTTTCAAGGTAACCTTATAAAAAGAAAACAAATATTATAATTATGTTAAAGCATAATCATCGACATAGTTGACAATTATTGATCAGCATTAATAATCCTGCAGATGTCTCTGATGAAGGCAATGATGCTGAAGCGGTCAGTTGGTTCAGTAGCGGTCAGATGCGTGGCGACTAGTACAGCTGCCGTCGATCCCATTCAAAAGCTCTTCCTCGACAAAGTTGGAGAATATGCCACGAAGAGCAAGTCAGTACAAACCATTTCGTGCTCTGTATATATTGGATTGCATGTTATATTAACTATTATGATGTTAGCCGTTGCTAATTTTAAGATTCTTAATTAATAAGATTTTAATTAATTAGCAAGATAAACTTCCTTTACATTAATTATAGGAATAATGTAATAGACTCATCTAAAAAATATACCAAGAATATATTTTTATATATATTTATATATATATATATATTTATATATTCTATTTTTGATCTGAAGTATTAATTAGCTTACAGATCCATACCACTTACTGACCCTTATCACTTACTTACCCTTATCACTTACTTACCCTTATCACTTACCGACCCTTATCACTTACTGACCCTTATCACTTACTGACCCTTATCACTTACTGACCCTTATCACTTACCGACCCTTATCATTTACTGACCCTTATCACTTACTGACCCTTATCACTTACTGACCCTTATCATTTACTGACCCTTATCACTTACCGAACCATAGTACCTACTAACACTTATCACTAATAACCCTCATCATTTACTGACCAACATTATGTTTGTTCTCAGAGCCTCCGGAGGACATCTGGTCGACTCCACTCCACAACTTGAGAAATCAATTGATGACGATTTCCTGAAATTACAAAGGCAATTCAACGCAGGAGGACAAGATATGTCCAAATTCCCTACATTTACCTTTACTGGTATTTAGTTTTAAATATAATATATTTTCACATTACTATGGAAATCTAAATTGCTGGAATTCATTCTCAAATTATAAAAAAAACTTATTTTTACCCTTTTACTTATTCACTACATTCTACAGATCCTATACTTGAGGCCGTTGGAGTGGAAGTTGAAATTAAGACCGATTCAGCGGAGACCAAGAAATCATCCGATAGTTATACTAGTGAACGATTGTATTATGAAATCTAGAGAAGCATCTTAAATAAATAATTATAATCTTCAATTGTTTGGAAAAATGTTATGATTTAATTGTGAGAACAATCCTAACAATAATATAATATAATACTATAATAATATGCAAATGCCCTACTACATCATCTATGTTATTATTTAGGAAATATGTTAGTGAAATTTCAATTAAATAAATTATATAATATTGCCTATATGCCAATTTATGTTAGTTATATGGGTATATAACCCATTGCTTTTCAATCTCAATAATAACATTAATTAAATACATATCTTGTTCTGGAATACTAATATTTACTATAAATGATTTATTTCTAGAAATTAAAATATAATTATCTATATCAAACATCAATAAATTATTATAATATTTATAGACAATATTAAATTAATAATATATAGGTCATAAGTAATAAGTTATTATAGTTTAAGTTGTTTAAATTAAATTGTATATAGTTATATATAATATTTCATTCCTCTATGTTTTATTACATACTATAACAAATAAAATCCAATAAATTGTGCAATCAATATATAATAATTAAGAGTAATTTATTTTATATTATGAATTTCTGTTATCTCATCAAATGTTACAAAAATATTGTATTGAATTATTTAAATTCGTGTATTATGTGTATATCGTGTATATAGTTGTAGTATGTTATTTTTAAATAAAATATATTTATTATATTGAAAAAAACTAATACAAGTATTGGTTTTAAAGTATTATCTAAATAGATTCTCATCAATGATTTGGCTATGTTCATGATCAAAATATATGCTTTTCATAAATATAACTCCACCTGTATGATATTAGAGATATCCTTAAATTAATTAAGTTAACATATTTAAAACAATCCTTACTTTTTATAATAATTAATGTATAATAAATTATATATTAAACCCGTCACATAAATTAAATATGTATATGTACTGAATGTTCCTATATAAAATATATATTATTTAACAGAATAGTTTTAGTAACGTTTGGGGTTTAGTTTATAGTCGATGTATTAGTTTTGAATATATGAATGATAATGTTATTATTAGCATTATACGTAACTTTAGCGATATACATTGATGTATTATTATTAGTTATAATATTTAGCGCTAGGTCATAATATATAATTATCGGTATAGTTTAATTTAGACTTTTATTTTTTTTTAATAAATTTAAATTAAATCATTAAAACAATTAAATACACTCCAAATAATTCAAAAATTAAAAACCCGAACAACCAAACTAAAACAAACGAGACATTAATTAATACAAATATACTTAGAGATGACCGACTAGAAGTTAATAGAAGAACTCGCCAACAAACACACGCATACACCATAGGCGTACACAGCGCGGACTTCGTTTCTATCGACATCAAAGGCACCCTTTTCCTCGAATGCCTCATCTCGCTGTCCCATTCGTAGCGTTAGCCGTGGCGGCGCTAGTATGGCCGTATATTTCTGCCGCGAGAATCCAAATTCCCATCGATGTAGTAATAGCGTCTCTCTCCGACGGTACATCGGCTGCCGAGGAGCGTACTATAACCAACTTAATGACCGACAAGGAGTTCATACCGTGCGTAACGTTCACTTCGGACGCTTGGCTGATTATACGACCGGAAGTGCTCAGCGCCTATAACCACATCATTCTGCTATTGGGCGCCAATAAAATGTACGACAACACTTCCATCAGCGTTCGCTACGAGTATAATGGCACTACGCTGGCGTCTGGTGGTGGAGGAGTAAGCGGCGGAGTATGCGAAGGCATCGACGATAGGATCAAAGTGGAAGGAGTCGAAGCGGAAAAAGGTTATTTAGATATGGTGTGCTGTGTATACCGACTGGAGGTAATGCTAAAGCTTTTCTATAGAAAGACACTTAAGGAACGACTCTTGATCAGTAAACACGAATTGTAATACAATTTTATAATACTGAATTTATATACAATTAATAACTCACTTTTCATAGCCTGAAGTTGAAATTGTGAACAACTATTTACATTATCATCTATTTGGGAAGTCTAAATTTAATACATTAGTACATACTCAGTACACGTATATGTAAATGTATTATATTACATACTAGATATCCATATATTATATATTATCTGATTGTATCAATACAGAACATTGCGAAAAATAGTAATTTGTAAAATTAACATATATTGGTATTACAATTTCAATATAGTGAGTTAAATAAAAAGTAAAGGACAACTAATGACATGCTCCCTTATCCGAAAGTATGATATACACAATGAACATTACACCCTCATTCATGGTATATTAAATGATGTATCATATATAACAATTAATATATTAGTTGTATAACATAATATATATACGTATTTTTAAAAGATTATATGATATATATAATACATTATTTTAATCTACAAATAGTAGAAAAGACGCGGATTGTCTCGCAATTAAATGCAATAAATAATTGCATAAAAAACAATTAAAAAATATTTTTATTCGCAATCAAAATATTAATTTTATATATATTTTTTTCATATTATATATTTTAACAAATAG
The DNA here is from genome assembly GCA_964035775.1 of Osedax frankpressi. Lineage (NCBI taxonomy): Eukaryota > Metazoa > Annelida > Polychaeta > Sabellida > Siboglinidae > Osedax > Osedax frankpressi. Next base: position 5,845,636 of record OZ038314.1, read on the forward strand.
GATTATATACAATATTATTTATATAAGTAATTATAAAATATATCTAGAGTTCGTTTATGTATTCTAATACCCAATATTAGGGTAATCTTGGGTATTACGATATCTTCTGGTTCAGTATTAGATGATATTCTGGCATAGGTTTATTATACTTTATATTATATAAATTAATCTAACATAAAACTAATATCCAATTATAAGTCAAAAGTATTGATAACAAATATAATGATTATTATCATTTAAAAATATTTTATTTTCTAATTTTTATTACGTTACTTCCATAATATAATTACTTATTTCATATTATAAGTATAGTGTACAGTGTACACTGTACACTATACTTGGATGTATACTTTATTTTGATATATTCGTAGACATTAGAATCGTTCTAGTAGATGAGCGCGAATAACTTCTATTAGATTGCTGTGAAGAATATTCATCATAAGGATACACTTTTGATATGTTTTATTTTGCTTATGTCGCCTTCGAAACAATATGTCAACATAAATGATTTCCGTAATGACGAGTCAGATCTAAGTTATATGATAAAGTTATTGGTTACATTGATTCAATGCCTATCTGAACAGAAAAGGTTTGATAAGGTCAATTTAAAAAAATAAAAATAATATTTTAAAGTCATTTTATTGAGATGGATTTGATTCTAAATGAAGATTATATCAAGTTATATACCGCTATAATATGTTTACTATTATATTCATAATTATCAACTTAATAACAGATTAACAATTATTTGTCTTACAACATGTTCTACAACTCAATGATTTCAAGAATGAATTTAGTGATATATCAAAAAAAAAGTTTAATTAAATTGAATCGTTACTGATAAGCATTGAATAAATGTATTCATGGACTTTATCATATAACTTAAATCTGACTCGAGTCATGACGATCGTCATTGCGGAATATATATATATATATATTGTTATGATATGTTACGAACATATATTGTTTTGTTAAACTTACATACTATTTATAATATATAGTTTAAAATCCCTTACATTTATTTGTGAATATATTATATAATTATAACAATATACTTTATTTAAATGACTACAGATGTTTATGATTAAATAATTAAATAATAAATAATTATGTTAGATTGAAACAATTTTAATTTTTCAAAAATCATCTTATACATATCTGTATTATTAAAAACTATTTATAAATAAAATAATTAAGTTAGTAAAAAATCAACAAATTAAATTATTCAAGTATTTTATTCAAAAATAATCTAAACATATTTTTTCACCATAAATTAGTATTTTATTTTTATTTTTATATTAAATATAAAACACTTTATTATAATGTCGTTAGTTATATTTAATATGAATATTAGTTTTATTAGTTAGAAATATGTATAGTTTATGAGTTATGAGAAATTAAATAAGCCATATTTTAATAAATTTAGAAATTAACATTTTACAAAATGAATCTTAAATCCAATGTAATATAACAATATTATTTCATGTATAGAACATAACTTTTCTATATTCATTATTTGAATCTAAACTATTTTAAATATTATTACATTTCATCTATTATATATATTATTATTACATATATTAGTAACATCCGTTGACATATATTTCACACGTTTACAGGAAATTACATTCAATTAACGCATCCTGGTGCCCATATGAGAGCTGACGCGATATTCGTGCATTTCAGCTCTAGCCAAACATTATGCGAGGTACGTTTATTCGGTAGTATACTGACCGGTACGTCGAGAGAACCCGGTGATTCAGACATTCCTGTGAAGTGGTACAGTATATTTGCCAAAAATAAGGCATCGGGTCACCTCTTCAACAACTACAATGCACCCGAGTGTTCGGCTTCGTTGACGACCGGATTCATTCAGGCCAACCGCAATATATTCCAACCCCTGCGAATAGAGGGACGTGCTATATCGCCGGCTCTTACGATGTACGTAGTATTAGACAAGCCGTACACTATTAGGTCGGTTGCGGTGTGGTATTCGAACTCGCCGAAAAGGATGATCTCGAAGTGTAACGCGGACATCGAACGCATGACGGTGAAACTGCTCACCGAGAATTTGCGGTCGTCGTTGGACGCAAACCATCGCCTGGATTCGCAGAAATACGCAACTTGCGCCGAATTTTCGAATGTCTTTAAAACGCGAAACTTGACCCAACGTTACGCGAACTGCGCTCAATACACGAAAAAGGGTAGTCGTAGCGCGATGCTAAAAGTCCACCAGATCCGCTACGTTTTATTCGAACTGTTTGATTTGCGGGACTCGGATTACGCGTGGCTCAACCTGCAAGCGATATCGGTGAACACGGTAATGTTAAATCTGAACGCTGCGCCCATTTGCAAATCAGTCGATGCGCCCGGCACCGCGAAAATACCACTTCGAAATACGGCTACTGCGACGAATATAGAAGTCCTTCGTACCGACGTTATTCTCGAACTGAACGAGTCGATCATTGATGTCAAAAGAGTTTTCTCGTCGTTATTCGACGGTAAACCCGCAACGTGTTTGAGTTTCTTCGGAATTCGGCTGAAATTTATCTTTAGGTTCGAGCTGTCGAACGTCGGCGCGTTTCGCATGTCGCTAGGCAACCAAAAATTCGCGGATCACGACGTACGCATAAGTCGGATCTACCGTACGTCCGGCCCCACGAAGCGCGGCAATTGCCGAGAATACCTGAACGCTACAGCCGAGATTATCGGTTAGCGGGACAAAGTTCTAGATTGCAACGGGATATCTTCTTAAATACAGCACTAGTTAAACTGGGGCGCACTGTAACTCTTATATACCGTAATAATCCGGTGCACCGCAATATATATATATATATATATATATATATATATATATATATATTCCAGTTAATCACTTTAAGTTATTTGTAAACGTTTCATTTATTTAATATATGCGACATTCTACAAATCAGCAGATATATTATAATTATAAATATAAATATATTGAGTAGCAATTCATATTAATAATCATATACTAAATAATTAATAACGAATACAATTGGAATATTTGAATTTAAACCTATTTAAGAATATTTGAATTTTCTATTTTATAACGTTTTAAAAATCCTGTATAACATCATATATACATCAATTTTGAATGATTTCAAATCAATACGAATATACTTAATATTTTTTTAAAAGATTATATTACAAATTAGTAATTCATTAAATAGATATTGAATGTTTCACTAATATACAATTACTCCATATATTGTCACTTATACTTATATATATATAAATACATATATATATATATAAATATATATATATATATATATATATATATATAAATATAAATATACATATATATATATATATATATACATATATAATTTGCATATATAAATAAACTCATATTGATAATATATGCTATTAATTAAATAATTGTATTTGATGTTTGCAAAGATTTTAGAAAATTTCACGTATAGGTTCTGGCACAGGTTGCTAAATAATTTAATTATATTTACCAATTATTTAATTTTAAATCTTTAAAAAAATCAATTATAACTGAAATATATTGAACACATTTTATATAAAACTTTTAGGAGGGTTTTCTCATTATTCTTAAATTTGATAAAACAATTTGCAAATTTTTTTTTGTTTATAGGCCAATTGTTTTGAAAATTTCACAGATTGTGGATAGTTTGTGTGTATATATAAATAATAATCAGACGGTTATAAAAATAATATTTTATATTGCTATTATATCATTTTAAAATTCGATTAAATATATTGAACTTTGTCCTATAAATTGATAAATACATATTAAGATTACAAATTTGTTTTCTGATTAGTTCATATCTGATTATATACTTCATATAATTATTTTTATTCGAATTGAATATCAATTATTCATAGACTAATATTATTTTATATTAAAAAACGCGATTCTTTAATATAGGAGATTTCAATAGCTAATATCCTTAATCTTATAGATTGAAATATATAAAACAGAAACACACTATATTATATAATATGCAATACTATTATGATTATATTGTTAATAGTTATATTAATAAATATTCACTACAAACATATATTTTAACTAGATAATTACAGTTGTTGTCATGACTACATATAGGTAGACATCATATGTACGCACCATTGAAACAATGACATCGTAACTCTAGTGTTAAGGAGTTGGCAATATATGCATTGTTACAAAACATCTATCTCACAGTACAGATAGGAATTCTATTTTACTTAATACGAAATCATTACAAATATATACTAAACATGCATTATGATCTTATTAATAACGTAATAACGTTATTAATTTCATGTATTATTAAATTTACAAATGTATTTATTATTATAGATTGTATCAGGCTTACTTACTTAGTCGTTTATATTATTAAGTGTCTTAACTTGAAATATTATTAAAATGTCATAACCAAAAATTATATATGATGCACTATGATATATGATATATTGCATAGTGAATACTATTCGTAATTAAATGATAAAAAATATATATATATATATAATATGTGCTCAATATTTCATTATGGCCTTATACTAATTTCTACTTTTGTCCCTTACCTCCAGATAACAGCACAGTGCTATATACGTTCTCGGAACCCGTACTAGCTAACAGTCTATTAGTCGAACTGTCCATGCCGTCCAGCTACTCGTTCATCTGCGAAATCTCACTTGAAAACGCAACACCCGTTAGTCCAAACTCTCTTTTGAAGGTTGCTTCAGCCGGTCGATCCGACAACGTCGCCTTCGGTTTCATCCTCAATCGCGATGTTCGCGTCTGCGCATCATTCCTCTACGACGGACTGCGTACCGCGTACCGTTACTCGACCTCGACGTACAACGGGAAGATGGAGCAGAGCGGCGAAGAGCTGTGCCCCGCCCACCGAGTGTGCCTGGAGTTGGTACTGGAGAACGTAGTAGCGGTGAAAGCGGTGGCACTGTGGACCGACGAGGACATGGATTCGGATCTTCACACGACATGCGGGTACTCGAGTACTCGCGCCATGTCTGTGTGGACGGGCATGAACACTTGGATTCTATGTTCGGACCGTCTAAACACCGCCAATGACTCGAACGCCATGTTAATGTACGTGAATTGCGATAAGGTCAAGACGGGCGTTTCGAAGTATTTTCATCGAAAGGTAAAGATAGTGGTCAAGATGACCAGTGGACGTACGGAGGACGTGGTTATAAGGCAGGTCGCGGTTTTCGATGAACATTATATTGATCCGGTCTGCGTACCTACTACTACCACTACTACTACCACTACCACTACTACCACCACTACCACTACTACCACCACTACTACTACCGCAGCCACACCGACACCGACTACAACAACAACGACTACAACAACAACTCCTATTGTTCCTTCTCTCGTACCATCTACACTCGCTACTACCATGAATGCCACTTCCTCGGATAGCGAATATAAGACATCGGCAGTTACCAACTCCAGTGTTCGAATCTCAGAGACGTCAACTTTCAAAGAAACCGTAGCATATTCGGAGACTTACTTGAATTTAAACACTACCGCACCTATAGTGACATTAAACACTACTATATTGAACAAACGTAATGAACAATCTACATCCAATGGATTGTCGCTATTAATATATCTGCTAATCCTATTACTACTTATCTTCATCGTAGCTATGGTATTTATTGTAAACGCAAAAAAAGATTGAGAACGTGACGAAAATCGAGGGCAGTATTGCGAGATCAATTGTGAAAAGTATAATAAGAGAATAAACCGAGAATTAGACAAGTGTCGCCTCTATTACAACGGAAACACAAATAAATCATTGAATAACTTTGTTTCCCTATTATATGCTATGTATACATTATATATATACTATATATACTATATATACTACATATATACTATATAAAAATTTATGTATACATAAAATAATATATAATATAGATGACGTAACTATTATAAAGTTTTAAACAAAAGATAATTATAATATAATTTATAAATTATAAATACCATTAAATTAGAATTTCCCTTTATTATATAACAAAAAAATTAAAATGACCTAAATCATTTCCTGGGTATATATATTATGTCACATATAGGTAAACAAGTGGTGTGATAAGTTTTACAATGATTTGATATTATGATAATAATTAAAAATTGTACGATTAAACTATCTCAATATTATACTCGATTATTATTATCATTAAATATCTCATGAACATATTTTGTAGTTAAATGATAATGTGAAATTATTTTATTATCTAAATTCTTTAATTCTAATAGTAATTACTACTCTAACAACGTACGACATATATATATATATATATATATATATATATATATATATATATATATATAATTTTATCACAAGTACAATTTTAAACCAATAAGATTATATATGATATGGATATTATATAATATACAAATTAACTCACATTATATTGTCTCGTTTATTAATTCAGCAGATTTAAAATACAGGTATTATATAAAGGTATTTCCTAGTTTTGTTATACAATACCCGATCTCACATTATTTTAAGAAATAAAGGAGATATCTAAACACGAGTATTGATTTTAATTTATAAATTATTATAATAGTAATTGTATACCATCAAAATATATGCTTTTCATAAATATAACTCCAAATATAAGATATTAAAGATATCCTTAAAAACAATCCTTACTTTTTATAATAATTAATGTATAATAAATATTAAATATATTTTATTTAAAAGTAACATAATCCTACTATAAACGAATTTATATAACTCGATCTAGAAGTAAAACAGCGATGTCATAGTTATATAATACTTAATACGTGATTAGTAAACACCGATTACACGGGTTGAGAATGCAATTTGTTTTGCGAATGAAACCATAATTCATTTGGACATATGTATACTACACTGTTAGAAAAAAAGTTTTATAGGCTATATGAAAAAGTGTTTTCCAGAGTGGCCTGTATTAGAACCCTTTTGAAGGTTTCTAAGACGTATACCTATGAGATATTGTTATTTCTCAGGACATGTTATCCAATAAATTAATTATATTATATATATATATTTATATATATACTGCATGCTCCTATGTATAAAATATGTATTATCGTACTTTGTAAAATTATTTGATTTCCTAGTAAAAAAAATTATGTAGTTATAATATGATTGTTTTAAAATTTTAATTTCAATTGTTCACTAAATGTCTACAAATTAATATTAGTGTAATTAATAATGACTAATTGTACAACAATTGAAGTACTTGATACGCGATTCGTATTGAGATTGATCCGCCAGACAGTCAGTGTGATAGCAAACAATGCATAATATTATGTTATATAATCGTTATACAAGAACTAAAAAATAATTTTGTTTTCAATTTTAAATGACATTTTATAATAAAAATAAGTTAAATTGGTATGGTGAAACTTACCTGATAGAATATGACTTACGTGATGCATTTTGAGTTATTGTTATCAGTAGCGATGTACATTTATATATCATTGAGTGGCTAAATTGTAACAATTGAAAATAAATAAATTATTTAATTTAGGCTTTTACTATTTTTTTTTATAAATTAGAATATTCATAAAAAATAAAATAATACATTGCAAATAAATCGAAAAATAGAAATAGCCGAAACGAAAGCTTGCAACGAAACTAAAACAAACGATATAACAACTCCGATTATTCATTCTCTCTTAGTATCTACATCCGCGCCACCCGATACTACCATGAATGCTACGTCCTCGGGTAGCGAATATGATATATCGGCAGTTATCAACTCGAGTCATCGAATCTCAGAGACGTCAACTTTCAGAGAAAGAGCTGCAAATTCAGAAGCATTCAATACTACCGCACCGATGGTGACCGTCAACATTACGATTCCGATATTGACCTTTAACGATACCCTTTCGAACGTGAATTATAAATCATCTACAACCGATGGATTGTAGTGATTAACCTATTTGTTAGTAGTACCATTATTGTTTACCTTCTTCGTAGCTATGGCATTGAAGGTTATGGCAAAAGTAAGAAAAAGACGAAAATCGTTAGAATTTGTATTGCCCGAGGTACTGCGTAAACTGCACGAAAAGAAGGAATCGCGAATTAGCCACGCATCCTTTCTTACCAAGCTCCTCGTGTCATTCCCGATACCTAATATACTCGCCTCAAAGAGACAATCATCGCTTCTATCGCAACATCCTTTGCAAAATAAGTTACAAACTTCACCTGAGCCATCTCGCGTGGAGAGTATTATCCCAGTTGACGTGACAGTTGATACAGTAAATATAGAAGCCGTCAAAATTGAGGATATAGAGAAAGTCGAAGATTCGTCATTACTTTTTTCATTATTTCAGTCTCAACGTGAACTATCTCGAGTTTCGAGTACAGTGTATATGTCCGGTGGTAGTATGACCAAATTGAAAGCACATGAGAGTTTAGCCGAAATAACAACCCAACCCCAAACGAATAGTGATGATACAGTGAAGATAGAAGCGGTCAAAATTGAGGATATAGAGAAAGTCGAAGATTCGTCATTACTTTTTTCATTATTTCAGTCTCAACGTGAGCTATCCCGTGTTTCGAGTACAGTGTCAGCGTATGTGTCCGGTGGTAGTGTGACCATACTGAAAGCACAAGAGAGTTTAGTTAAAAAAACAACCCAACGCCAAACGAACAATGACGACACGGTAAATATAGAAGCGGTCAAATTTGAGGATATTGTGAAAGACAGAGATTCGTTATTATCGAATGCCGTAGATTCGGGAGCGAAATTACAAATCGCGCATTCCGACTCGATCCAAGGTCATCTACGTGGGAAAACTGACCCCGAAGAATATTTGTGGTATACCGAAATGATGCGCTATATGAAAACGTTTTACAATAAATAAATAATGTTTTGCAAAGTCGTTAATTCATAATACATAATGCGAAAATACCAAGATGTCTATTTAATGTTTTATATTTTCCATTATAATATGAACATTGAAATTGAATATGTAAATAATATTCTTGGATTTTATCAATAATTTATAAGATTTTTAATTATAAGAAGATATATTTATTTCAATAAAATAACAGATACACCTATTCTATACTTTTATATAATTATTTTAAATAAAAATATAAACATAATATATTTTTAATATAGATAATATAAATGTTCACTTTAATTATACAACAATAACATGACCTGGGTATACATATATATATATATATATATATATATATATATATATATATATATATATATATACATAGATACACTTATATATATGTATATATATAAGTGTATCTCAGTGTGTGAGTGTTTGTATGTGAGTTTATAAGTGAAATGATACTGGAAAAGTTAACGTAGTTATGATATTCTATTATATTGAGATATATATATATATATATATATATTAAAATAAATCCTCAATTGTATGAATAATATATATTTTAAACCCGCAAAACCTTTATGTTCCACCACTATAAAATCATCACTATAAAACGAATTAGTGCGATATATGTGTATTTAATGGATAAGTTACCCCTTAAGAAATATGGATTTAAATCACCCACATCGCAAACTATATCACATTTTGTAATGCATGCCCATACTATATGGAATTATATGTTCAATTATTTATGTTAAATCTTTTTTTATAACATTCGACATTATTTTGCAAACTATATAATAATATTTTAATACTTGAATCCAATCAAATTGACCTCTAAATCATCTTGCTCATATAATAATAGTAATCATATTTGACTTGTGATTTTATATTATACATTTTATATTATATATTATGAATATTATAGATTATAAATTATAGATTGTGCATAATAGATTATCCATAATAGATTTAAATATTTATATTATACATTATACATTATACATTATCCATTAAACAGTTTACATTATACATTATAGATTATACATTGTACATTATAAATTATATATTATACATTATAAATTATATATTTTTTGATTTATTTGTAAATCAATTTTTATTTTTAGATTCAACACATTCAAGCTATTATTACAAATGTCAGATAAATGGTTAATCTATAGGCGAAATATATATATATATATATAATATATAAGTAATTTGGGATATATAAGTAATTTGACATATAGGAAAAAATATAGAATAATCCTGAGCCAAATTCTATTTAATTTACAAGTAAAATAATTCCTAGTCAAATAGAAAATGTTTGCGCAATTTATATGAACTAGAATATTAAATAGAATGGATATTCGATAGAAACCGGATAGTTACAATTAAATGTGTGTTACAATCGATTAAATAGAACGATCTATAAACGATTCACGGCTATTATCTACTAACAGACGATAGCAGATAGCGTGGAGCCCAGCGAATCTATAATTAATGTGCAGGTGTATAGTAGTAGGTTTAGAGCGACACTGTAATGAGGACACCATAGGATACGCACTACATAGGGTTGTAACTATCCACTGAAGTGAAACACGTACGCTGAACGATAACGGTAAAAGCAAATCGCACTCGATATCCTAATTGTAATATTAATGACGGAGGCATGTAGGCGGTACGACTGCGAGGAGACAGGGGGACTATTGTTGATATCCGGTAGGTAGATCAAATCATGGATGGGAATCGAGGCAACGTTCGAGCGAATCGAACGCACGCCACAGTTCAGAGAAGTTCAAACGAAACCCTACGAAATGGTGAATATTGCGACCTCTTTTATATCCGATCTCCATCCAGGTTAGTTATATATATTTATTGAGATAGTAGTTAGTGAGGTAGTAGTTAGTGAGGTAGTAGTTAGTGAGGTAGTAGTTAGTGAGGTAGTAGTTAGTGAGGTAGTAGTTAGTGAGGTAGTAGTTAGTGAGGTAGTAGTTAGTGAGGTAGTAGTTAGTGAGGTAGTAGTTAGTGAGGTAGTAGTTAGTGAGGTAGTAGTTAGTGAGGTAGTAGTTAGTGAGGTAGTAGTTAGTGAGGTAGTAGTTAGTGAGGTAGTAGTTAGTGAGGTAGTAGTTAGTGATGTAGTAGTTAGTGAGGTAGTAGTTAGTGAGGTAGTAGTTAGTGAGGTAGTAGTTAGTGATGTAGTAGTTAGTGAGGTAGTAGTTAGTGAGGTAGTAGTTAGTGAGGTAGTAGTTAGTGAGGTAGTAGTTAGTGAGGTAGTAGTTAGTGAGGTAGTAGTTAGTGAGGTAGTAGTTAGTGATGTAGTAGTTAGTGAGGTAGTAGTTAGTGAGGTAGTAGTTAGTGAGGTAGTAGTTAGTGAGGTATAAGTTAGTGAGGTAGTAGTTAGTGAGGTAGTAGTTAGTGAGGTAGTAGTTAGTGAGGTAGTAGTTAGTGAGGTAGTAGTTAGTGAGGTAGTAGTTAGTGAGGTAGTAGTTAGTGAGGTAGTAGTTAGTGAGGTAGTAGTTAGTGAGGTAGTAGTTAGTGAGGTAGTAGTTAGTGAGGAGTAGTTAACGAGGTAGTAGTTAGTGAGGTAGTAGTTAGTAAGGTAGTAGTTGGTGAGGAGTAGTTAGTGAGGTAGTAGTTAGTGAGGTAGTAGTTAGTAAGGTAGTAGTTAGTAAGGTAGTAGTTAGTAAGGTAGTAGTTATAGATGTAGTAGTAAGTGAGGTAATAGTTAGTAAGGTAGTAGCTATAGAGGTAGTAGTAAGTGAGGTAATAGTTAGTGAGGTATTAGTTAGTAAGGTAGCAGTTAGTGATGTAGTAATTAGTGTGGTAGTAGTTAGTGAGGTAGTAATCATTGAGGTAATAGTTAATGAGGTAGTAGGTAGTGAGGTAGTAGTTAGTGAGGTAGTAATTAGTGAGGTAGAAGCTAGTGAGGTAGTAGTTAGTGGTGCAGTAGGTAGTGATGTAGTAGGTAGTGAAGTAGTAGTTAGTGAGGTAGTATTAGTGGTGTAGTAGGTAGTGAGATAGTAGATAGTGGTGTAGTAGGTAGTGAGATAGTAGTTAGTGAGGTAGTATTAGTAGTGTAGTAGGTAGTGAGATAGTAGATAGTGGTGTAGTAGGTAGTGAGGTAGTAGTTGTTGGTGTAATAGGTAGTGAGGTACTGAGGTAATAGTTAGTAAGGTAGCAGTTAGTGGTGTAGTAGTTAGTGAGGTATTAGTTAGTGGTGTAGTAGTTACTGGTGTAGCAGTTAGTGAGGTAGTAATTAGTGAGTTAGTAGTTGGTGAGGTAATAATTAGTGAGGTAGTAGTTAATGCGGTAGTAGTTGGTGAGGTAGTAATTAGTGAGGTAGTAGTTAGTAAGGTAGTGGTTAGTAATGTAGTAGTTAGAGAGGTAGTAGTTAATGAGGTAGTAGTTGGTGAGGTAATAGTTAGTAAGGTAGTAGTTAGTGAGGTAGTAGTTGGTGAAGTAGTAATTAGTGAGGTAGTGAGGTAGTAGTTAGTAAGTTAGCAGTTAGTGAGGTAGTAGTTGGTGAGGTAGTAGTTAATGGTGCAGTAGATAGTGATGTAGTAGGTAGTGAGGTAGTAGTTAGTGAGGTAGTATTAGTGGTGTAGTAGGTAGTGAGTTAGTATATAGTGGTGTAGTAGTATTGAGGTAGTAGTTAGTAAGGTAGCAGTTAGTAGTGTAGTAGTTAGTGAGGTAGTAGTTAGTGTTGTAGTAGGTAATGAGGTAGTAGTTAGTAAGGTAGCAGTTAGTGAGGTAGTAGTTAGTGTTGTAGTAGTTAGTGAGGTAGTAATTAGTGAGGTAGTAGGTAGTGAGGTAGTAGTTAGTGAGGTAGTAGTTACTGGTGTAGCAGTTAGTGAGGTAGTAATTAGTGAGGTAATAATTAGTAAGGTAGTAGTTAGTGAGGTAGTATTTAGTGAGATAGTTATTAGAGAGGTAGTAGTTATTGAGGTAGTAGATAGTGAGGTAGTAGTTACTGGTGTAGCAGTTAGTGAGGTACTACTAAATAAGGTGATCATATTTAAATATATATGCATATGCATGTATGTATGCGTGCATTTGTTTATTTGTGTGGTTGGTGATGTGTGTGAAACTACTATATTAAGTAAGTGATTATTAACGTGGAATAATGTTTAGATAATTTGTGATAATATAATTTTAGTAAATAATTATTTATTTAAAAATTATAATAAGAGTGACGTTAAATATAAAGGTGTAAGTGTAAGAGTTATCATATACGTGGAAGGTGATTATTATCATTTAAGCAGGAAGTGTGTGGGCTAAGAATTTTTTGGGAGGTGGTTCTATTTGTTTGGATCCAGAAAGTGAAACCTATTTTTTTGTAACCAACCGAATAATTATGTATAAGAAGGAGTGATAAGATTATGAAATAGAAAGATCGTTGTTGTCTGTAATATTTATTAATTGTCCTAAGTTAATTGGTTGGTCGTAAGTCAGGATTTAAAAAAAAATATCTTTAGTAATTTATATGATTGAGCAGTTGGCATCTAGTTTAGTTGTAATCATGTCATTGATACTTGTAGTGTAGTCATTTTTTGAGTTTGAAAATTAGTCGAATACTTCTGTTAATAATTGTGTCAAGTTTTTTTAAGTGTAGGTTTAATCTGTACCGTGAGTAAAGTATTGCAATAGTTTAGTCGAAATAGTATTAGTAAATTTGTAAGTAAAGTGTCAGTATTTATATTTATATAAGGTCGGAATTTATATAAGTTATATAAATGTAGTTTATATGTTGAGTCTACGTAAGAGAGTAATTTAATATTATCGACATCGAGTTTATAAGTTATATCTGGATATTTATTAAATATGTTGAATTGGATTTTTAAAATGGCGAATTTTATGGGGAAGGTACGGATCCGTGATGTATTGTATTTTGTACAGATTATATTAAATAATTAAATTGATTGAATTCTACATTTTCAAACATTCATAAATTTATAATTTTCATAAAACCCAAGATTACATATTTAGGCTAAAACTAAAATTATAAATTTAGGAATATTGTATATATATGCATTATATATAACCAAATAATTATAAATATACTCACATAATAATATTATTTACTTTAAAATTAAATAAATAAAAATGTGCATGACAGTACAACAATTTTATAAATTTTATAACATAATATAGGCATAATAATTAAATAATTAAAAAATAATTAAATTCTTATTTTCCCTTTTGCTTACAAGTTTCCGGAATATTTGTTTATGTAAAATTTATAAATCACAACTTATTAAATTTTGTTTAAGTTAATGTATCACTTTACTGTTAGTATGCATATAATATTAATGAATAGTTCTGCTACTTATGATTTATATAGTTTACTAAATATCAAATCATTGATATAATATCATTAATAAAGCTATAATAATAATAAAACTATAATACAAAATATGATTTGTTTACGAATTACTTTTTATATCATTTTATATCAATATATGTTATATTCAATAATTTACATATTTTGATTATATTCCATTAAAAGAATTGGTTTATTAGCAATAAATATATTTTTTACCGCGGCAATAAATGAAAAATATATTTACATTGATAAACATTTAATTTAACCAAAATATTTGAAAATCTAATATAATTATTTGGTAGTTACTAATACAAATACAACATATCTAAAAGCAGATGTCTATGGGATTACGCCTTCTCATAATCGGGTTAATAGTTGCCTGTTGCTTTGGCGAAATGCTGCGCTTCAAACCTCCGCAGTTCTCTTCCGAAGAACAGCACAGCAACTTCATGCCTGACCACTTCCGGTGCACGTCTTGTCGCGGTATAGCTCACCAGATCCAAACCCGTTTCGCGGAAAAACATAAACGACGTCAGAATCAGAAGTACCGTATGAATTCGCCGGACCTCATGGAATTGGTTGAAGATGTCTGTAATGAAAACGTTTACGATGCATACGGAGTAAAGAGTATAGGAGGCGATGTCAGGATTAAAGGTTAACATCTCCCCATATATTTATCTCCCTCTCCCTCTCCCTCTCCCTCTCCCTCTCCCTCTCCCTCTCCCTCTCCCTCTCCCTCTCCCTCTCCCTCTCCCTCTCCCTCTCCCTCTCCCTCTCCCTCTCCCTCTCCCTCTCCCTCTCCCTCTCCCTCTCCCTCTCCCTCTCCCTCTCCCTCTCCCTCTCCCTCTCCCTCTCCCTCTCCCTCTCCCTCTCCCTCTCCCTCTCCCTCTCCCTCTCCCTCTCCCTCCCCCTGCCCCTCCCCCTCCCCCTCCCCCTCCCCCTCCCCCTCCCCCTCCAAATATTCCCATAGATATCACCCCATAGGTCCGGGCATCGAATACGAAGGAGCCGGAGTCATCGCAGGTGGACAGAACTGGCCAACTAGAATGGCGAAGATGTGTTCGCAGATAATGGAGAATTACGACGAAGAGACGGCGATGTACGAAGCTTGGCTCGACACCCGAAACTCTTTCGACTCGTTCGTCAACCGACTGGTTGCAGACAATCCCAAGATATGTAGATGCGACGTCAAGAAACGCGAGAACGACTCACCTCTGTCAGATAAATCGCCGGCTACCGATGTGCACGGAGAGCTGTAATATTGCAAATGTCAATAGATATATATATATATATGTGATTGTGTGTGTGTGTATGTGTGTGTGTGTATCGGGTAAGCTATAATAAAGATAGCTTTTTCAATATCACGATAATACGATATGCATTGTGTCTATTACGACGATTATGATAATCGTATTATGTTTATTATGTCTTTTGATTACATATTATTATATTTTATCTCGAGTATTGTGTTAATTTTATTAAATAAATTAAAACTAAAAAGTATACTCATACCAGCATTGCTATTTAATGTGTTTTTTTGTTGATTCATATAGATTGTATATATATGAAATATAAATTAAATTGTATAATATAATGAGTATGTAGATATGTATACAATAAAAGTAATAATTAATCATTTATTTTAATAAATACATGTTGCATATTACATAATAAAATTATATTATATCATACCTCCATTATATAATATACATTTTATATAGAAAAGATTAATTTAAATTACCTTAATACATATTTAAAGTAAAATTCTATATTGTAAAAAATGTATGAAATATATATAAAAATATACAATAGAATTGTTAATTTTTTTGAAATAAATACGTGTACATCTCTTATATTTATATATGTTATACGATTTCATTAATTATATACATTTATTGTAAATTTTTTGATTATTTGTATTCTTTAAGACCTGTTATACCTTATGCCAGAAATATATATTTAATAATAGCTAATATTATAATAGTGCGCTATAACGGTAAACTGTATGACAACAACTGTCTAAATATCATTTCAATAGTGTTTGGAATAATACAATCATTTATAATTCTGGTAACCCTGAGTTTATATTTTAATAATAACATATAATTTGTTGCACCATTTTGATTGTCATGAATATTTAAATATGACCTCATAAATATTATATAATTTATTAGATCATATTATTTTAATGGCTTATAAATTATTGGTACTTGATAAGAAATTATTTTTCAAATTATTCGCATTATAGTTTTTTGATAAATAAATGTAATCTGTAGGAAATAGATGAGTAAAATAAGAAAAGAGAATATTTGTGAATATATATAAAATGACATAAATATATGAATGGTTAAAATATGTATGACTTATTAAATTTAATACTTTAAATACTATAAATATGATTATTTTTTTATTATATACATATTACACGATAATAATGATCATACTTCAAATCATTTAGTTGTCTTACATTGAGTATACACATATATCTATATCTCTCAAGTAATCAGTATATTCAGATAAGTCAACTTTTAGTATCCTAACTCACCTTATCTTACCAACGATAACATTTTAGTTTCATTTATATTTTCAAGTATTCGGGAAGATTACAATAAAAATGATATTAAATAATTATTTGAATAAGTATCTATATAAATTATTAAATAATTGTTTGAAGTAAATGACCTAATTATCGTCTTTGTACCTTTGTACCTACTAAGCTAGCCAATAGCTAGTGGTATAATAAAGAAATAATTTTTTTTTATTAAAATTAATCATACATAAAATATTGAGTTTAATTTCTCATTATGTTACATTTCAACTTTATAATATAACCTAGTCCAGTTATAACAATCAATTAAAATGTAATGCACAATTCATAACAAGTTATTTTAGTTATTTTAAAATAATATATAATATTCTGAACTATATATTATAACATAAACAAATATAATTTCCATGTGTATTAATATTCAAAATAATAATTCATAATATTCAAAGATTATAAATATAATTTCATAGTACTTAACTGTTTATAAATTATAAATCAAATTATTAAAAATTTTTTATTTCAAGTGCATATATCTTAAATTAAAATAGAAATTAAATCAATACATTATAATGTTAATAACCTTCAAAATTAATGGTATAAATAAAGAATATATGATTAATTCGGGTAATATATTTTGCATGTTTTCATCAAAATCATATAATTATGTAAATATGTATAAAAAATATTTATAAGTTAAATATATAGTATTTATAAATAAATACACATAAATATTATATTACAGGGGATGTAAATAGTACTAGGATACAAATGTAAAAATATATTCAATAAAATTGAATGCATTTTAAACAATAAGCCAACAATAACTATATATAGATTATACATAAATTATGTATAAAAATCAGATGCTATTTTCAGATGAGGAGATTTGTGGGATGATCAAAGTGAAGAGTTCTTGGTTGAGACTACTCAGTTCATTGTCTTGTTTCTCATACCTTTTCACAATCTGAGTGAATTTCACGACGCCTGTAATATCAAAGTTTGAATAGATAATGACATAATTAGTTAATATGGAGTTAAAATAATATTTTGATCTCGCCTCATTATAATTTCCTAAATATAGGATATCAATATATACAATACATAACTTAATAATATATTCAGAATATTAAAGCATATAATAATATATAAAGTTTTATATTTGTTTGAAATGAATGAATATAAATATGATTATCATATGGGATTATCAAATGAAATGATATTTATAAAAAAGCGTAGATTTATTTAACGTATTATTTTTGTCAGTTGTTTACCGTAGCTGTGTTCAAATATTCTAACCATCGCCATCTGATGAGAATCCATACTTTCCAATAACTGTAGACTGGATATGCATTGCTAATGGAAATACCAGTTGCATTATCTTCAGCATGTCATTTCCTAGTTAATCATTTCTCATGAGTTTTAATCAGCATCAAATATATTTGTAATAAATTGATAAATATATTTATTAATAATTGATATATATATAAATATATTATAAACATGCGAAACACTATCATACATTTATTTATTTACTTAAATTAAACTTACAGTTGTAATATTTAACTTGCATATGATACCATTTTAAATAGAAACTAATATGAATGCCTTACATTAGATTTCATACATTATTTATATTAACAG
The DNA here is from genome assembly GCA_964035775.1 of Osedax frankpressi. Taxonomy (NCBI): domain Eukaryota; kingdom Metazoa; phylum Annelida; class Polychaeta; order Sabellida; family Siboglinidae; genus Osedax; species Osedax frankpressi. The sequence goes on from OZ038314.1 coordinate 5,864,011, forward strand.
TAATAAAAGATTAAAAAATGAAGAGTAAATATATCACATACAATATTAATATAATTAATATTAGAAATCTATTGTATTACATTAATAGTTGTATTCATTTGGAATTATCTATTAACCTGCATCTTCCCTAGCATCTTCAAGTCTCATAAGTTTATCGGGCATCCTGAGTGCATTTAATATATCCATAACTGCACCTTAAAATCAAATGGAAACTATATTAATTATTCATTATATCAATTATATCAAATAGTTGATATTGAATTCAATGTTTTATAATTAATTATTTTTATTAATTAATTATTTTAATATTTTTCTCATTATATAAAATAAATATAATATTATCCTTTTGCAATAATGATAATAATTAAATTAGATTAATCAATGACAGCACATAAACTAGTATTTTAGTAGAAAAATAAACAATATTTCAAGATATTGTGTTAGATATAGTAACAGAAAAGGGAATATATATCTCAATGTATAGCCATATATTGAGATATTAGGACTATATGAATATATATCCTACAATCATCTTCGGAAATATGTATCATATAAGATAATTTAATGATTTCAAATATTATAATGTTTTCTAAATATATTTATTAATTTAAGATATCATACTAATATATAATATATGTGTACTATTATAATAGCATATTTGTATACTATTATAGAAAATATGTGTACTATTATAATAGCATATATGTGTATTGTTATAATAGCATATATAAGTATTGTTATGCTGATTCATTAAACCATCGAATACGTAAAAAATTAATACTATACATAGATTATAATATTTAAAGTACTAAATTATATTCATTTACTCAACAATTGATCAATAATATTTTAAAGCGATATAGAAAATAAACATGCAATATATTATCTAATGAATAGGATATTTCACCCTATTCATATATCTGATGATACACGAGTAATACAGTGTGAGGGAACAAAATCAATTATATAATAATTGAGAAAATAATAAAAATTCTTGATTATATTTTGATACTTAAATGTTTTTTTAATTAAAAAATATACTAATACTTTTTTATATTTCATCTTATAAGATGTTAATTATATTATGTATAATGCATACATAGTTTATTAAATATTTTAAGTTGCACTTTTAATATTTCACTTATACATATGTATTATGTTCTAATTATGTAAACCTAATAAATATTAACTACAGTATATGTTTTTATTGTATAATTTCTAGGACATAATTTTTTTGAAATTAATGAATATTTTATGAAAATATATATACCATACAAGATGAAACTCCAGTTTTAAAATAACTAGAAATAGAATTGACTGCTAAATAATATTAATGACTAATGTCATTTCTAATTGCAGTTACATGAAGTTTAATGTTTTCAATTAAAAATTAACTTTACACAGCAGTAAAATTTGGTTGATGCTAGTCAACAATATATATTTAAATTAGAAAATCATTTGTGAATATAGGGAATATATTATCTAATGTGGCTATTGCTGTAGATACTATTATATTATAAGTAGAGAATCTCTTGAGTAGCTACTTTAAATATTTAATTATTGTTATACATTTATAATTATTATAATTAAACTATTCAAATATTATGTTTAAATTCTCACATTTCGCATCTTCAATTGTAAAATTATCTTGAATATTTATACTATCCATAATTTATATTAATATAAATGAAAACGATGTATAGTTTATTCCCTGGGTTTATTCTTTATATATAATATCTTATATTATAATTGAATTAAGACATTCGTTAAATAGGCTATGAACTGTGTTGATTTGTTTACATATAATATATTTAGTAATTTATGCAATTTTCATGTCTTTGTTGTTAATTTAAATATTATAGATATCGAATTTATCTTGTTATATATTTTATTTGTTACAACAGATATTTCTAAATATATTGTTGATTTCAATATTATAGATGTTGAATTGATCTCAATATATCTTTTACTTGTTTTGCGCAGATATTTGCATATAGATAGTATCAAAAATTGTAATATTTGTCTAACAGGAATCTACTCCGATATCAACATATCCAGTGAATTTATTGATATTTCCATTCCAAACTAGCTGACTCTTTATGGCCATTTAATCTTAAAATATAGATACACAGAGAGTTTCAAGAGAGTTTTGTAATTTCTCACTCAATAACCTAAAAAATATTCCTGTAAATATATAAGATTATTATAAATACGTAAATGTATACATTTAACATATTGTAAATCCTGGATAAGAATCTAATGTTAAATACCATCTCCTTATAATCGAAGAAGATGGTACAGCGAAATTAAAATTTTCTCTAACATAATCGCTTATATAATGTTATATAATGATAACATGCCTATCCAGAATCGAACTAAATAAATAAATAAAATTTATATTAATATACGTCCGGAATATTCAATAAACGAATCAATAAATGAATACAATTATTACGGATACTTATATTTTTATATTTCTTATATAATGTTAATTATCTAAATAATACTTTATATAAACCTATTAATATTAATACATAATATTAAATACTGAAATAATATTTATAAAATGAATATTTTTAATTTAAAATAGAAATATCTTTAAAATAGAATTTTAAGTAATTAGTTATTATAAGTAATTGCGCGATGATTCGTGACGTTGATTATTTAGTAGGCGCGACGATCCTTAACATCTGCGCAAAAGAGTTAATATTGATTTTTACTACATTTTATAATTATTAAATGATAAATTTAATCAATTAAATTAAAAATATAAATATAAATATTCTATTTACTTGTCCTGGCAAAAGATCTTCGCAAAAATATATTAGTATTTCCTTGTCCTTTAATTCTTCTATTAGTATACTTTTTGGTATATCTATAATAATATATAAAATACACTTAAGGTTAAACAGGTTAATTCAATTGTAATCTTAGATAAATATAAGATAATGATTTTATTTGAAATATAAATAACCTGTAAATGTGCTTACAATCATTTCTGCTTATATATTTATTATCAAATTGTTATTCCTTAGATCATCAGTTATCGATTGCACTGTTTCAATTATAACTTCTTGCATTTTTATCTGACAAAAATTGTATGCACATTAAATAAGAAAAATATTAATAAAAAAATATTTATTTTAATAAAAATATATTAGATCACTTATTACCTACATTTGGAGAATTTAATTTCCTTTGATTTGTTTGTGACTACATTTTTACACTTTTCATAGTCATCCAGTGCCAAATCAATATTTTATTGCATAACCATGGCCATGACAAAACAATTCCAAATGTGTAGTAATGTGTAGGCTTAATACACACTTTATTTTGAGGTATCTCAGTATCACAACCTAAATCAATATCTCTTGATGCTGGAGGTTTTCTTTTTTGAGTCTATAAATTATATAAATTTATTGTATTAAATAATTTCTTAACAGTTATGATACAAAAAATAACAATGAAATATCAAAATAAGCCTTAAGGTTAACTAGTGATTTTATAAAAATTGTTTGTATCACACCATCTCTTAAATTAATATATTTTCCACACCTATATATATATTCTTCTTCAAAATGTGAAGTACAAATTTTCGCTACAGGAACAAAAAGTTTTGTTTTACTATCTCTTTCTAACAGTTTCATGTTTATTATGCATTTATTTTTGAATTCATAATACTTCATTCTTGGGAAATCTATATATAAACAATTATATATGCTAATAAATAATATATTTACATAAAATAAAATAGTTGTTCATAATTATAATAATATATATTTAATAGAAATCTATGATCTATCCAATGCCTTGAATAGTGAAAAAATAAATTATCAACGATTATAAAGTAAAATGATTGTAGTTTAACTCTGACCTTTTAAATATAATAAATAATCAAAAACAAATTTCCGGTAAATTAACTTTTAAGTATTTACTATCTAATACAATTTATGATATCTAATACAATATGTTTATTTGTATACTATGTATGATAAGTAATTAAATTTAAGCTAGCTTTATCAAAAGTAATTTAGTTTTTATATCAATTTAAAATTAACAAAATTATGAAGCATGCCATAATATAAAGTATAATTTTACATACGCCGGTAAAAAGTTATAAGTTGTTTGCTATTATCATTATGTAATTTGTATATTTTACTTGTATGCAATAATAATACAATATTTAAATATTAGAAGTAAATAATACAATTTCTCTTATTTTAACTGTCCGGGTGGTTTGTGTTTATCTATTGTTATTTGAGAGGTATTCTGTAAATAGATTAAAAAAATACTTACATTTTAGAGTTGTTAATTCATGAAGGTTATGGTTTAAAGTAATATCTATATTCTATCAAATTGGTAATCTATTTCATATTAAGATATTTGCGAAATAAATGTAATGTATCGATTAGCATATGGTAGTAATTTATTATAAAAATATATATATATAATTTAAGTTAATTTAAAGACACCCATATTTAAAACAAAATATTTTAACAAAATGTATTTAAATTAATTACAGTTTACTTAAATTAAAATCAATTTATAACTAAATCTTATAAATACTAAAATAGTAACTATTCATAATATACTTTAGATACATTCCAATTGTAATATAATTGGAATTCTATATTTTTATTAGTGAATATAAAATTGTCAATTACATTTTAAGTTTAGAAGTTTGTTCAAACATTATACTTGTAATATAATATAATTAGCATATACTATAGATATATAAATATTTCATACATATCAATTAATATCTTAATGTATATTATATAGAACATGATTAATAGATTATTCTATTAATCATTTTCTATAATTATGAATAATTCGCATAGAAAATCATCTTTTATAAACTATTAGAATGTGTTAAATATGTAATATATATGATTTATATATGAGATATATATTATTTAATTATAATATAAAGTCGAGATTACCTTGTATTATAGCATATATTATATAGAATTTGACTGACTTATAATATGATATGTATATGATTTCTGTATAATATATATAGATATATCATATAATAATAACATAAATTAATATAACAGTATATATATATTATATTCTATATTTAATATGTTATCATATGTTAAATATATGTATTCATATACTTAATAGCAAACCTAAAAGTAATATTCAAGTATATAAGAATAATAAATTTATTTCAATAAAAATAGAATTGTGTAAAATACTATTTATTATTTTCATTGATACTATTAATTAATTAATATTGTATTAATGTATTTTTATGAATAACACTATTCTATTTCTGTGGTTGATTTAAATAATTCATCATTTGGTTTCCATTCGCATCTCACAATTGTGTTAAATAAGTTTTTATAAATTCAATATATGTAAATATTAATCTATATTTAAATTATTATATATAATATATGTAATACTCTCACCTGATTAATTAATTAAATGATAACAATGTATTATTTATATAACAATATATGTAATATATAAATATGCACACTTTTACTAATCTACAATGATAGATATAAGAAGAATAGAAATTTACTAAATAGTTGATTTAAATCATGATTGATTTCTCCTTTGAACTTCTACGTATTATTAATTACATTAACGTTATGGAAGGATATATCTTTCTTTCGGGCAATTTTTTATATAATTGAAATTATAATAATTTTTTTTAATTATAATATTTTTAAATTATTAATTTAAATATTTATATTAATCAGAAATTATTTTCAGATAAACCATGTCATTTACCGAAACTACATCCGAGTGGAATGATGGTTTGCTATATATATATCCATTATTTTATATTTAATTAAAATCTTCACAATTTTAAAAATATATTTTAAAATTATATAATATATATATTTTACATATATACATATGTCTCATAGATCTCTCATAGATCTAATTATAGATTTCATATTTTTGTTTTATTCATATTCACACAAATAGAAGTTTAAATTATGTTTCCACTATATTTTTATAATTATATATTAGTATATATTAAAGTCATGCAAATGTATGTCTATTATTTTAAAAGAAAAATATATTAAACTCTGGTTTAAATATTGTATTACGTAATATTATTATTTGCGAAAATATTTTTTCCAAACAACAATACATTGAAAATCTTTTGAAGATTCTTCATAAATTCATTATATTCATTTAAAATAAATATTACTCTCTAAATCTCTAATTAAAGATAGTAAAATATGTAAATTAAAAAATAACTTTACAGGCTAAATAATTATATTAATCCTGATTTTATAAAATATCAATATTTTGGAGTATTATAACTTGAAATTTATAAGACAATATTTTTTAAAATATCATTACATTTATTAAATAGTATTTAATAAATACCTATTGTGTTTATTATAATAGTTTTATATTATATCACAGAAGTGTTACCATCACCTACTGAAGAATTTGATTCTGAGAATAATACAAAAATTGTTACTGAGCATATAATAAGAGATGGTAAAAAAATAAAGGTTTTATATAAATAGAATTTTTTTAAATTAAAAAATCATAAATTATTATATTGTTAATTTAATTTAATAAAGACAAATTTAACATTTTAAATATATTATTTAAAAAGCGTATTGTATATTAATTTTTATTTTTAAACAGTTAATCAAAACTTTCAATGTCGATGTTTTGAAAGTAGCTTCGTGTATTGCCAAAAGAAAGGTTATTATTTGTTGTTGAATTTTAATTATAGAGACATCGTTGCCAATATTAATATTAAATATTCATAGAAAATAACAATATATAGAATAATATGTTTATATTTCTTATGCTAGATCATTATATTTGAATATGTCTTTTGGTATGTGAATATTACTAAAGTTTATGAGTCATATAATGTCAATATATTCAAAAATCAGAAAGCATAATTTCATTTTTATTTATTATCTAAATTATTTTACTATACACATTTTTTGAATTTTTTATTTTCATATGTGAAATATGAAAATAAAACAATGTAAATTAAAAGAATATTGATTATTGATAATTATATTGATAATTATATAGTTAGGAAATTATTTATATTATAACCTTAATTAAATTTCTTTCGCAATTTTATTTTATTTATGTTGCCAATAACATTTATGATGACCAATCTTCTCATTACAGTCTTGGACGAAATATGGAGCTGCTTATGGTCAAGGCCCAGGACCTAAGGCCTCAGATATTCAGTGCGATGAAATATTTATGCAGTTTATACAAAGCAAGGAGGTTTACAGTGAGAATAATTATTAATTATGATAAACTATAAACCTTAAGAATATACATATTTTCAAATGAATTACTTTTACATATATGATTATTTGTCTGAGAATCAAGTATGAAAATTAAATTATAAACACAAATATATTATTTAGAGTAATAATTTCATAGCTTAAGTTACCTCTAATATAAAAACTAAATACATATAATTGAATATTTGAATATTACTTGTATTTATTTTACCTAAATATTATGATCTTTACATAGCTTACTGTTGATGATATCGATGAAAACCCCTTGGCCAAACTCAAAGGACAAAAGCTTGTTACTTGCCGTATTTGTAAAGGAGAGCATTGGACTACTAAATGTCCCTACAAAGATTCTCTCAATCCTCCAAATTTGGAAGATGGTTAGCTTTATCAACTAGTATTTTAATAAGGTATGTTGATATTGAATTTCTTAAATAATACAATCTTCATGTATGTTAGGATATGATGTCGTAAAATTTGATTTTATAATTCTATTTATTTATCATAATGATTAATTATTTATTATAAAATTATTTCTTAATTAATTACATACAATATAAAGAAAACTTAATATTACAATAGTATCCTTATTGACAATATCAATTGTATAAGGAATGTTATTATACATTATTTGTATACATATTTATTAAACTATAGACCTTTATTATATTATAACATATACATGATTTTTTTCTTTAAAAAGGTGAAACGGAGAAGTCTGACATCATTGATTCTAATGGTTAATAACTCTAATATGGTGTTTACATACTAATTTAAGACTATTAATATATTATATTAAAACTAAATACATTATATTTCTTCAGTTTAATAGATTATAATGTAATGTTTCTAATATATAATATAAAAATGTTTTTATCATTGCTATGTAGATATTGCGGAATTGAAGGCTAGCATGGGAACAAAGTATGTACCTCCTTCAAAGCGGGAGGGAGCTAGACCTGGAGCATTTTCAGAACAGAAACGAGGTAGACTTTATATTGAATAAAGTTAAAATATATAGATTGTGCCTAGATAAGATTTAATAAGCCTTCTTATAAATAATTGTTTATTTCTTTGTAATAATATAATTTAATTTTGTACTATTTAATATTTTATTAGTTTATTATTATATTTAATATCTTATGGGGTAATATTATATTTAATATCTTTAGTTACAATTTGTGTAGTTTACATGTAATAGATACAGGAATATGTATAATAGATAGACTAGATCTTTTGAAAAATATATTTCTTGAACTATTTAGATTATATTCATATCTGTGTGGATATCATAAAGTGTGGATTATAAATGAAAACAAAGTATTTAAGAGCAAATTAATTACTTTCATTTTAATGAACCCTAACTTATATGTAGTGGTCAGACCTATTCAATTATATAAACTCACTTATTATCACTCACTTATAAAAAATCGAAGAATTTGTTGGCTTTTAATCATTTTATTTGTATTTTGTCAGTTATTTACATTCTTAGTAAATAAAACACCCCATTATTAAATCAGTGGCTAATGTAGTCAATGCATCATCAATCCACTTACATCAATTTAATCATTTGCAGATGATGTGTCTACCATCAGAGTTACAAATCTCCCGGAAGAAACTACTGAAAGTGATTTACAAAGCTTATTCAAGGATGTTGGGCATATTGCTAGGATTTATCTCGCCAAAGATAAAATCACGAATGCTTCGAAGGTTCTTACCATTTTAATCTAGTTTTGTCGAGTTCAATTACATATAAGGATTGTGTAATCACATTTTCATCTAATATAAAATCATAAGATTTTTTATACTCCACTGTATTTTATCAATGATTTGCGAATCTTCTGAATTTAGGGATTCGCCTTCATCAACTACTCGAGTAGAGATTCTGCGGTTAAGGCAATTGAAACAATCAATGGTCACGGCTATGGTCATTTGATATTGAATGTGGAGTGGGCAAGGTAGGGTTCATATAACTAAGTTAATTAATGAGTGTTTACAATTGAATGCATATAATAGATATGACAATATATATTATTAAATTAGAATACATTGTATAAATAAGTATACCTTTTTTAGACCAAGTGCTCATCCCTGAATATCGAAGGATTATAAATAAAACTATTTACAAATCTAATATATCTTTTTATTATAATTATTACTAATTTGTGCATCATATAAATATATTTTGTAATGTATTAAAATAATAATTTATTTTGCATTAATTATTTAACATTATATCCTAAAATATGTCATGAATTAATAAAATATTACATATAAATAATGACCAGTATATCAACGTAAAGATAAAGGGTGGCCTGTTAATGTTTTATATATATGACTTGGTTTTATTTAAATTAAAATCTCAGAGATAACTAGTATAATGTATACTTAATTAACTAATAGATATATATAATTTCAAAATAACCTCAACAACTTTTAAAACTTACTAATTTAACTTACATATCTGATATATGAGTAATAATACTTTCCTTTTGAATTCATATTTGAAAAATGAAATTATAAATATTTGATGTTTATATTTCTTTGCATAAATTTATAACCAACCAAAATTAATTATATATTTTCTGCTCTGCTTATTAAAAATAAAATGATGATAAATATACATAACCTATGACCTCAAATGGAGACAGCTACTATTTATATACATTATAAAAGCATTTCGCTGTACTACTATTGTATATACATTATATTTAAATATTATAATTATTATTTATTAATTGACAAATATAATGGATGTCATGTAAGAAAAAGTTTGAAATTATCCGGTATATAGAACTTTTAAATGAATGTATTAGAAGAAATATGCTATTACTTAGCCAATTAGGACTGGTAAAATATCAATCAGTTATAGAATTTCTGTAATTAGTTCAAAAGTGAAATAATCCTACATAAATATCAATATTATTAAATTTGCTCTACCAGTTCATTAAAATAAGTACCAGTAAGTTGCAGAATTTGTTTAAAAATGCGTGAATAATTGAATCTACAATCAATATTTTAAAATTCTGCATAGAAATATAACCTCACAAAAAGTTGCCTCAAGAATTATTTTTGCAGTCTAAAAATTTTAGACCAATAATAATTTCTATTTTTATTTGGATACTATTATTTAAAGAGAATTTAATATGTGGACGAATAATTTCTTATAATCAATCAATGGGGAATATGTAGCTTTTGTGAGAGAATACTAAACAAGTGATTTATTGTATAATTGTTTTTTCGACATATTTTGTTAGAGAAAATCATATGAATAGTTATAATCAAAATATATGACTTATCGAGTAATGTATAAATGAGTAATGATAAAACTAGTATATAATGAAATCCTAGGGAGTGCTATTAAACATTATGCCATACTTCTTAAAAGTGACTTCAATTTTATATAATATACACTTATAATCAACCTAATTTGAAATTGTAACTATAATCTTAAAGACATTTATACATATTGGTAAACAATATTTTTAACGTTAACATAAATTTAATAATGTATTAATAATTTAGTTAAAAAGCAAATTTAGAATGGTGTATATTTTTAATATGACAGTATCTGCTTAGTTGTAATTCATTAGAGGACACGGTTTAGAATATAAGTAATATAAATAGCTATTATTTACACGAATCATATTTTTTAAAGTGGTAGGGATATAGTTTACTCTTTCTATATTGCTGGAGATGAACTTAAGAAAATTACCGATGAATTTACTTCAGTAAACAAATAAACTTACTATTATCAAATGACTGATGCAAATATTTTAAAGAAATTCGTTTGGTACGATTCATTCATATTTTCTGGAATAATTAAATTTTCAATAACGTTGTATTGAAATGAAATAAATCATGCCCTTAAAACGAATGCAAATTCAAGTAATGCCGAATATATTTTTCAACTCGATAACATAATTATTGTAATGCATCTCTTCTCATAATTATCCTCGCACCTCTGGATCCGCAAATTAGCTTCCTTTTAAAATTATTTATCTACGATTCAATACATTGCAGTTGCATCGCTCTACACTAATCTTTTAATATTCACATATTAGATACCTTCATATTCTCCTCAACACACTAATCCTCCTTGAATTTCAAATAATACATAATACATACTTATATATCAATAAATCACTATCTCCTTCCCTTATTGACACCATTCCGTTATAACTTTCTATGCACCAGCCATTCACTTTTATCTTCAACTTTTTTTTATGAATCATATGAAAACTGAAACTGCATCAAAGCCATTCAAAATAAACTGAATATTATAAATAACTCTCCAAGCTGAGCAACTTTCGCAAAATTTTAAAACTTTCCACTTTTATATTCATGCTTTAATATCTTGTTAAATGTATAATTATCCCTATAGAGTTAATTAATTGATCTCTGTAACACCGATAAAACATATATATGTTGGTAATAAGATTTCCTTATTTAATACATTCTAGCTTTATCTAGTATCTACAACTCTCTTGATCTTGAAATTCGTGCAACCCTTCTCACTGGCACTCATGACCAAGTCCTTGATAGGTTATTTCTTACATAGCTATTCGTACACCACGTGTCTCAATCAACTGAACGTATTTTGTAATGAAGCATATGAACTGGTGTTCAGCAATGATCAGATTATATCTATTCTCTTTTGAATATGTAAATATTACCTATTTTGTCCTTTTCTATTAAACTAACTTCAATTATACTACAATTATGACATCAAATATGTTGTGAATTCTAGATAACCTTGCTAATTCAATCATATCTGAGATATTTTCTAATATCAATATCACTCATGGTTAGTATATAACTCTCTTGATATTACCCTACCTAAAACGACCATTATATTACTACATATTCATTATATTCCAACCTGATTGAACTTTTTAACTAACTAGACATTTTATTAGACTTCATACGATTCACTATAATATCAAATACCGTGATCTGTAATCTGATTTCTACTACATGCTTAGAATTATAACGTGGATTGTATCCATATTTCATTCTTGTACTGGCATTATTACTTAGATTAATGTAAATCTGAATTAATTAATCGAGCTAAACCTCCCTTTATAATAAATTAAATTGGATTCAATTTATACTAATGACCACTATTCTCATGAACAAATCTGTCTTATTACCCACGAACACATATTTTGACTCTGCATCCCTGTCGACAGTGTAAGATAGTGAATTCCTTAAATGAATTTATGACAGCTCATCATGAAGTATAACATTACTGTACTTAGTTACTTTAAGCTACTTCCGGATTATCTCCGTATCTAATCAAGTTTTATTCGCTTTAATACAATTTTTAAAAGTGAAAAATAAAACCTTTTTATTATTTTTTTCATATTTTTCTCTTTAATTTATAATTGTTTATACATATTTGCCCTATTTCTTTTAATTCACCATATTTGAAACTATTATTATACATACAGTCGCATTATATTAAATATATTGTTTTGTATATAATAAGTCTTTATTTGAAGATTATTGTCAATTATAAGTAAAGGCGAAGTAATGATTTTTACCAAATATATATATAGCAGCTATATGTTTATTTTCACTTTGACCATCAAATAAATGGATTATAAAAAATAGATATGATGCACACTGTAAATTGTACAGTAATTATAATATTTCTATTAACCAATGAAACTTATTCTGAGATTATTAATGTAAAATAATATATATTACTATAGAAGCTGTGAAAAATGATATATTTGTATATATATGAACTACATAAAATATTATATTATCTTCCCACATTCAAATACTATAATTAATTATTTTATTCGGTGCACCGAATAAAATAATCCATGCATGGATCTAAATAACCATAGACAAATTGTGAATTGATTTTAAGGAATAGTTATTATTTATTGTAATTGATATATATGATCGATGTTAACCATTATTAAGCTAAAATATATCATGAGTAATTAATACACCATATGTCATTAATAAATGAGATGTTATTAATACATGATATGTCATTAATTATGCCATGATTTATATACATATCAAAATTATTGCTTATTTAAACTTTTTAAAATTTGATGATTTTCGAAATTTTACATAGAGAATATAAAATATCGTAAAACATATTTGTATTAAAATGAATTTCCATGGCAACAAAAACGCACGCCACAGAAACTCACGTATTACGTCCTACATAAAAATAGTAAAATATCCACATTTTTAATAATACACCGTCTAGATATCTTTTTAACAGTCTAGATATATTTTTAACGTCCATTTGATCGGAAAT
>OZ038314.1:5885055-6015055 GCA_964035775.1 Osedax frankpressi
TAATGTTAAACTAGTGTTAAAGTTAAACTAGAGTTAAAGTTAAACTAGAGTTAAAGTTAAACTAGAGTTAAAGTTAAACTAGAGTTAAAGTTAAACTAGAGTTAAAGTTAAACTAGAGTTAAAGTTAAACTAGAGTTAAAGTTAAACTAGAGTTAAAGTTAAACTAGAGTTAAAGTTAAACTAGAATTAAAGTTAAACTAGAGTTAAAGTTAAACTAGAGTTAAAATTAAACTAGAGTTAAGTTAAACTAGAGTTAAGTTAAACTAGAGTTAAAGTTAAACTAGAGTTAAAGTTAAACTAGAGTTAAAGTTAAACTAGAGTTAAAGTTAAACTAGAGTTAAAGTTAAACTAGAGTTAAAGTTAAACTAGAGTTAAAGTTAAACTAGAGTTAAAGTTAAACTAGAGTTAAAGTTAAACTAGAGTTAAAGTTAAACTAGAGTTAAAGTTAAACTAGAGTTAAACTAGAGTTACAGTTAAACTAGAGTCAAAGTTAAACTAGAGTTAAAGTTAAACTAGAGTTAAGTTAAACTAGAGTTAAGTTAAACTAGAGTTAAAGTTAAACTAGAGTTAAAGTTAAACTAGAGTTAAAGTTAAACTAGAGTTAAAGTTAAACTAGAGTTAAAGTTAAACTAGAGTTAAAGTTAAACTAGAGTTAAAGTTAAACTAGAGTTAAAGTTAAACTAGAGTTAATGTTAAACTAGAGTTAAAGTTAAACTAGAGTTAAAGTTAAACTAGAGTTAAAGTTAAACTAGAGTTAAAATTAAACTAGAGTTAAACTAGAGTTAAAGTTAAACTAGAGTTAAGTTAAACTAGAGTTAAAGTTAAACTAGAGTTAAAGTTAAACTAGAGTTAAAGTTAAACTAGAGTTAAAGTTAAACTAGAGTTAAAGTTAAACTAGAGTTAAAGTTAAACTAGAGTTAAAGTTAAACTAGAGTTAAGTTAAACTAGAGTTAAAGTTAAACTAGAGTTAAAGTTAAACTAGAGTTAAAGTTAAACTAGAGTTAAAGTTAAACTAGAGTTAAAGTTAAACTATAGTTAAGTTAAACTAGAGTTAAAGTTAAACTAGAGTTAAAGTTAAACTAGAGTTAAAGTTAAACTAGAGTTAAAGTTAAACTAGAGTTAAGTTAAACTACGTTAAAGTTAAACTAGAGTTAAAGTTAAACTAGAGTTAAAGTTAAACTAGAGTTAAAGTTAAACTAGAGTTAAAGTTAAACTAGAGTTAAAGTTAAACTAGAGTTAAAGTTAAACTAGAGTTAAAGTTAAACTAGAGTTAAAGTTAAACTAGAGTTAAAGTTAAACTAGAGTTAAAGTTAAACTAGAGTTAAAGTCAAACTAGAGTTAAAGTTAAACTAGAGTTAAAGTTAAACTAGAGTTAAAGTTAAACTAGAGTTAAACTAGAGTTAAAGTTAAACTAGAGTTAAAGATAAACTATAGTTAAGTTAAACTAGAGTTAAAGTTAAACTAGAGTTAAAGTTAAACTAGAGTTAAAGTTAAACTAGAGTTAAACTAGAGTTAAAGTTAAACTAGAGTTAAAGTTAAACTAGAGTTAAAGTTAAACTAGAGTTAAAGTTAACCTAGAGTTAAAGTTAAACTAGAGTTAAACTAGAGTTAAAGTTAAACTAGAGTTAAAGTTAAACTAGAGTTAAAGTTAAACTAGAGTTAAAGTTAAACTAGAGTTAAAGTTAAACTAGAGTTAAAGTTAAACTAGAGTTAAAGTTAAACTAGAGTTAAAGTTAAACTATAGTTAAGTTAAACTAGAGTTAAATTTAAACTAGAGTTAAAGTTAAACTAGAGTTAAACTAGAGTTAAAGTTAAACTAGAGTTAAAGTTAAACTAGAGTTAAAGTTAAACTAGAGTTAAAGTTAAACTATAGTTAAGTTAAACTAGAGTTAAAGTTAAACTAGAGTTAAACTAGAGTTAAAGTTAAACTAGAGTTAAAGTTAAACTAGAGTTAAAGTTAAACTAGAGTTAAAGTTAAACTAGAGTAAAGTTAAACTAGAGTTAAAGTTAAACTAGAGTTAAAGTTAAACTAGAGTTAAAGTTAAACTAGTGTTAAAGTTTAACTAGAGTTAAAGTTAAACTAGAATTAAAGTTAAACTAGAGTTAAAGTTAAACTAGAGTTAAAATTAAACTAGAGTTAAGTTAAACTAGAGTTAAGTTAAACTAGAGTTAAAGTTAAAATAGAGTTAAAGTTAAACTAGAGTTAAAGTTAAACTAGAGTTAAAGTTAAACTAGAGTTAAAGTTAAACTAGAGTTAAAGTTAAACTAGAGTTAAAGTTAAACTAGAGTTAAAGTTAAACTAGAGTTAAAGTTAAACTAGAGTTAAAGTTAAACTAGAGTTAAAGTTAAACTAGAGTTAAAGTTAAACTAGAGTTAAAGTTAAACTATGGTTAAAGTTAAACTAGAGTTAAGTTAAACTAGAGTTAAAGTTAAACTAGAGTTAAAGTTAAACTAGAGTTAAGTTAAACTAGAGTTAAAGTTAAACTAGAGTTAAGTTAAACTAGAGTTAAAGTTAAACTAGAGTCAAAGTTAAACTAGAGTTAAAGTTAAACTAGAGTTAAGTTAAACTAGAGTTAAAGTTAAACTAGAGTTAAGTTAAACTAGAGTTAAAGTTAAACTAGAGTTAAAGTTAAACTAGAGTTAAAGTTAAACTAGAGTTAAAGTTAAACTAGAGTTAAACTAGAGTTAAAGTTAAACTAGAGTCAAAGTTAAACTAGAGTTAAAGTTAAACTAGAGTTAAGTTAAACTAGAGTTAAAGTTAAACTAGAGTTAATGTTAAACTAGTGTTAAAGTTAAACTAGAGTTAAAGTTAAACTAGAGTTAAAGTTAAACTAGAGTTAAAGTTAAACTAGAGTAAAGTTAAACTAGAGTTAAAGTTAAACTAGAGTTAAAGTTAAACTAGAGTTAAAGTTAAACTAGAGTTAAAGTTAAACTAGAGTTAAAGTTAAACTAGAATTAAAGTTAAACTAGAGTTAAAGTTAAACTAGAGTTAAAATTAAACTAGAGTTAAGTTAAACTAGAGTTAAGTTAAACTAGAGTTAAAGTTAAACTAGAGTTAAAGTTAAACTAGAGTTAAAGTTAAACTAGAGTTAAAGTTAAACTAGAGTTAAAGTTAAACTAGAGTTAAAGTTAAACTAGAGTTAAAGTTAAACTAGAGTTAAAGTTAAACTAGAGTTAAAGTTAAACTAGAGTTAAAGTTAAACTAGAGTTAAAGTTAAACTAGAGTTAAAGTTAAACTAGAGTTAAAGTTAAACTAGAGTTAAACTAGAGTTAAAGTTAAACTAGAGTCAAAGTTAAACTAGAGTTAAAGTTAAACTAGAGTTAAGTTAAACTAGAGTTAAGTTAAACTAGAGTTAAAGTTAAACTAGAGTTAAAGTTAAACTAGAGTTAAAGTTAAACTAGAGTTAAAGTTAAACTAGAGTTAAAGTTAAACTAGAGTTAAAGTTAAACTAGAGTTAAAGTTAAACTAGAGTTAAAGTTAAACTAGAGTTAATGTTAAACTAGAGTTAAAGTTAAACTAGAGTTAAAGTTAAACTAGAGTTAAAGTTAAACTAGAGTTAAAGTTAAACTAGAGTTAAAATTAAACTAGAGTTAAACTAGAGTTAAAGTTAAACTAGAGTTAAGTTAAACTAGAGTTAAAGTTAAACTAGAGTTAAAGTTAAACTAGAGTTAAAGTTAAACTAGAGTTAAAGTTAAACTAGAGTTAAAGTTAAACTAGAGTTAAAGTTAAACTAGAGTTAAAGTTAAACTAGAGTTAAGTTAAACTAGAGTTAAAGTTAAACTAGAGTTAAAGTTAAACTAGAGTTAAGTTAAACTAGAGTTAAAGTTAAACTAGAGTTAAGTTAAACTAGAGTTAAAGTTAAACTAGAGTCAAAGTTAAACTAGAGTTAAAGTTAAACTAGAGTTAAGTTAAACTAGAGTTAAAGTTAAACTAGAGTTAAGTTAAACTAGAGTTAAAGTTAAACTAGAGTTAAAGTTAAACTAGAGTTAAAGTTAAACTAGAGTTAAAGTTAAACTAGAGTTAAACTAGAGTTAAAGTTAAACTAGAGTCAAAGTTAAACTAGAGTTAAAGTTAAACTAGAGTTAAGTTAAACTAGAGTTAAAGTTAAACTAGAGTTAATGTTAAACTAGTGTTAAAGTTAAACTAGAGTTAAAGTTAAACTAGAGTTAAAGTTAAACTAGAGTTAAAGTTAAACTAGAGTAAAGTTAAACTAGAGTTAAAGTTAAACTAGAGTTAAAGTTAAACTAGAGTTAAAGTTAAACTAGAGTTAAAGTTAAACTAGAGTTAAAGTTAAACTAGAGTTAAAGTTAAACTAGAGTTAAAGTTAAACTAGAATTAAAGTTAAACTAGAGTTAAAGTTAAACTAGAGTTAAAATTAAACTAGAGTTAAGTTAAACTAGAGTTAAGTTAAACTAGAGTTAAAGTTAAACTAGAGTTAAAGTTAAACTAGAGTTAAAGTTAAACTAGAGTTAAAGTTAAACTAGAGTTAAAGTTAAACTAGAGTTAAAGTTAAACTAGAGTTAAAGTTAAACTAGAGTTAAAGTTAAACTAGAGTTAAAGTTAAATTAGAGTTAAAGTTAAACTAGAGTTAAACTAGAGTTAAAGTTAAACTAGAGTCAAAGTTAAACTAGAGTTAAAGTTAAACTAGAGTTAAGTTAAACTAGAGTTAAGTTAAACTAGAGTTAAAGTTAAACTAGAGTTAAAGTTAAACTAGAGTTAAAGTTAAACTAGAGTTAAAGTTAAACTAGAGTTAAAGTTAAACTAGAGTTAAAGTTAAACTAGAGTTAAAGTTAAACTAGATTTAAGTTAAACTAGAGTTAATGTTAAACTAGAGTTAAAGTTAAACTAGAGTTAAAGTTAAACTAGAGTTAAAGTTAAACTAGAGTTAAAATTAAACTAGAGTTAAACTAGAGTTAAAGTTAAACTAGAGTTAAGTTAAACTAGAGTTAAAGTTAAACTAGAGTTAAAGTTAAACTAGAGTTAAAGTTAAACTAGAGTTAAAGTTAAACTAGAGTTAAAGTTAAACTAGAGTTAAAGTTAAACTAGAGTTAAAGTTAAACTAGAGTTAAGTTAAACTAGAGTTAAAGTTAAACTAGAGTTAAAGTTAAACTAGAGTTAAAGTTAAACTAGAGTTAAAGTTAAACTAGAGTTAAAGTTAAACTATAGTTAAGTTAAACTAGAGTTAAAGTTAAACTAGAGTTAAAGTTAAACTAGAGTTAAAGTTAAACTAGAGTTAAAGTTAAACTAGAGTTAAGTTAAACTACCTTAAAGTTAAACTAGAGTTAAAGTTAAACTAGAGTTAAAGTTAAACTAGAGTTAAAGTTAAACTAGAGTTAAAGTTAAACTAGAGTTAAAGTTAAACTAGAGTTAAAGTTAAACTAGAGTTAAAGTTAAACTAGAGTTAAAGTTAAACTAGAGTTAAAGTTAAACTAGAGTTAAAGTTAAACTAGAGTTAAAGTTAAACTAGAGTTAAAGTTAAACTAGAGTTAAAGTTAAACTAGAGTTAAAGTTAAACTAGTTAAGTTAAACTAGAGTTAAAGTTAAACTAGAGTTAAAGTTAAACTAGAGTTAAAGTTAAACTAGAGTTAAACTAGAGTTAAAGTTAAACTAGAGTTAAAGATAAACTATAGTTAAGTTAAACTAGAGTTAAAGTTAAACTAGAGTTAAAGTTAAACTAGAGTTAAAGTTAAACTAGAGTTAAACTAGAGTTAAAGTTAAACTAGAGTTAAAGTTAAACTAGAGTTAAAGTTAAACTAGAGTTAAAGTTAACCTAGAGTTAAAGTTAAACTAGAGTTAAACTAGAGTTAAAGTTAAACTAGAGTTAAAGTTAAACTAGAGTTAAAGTTAAACTAGAGTTAAAGTTAAACTAGAGTTAAAGTTAAACTAGAGTTAAAGTTAAACTAGAGTTAAAGTTAAACTAGAGTTAAAGTTAAACTATAGTTAAGTTAAACTAGAGTTAAAGTTAAACTAGAGTTAAAGTTAAACTAGAGTTAAACTAGAGTTAAAGTTAAACTAGAGTTAAAGTTAAACTAGAGTTAAAGTTAAACTAGAGTTAAAGTTAAACTATAGTTAAGTTAAACTAGAGTTAAAGTTAAACTAGAGTTAAACTAGAGTTAAAGTTAAACTAGAGTTAAAGTTAAACTAGAGTTAAAGTTAAACTAGAGTTAAAGTTAAACTAGAGTTAAAGTTAAACTAGAGTTAAAGTTAAACTAGAGTTAAACTAGAGTTAAAGTTAAACTAGAGTTACAGTTAAACTAGAGTTAAAGTTAAACTAGAGTTAAAGTTAAACTAGAGTTAAAGTTAAACTAGAGTTAAAGTTAAACTAGAGTTAAGTTAAACTAGAGTTAAAGTTAAACTAGAGTTAAAGTTAAACTAGAGTTAAAGTTAAACTAGAGTTAAAGTTAAACTAGAGTTAAAGTTAAACTAGAGTTAAAGTTAAACTAGAGTGAAAGTTAAACTAAAGTTAAACTAGAGTTAAAGTTAAACTAGAGTTAAGTTAAACTAGAGTTAAAGTTAAACTAGAGTTAAGTTAAACTAGAGTTAAAGTTAAACTAGAGTTAAAGTTAAACTAGAGTTAAAGTTAAACTAGAGTTAAAGTTAAACTAGAGTTAAAGTTAAACTAGAGTTAAACTAGAGTTAAAGTTAAACTAGAGTTAAAGTTAAACTTGAGTTAAGGTTAAACTAGAGTTAAAGTTAAACTAGAGTTAAGTTAAACTAGAGTTAAACTAGAGTTAAAGTTAAACTAAAGTTAAACTAGAGTTAAAGTTAAACTAGAGTTAAGTTAAACTAGAGTTAAAGTTAAACTAGAGTTAAAGTTAAACTAGAGTTAAAGTTAAACTAGAGTTAAAGTTAAACTAGAGTTAAAGTTAAACTAGAGTTAAAGTTAAACTAGAGTTAAACTAGAGTTAAAGTTAAACTAAAGTTAAACTAGAGTAAAAGTTAAACTAGAGTTAAGTTAAACTAGAGTTAAAGTTAAACTAGAGTTAAAGTTAAACTAGAGTTAAAGTTAAACTAGAGTTAAATTTAAACTAGAGTTAAAGTGAAACTAGAGTTAAAGTTAAACTAGAGTTAAACTAGAGTTAAAGTTAAACTAGAGTTAAAGTTAAACTAGAGTTAAAGTTAAACTAGAGTTAAAGTTAAACTAAAGTTAAACTAGAGTTAAAGTTAAACTAGAGTTAAGTTAAACTAGAGTTAAAGTGAAACTAGAGTTAAAGTTAAACTAGAGTTGAAGTTAAACTAGAGTTAAAGTTAAACTAGAGTTAAAGTTAAACTAGAGTTAAAGTTAAACTAGAGTTAAACTAGAGTTAAAGTTAAACTAGAGTTAAAGTTAAACTAGAGTTAAAGTTAAACTAGAGTTAAGTTAAACTAGAGTTAAAGTTAAACTAGAGTTAAAGTTAAACTAGAGTTAAAGTTAAACTACAGTTAAAGTTAAACTAGAGTTAAAGTTAAACTAGAGTTAAAGTTAAACTAGAGTTGAAGTTAAACTAGAGTTAAAGTTAAACTAGAGTTAAACTAAAGTTAAAGTTAAACTAGAGTTAAAGTTAAACTAGAGTTAAAGTTAAACTAGAGTTAAATTTAAACTATAGTTAAAGTTAAACTAGAGTTAAAGTTAAACTAGAGTTAAAGTTAAACTAGAGTTAAAGTTAAACTAGAGTTAAAGTTAAACTAGAGTTAAAGTTAAACTAGAGTTAAAGTTAAACTAGAGTTAAGTTAAACTAGAGTTAAGTTAAACTAGAGTTAAAGTTAAACTAGAGTTAAAGTTAAACTAGAGTTAAAGTTAAACTAGAGTTAAAGTTAAACTAGAGTTAAAGTTAAACTAGAGTTAAAGTTAAACTAGAGTTAAAGTTAAACTAGAGTTAAAGTTAAACTAGAGTTAAAGTTAAACTAGAGTTAAAGTTAAACTAGAGTTAAAGTTAAACTAGAGTTAAAGTTAAACTAGAGTTAAAGTTAAACTAGAGTTAAAGTTAAACTAGAGTTAAAGTTAAACTAGAGTTAAAGTTAAACTAGAGTTAAAGTTAAACTAGAGTTAAAGTTAAACTAGAGTTAAAGTTAAACTAGAGTTAAAGTTAAACTAGAGTTAAAGTTAAACTAGAGTTAAAGTTAAACTAGAGTTAAAGTTAAACTAGAGTTAAAGTTAAACTAGAGTTAAAGTTAAACTAGAGTTAAGTTAAACTAGAGTTAAAGTTAAACTAGAGTTAAAGTTAAACTAGAGTTAAAGTTAAAACTAGAGTTAAAGTTAAACTAAATTTAAAGTTAAACTAGAGTTAAAGTTAAACTAGAGTTAAAGTTAAACTAAAGTTAAAGTTAAACTAGAGTTAAAGTTAAACTATAGTTAAAGTTAAACTATAGTTAAAGTTAAACTACAGTAAAAGTTAAACTAGAGTTAAACTAGAGTTGAAGTTAAACTAGAGTTAAAGTTAAACTAGAGTTAAAGTTAAACTAGAGTTAAAGTTAAACTAGAGTTAAAGTTAAACTATAGTTAAAGATAAACTAGAGTTAAAGTTAAACTAGAGTTAAAGTTAAACTAGAGTTAAGTTAAACTAGGTTTAAAGTTAAACTAGAGTTAAACTATAGTTAAGTTAAACTAGAGTTAAAGTTAAACTAGAGTTAAACTAGAGTTAAAGTTAAACTAGAGTTAAGGTTAAACTAGAGTTAAAGTTAAACTAGAGTTAAAGTTAAACTAGAGTTAAGGTTAAATTAGAGTTAAAGTTAAACTAGAGTTAAAGTTAAACTAGAGTTAAAGTTAAACTAGAGTTAAAGTTAAACTAGAGTTAAAGTTAAACTAGAGTTAAACTAGAGTTAAAGTTAAACTAGAGTTAAAGTTAAACTAGAGTTAAAGTTAAACTAGAGTTAAGTTAAACTAGAGTTAAGGTTAAACTAGAGTTAAAGTTAAACTAGAGTTAAAGTTAAACTAGAGTTAAAGTTAAACTAGAGTTAAAGTTAAACTAGAGTTAAAGTTAAACTAGAGTTAAAGTTAAACTAGAGTTAAAGTTAAACTAGAGTTAAAGTTAAACTAGAGTTAAAGTTAAACTAGAGTTAAGGTTAAACTAGAGTTAAAGTTAAACTAGAGTTAAAGTTAAACTAGAGTTAAAGTTAAACTAGAGTTAAAGTTAAACTAGAGTTAAAGTTAAACTAGAGTTAAAGTTAAACTAGAGTTAAAGTTAAACTAGAGTTAAAGTTAAACTAGAGTTAAAGTTAAACTAGAGTTAAAGTTAAACTAGTTAAGTTAAACTAGAGTTAAAGTTAAACTAGAGTTAAATTTAAACTAGAGTTAAAGTTAAACTAGAGTTAAACTAGAGTTAAAGTTAAACTAGAGTTAAAGATAAACTATAGTTAAGTTAAACTAGAGTTAAAGTTAAACTAGAGTTAAAGTTAAACTAGAGTTAAAGTTAAACTAGAGTTAAACTAGAGTTAAAGTTAAACTAGAGTTAAAGTTAAACTAGAGTTAAAGTTAAACTAGAGTTAAAGTTAACCTAGAGTTAAAGTTAAACTAGAGTTAAACTAGAGTTAAAGTTAAACTAGAGTTAAAGTTAAACTAGAGTTAAAGTTAAACTAGAGTTAAAGTTAAACTAGAGTTAAAGTTAAACTAGAGTTAAAGTTAAACTAGAGTTAAAGTTAAACTAGAGTTAAAGTTAAACTAGAGTTAAAGTTAAACTAGAGTTAAAGTTAAACTATAGTTAAGTTAAACTAGAGTTAAAGTTAAACTAGAGTTAAAGTTAAACTAGAGTTAAACTAGAGTTAAAGTTAAACTAGAGTTAAAGTTAAACTAGAGTTAAAGTTAAACTAGAGTTAAAGTTAAACTATAGTTAAGTTAAACTAGAGTTAAAGTTAAACTAGAGTTAAACTAGAGTTAAAGTTAAACTAGAGTTAAAGTTAAACTAGAGTTAAAGTTAAACTAGAGTTAAAGTTAAACTAGAGTTAAAGTTAAACTAGAGTTAAACTAGAGTTAAAGTTAAACTAGAGTTACAGTTAAACTAGAGTTAAAGTTAAACTAGAGTTAAAGTTAAACTAGAGTTAAAGTTAAACTAGAGTTAAAGTTAAACTAGAGTTAAGTTAAACTAGAGTTAAAGTTAAACTAGAGTTAAAGTTAAACTAGAGTTAAAGTTAAACTAGAGTTAAAGTTAAACTAGAGTTAAAGTTAAACTAGAGTTAAAGTTAAACTAGAGTGAAAGTTAAACTAAAGTTAAACTAGAGTTAAAGTTAAACTAGAGTTAAGTTAAACTAGAGTTAAAGTTAAACTAGAGTTAAGTTAAACTAGAGTTAAAGTTAAACTAGAGTTAAAGTTAAACTAGAGTTAAAGTTAAACTAGAGTTAAAGTTAAACTAGAGTTAAAGTTAAACTAGAGTTAAACTAGAGTTAAAGTTAAACTAGAGTTAAAGTTAAACTTGAGTTAAGGTTAAACTAGAGTTAAAGTTAAACTAGAGTTAAGTTAAACTAGAGTTAAACTAGAGTTAAAGTTAAACTAAAGTTAAACTAGAGTTAAAGTTAAACTAGAGTTAAGTTAAACTAGAGTTAAAGTTAAACTAGAGTTAAAGTTAAACTAGAGTTAAAGTTAAACTAAAGTTAAACTAGAGTAAAAGTTAAACTAGAGTTAAGTTAAACTAGAGTTAAAGTTAAACTAGAGTTAAAGTTAAACTAGAGTTAAAGTTAAACTAGAGTTAAATTTAAACTAGAGTTAAAGTGAAACTAGAGTTAAAGTTAAACTAGAGTTAAACTAGAGTTAAAGTTAAACTAGAGTTAAAGTTAAACTAGAGTTAAAGTTAAACTAGAGTTAAAGTTAAACTAAAGTTAAACTAGAGTTAAAGTTAAACTAGAGTTAAGTTAAACTAGAGTTAAAGTGAAACTAGAGTTAAAGTTAAACTAGAGTTGAAGTTAAACTAGAGTTAAAGTTAAACTAGAGTTAAAGTTAAACTAGAGTTAAAGTTAAACTAGAGTTAAACTAGAGTTAAAGTTAAACTAGAGTTAAAGTTAAACTAGAGTTAAAGTTAAACTAGAGTTAAAGTTAAACTAAAGTTAAACTAGAGTTAAAGTTAAACTAGAGTTAAGTTAAACTAGAGTTAAAGTTAAACTAGAGTTAAAGTTAAACTAGAGTTAAAGTTAAACTAGAGTTAAAGTTAAACTAGAGTTAAAGTTAAACTAGAGTTAAAGTTAAACTAGAGTTGAAGTTAAACTAGAGTTAAAGTTAAACTAGAGTTAAACTAAAGTTAAAGTTAAACTAGAGTTAAAGTTAAACTAGAGTTAAAGTTAAACTAGAGTTAAATTTAAACTATAGTTAAAGTTAAACTAGAGTTAAAGTTAAACTAGAGTTAAAGTTAAACTAGAGTTAAAGTTAAACTAGAGTTAAAGTTAAACTAGAGTTAAAGTTAAACTAGAGTTAAAGTTAAACTAGAGTTAAAGTTAAACTAGAGTTAAGTTAAACTAGAGTTAAGTTAAACTAGAGTTAAAGTTAAACTAGAGTTAAAGTTAAACTAGAGTTAAAGTTAAACTAGAGTTAAAGTTAAACTAGAGTTAAAGTTAAACTAGAGTTAAAGTTAAACTAGAGTTAAAGTTAAACTAGAGTTAAAGTTAAACTAGAGTTAAAGTTAAACTAGAGTTAAAGTTAAACTAGAGTTAAAGTTAAACTAGAGTTAAAGTTAAACTAGAGTTAAAGTTAAACTAGAGTTAAAGTTAAACTAGAGTTAAAGTTAAACTAGAGTTAAAGTTAAACTAGAGTTAAAGTTAAACTAGAGTTAAAGTTAAACTAGAGTTAAAGTTAAACTAGAGTTAAAGTTAAACTAGAGTTAAAGTTAAACTAGAGTTAAAGTTAAACTAGAGTTAAAGTTAAACTAGAGTTAAAGTTAAACTAGAGTTAAAGTTAAACTAGAGTTAAGTTAAACTAGAGTTAAAGTTAAACTAGAGTTAAAGTTAAACTAGAGTTAAAGTTAAAACTAGAGTTAAAGTTAAACTAAAGTTAAAGTTAAACTAGAGTTAAAGTTAAACTAGAGTTAAAGTTAAACTAAAGTTAAAGTTAAACTAGAGTTAAAGTTAAACTATAGTTAAAGTTAAACTATAGTTAAAGTTAAACTACAGTAAAAGTTAAACTAGAGTTAAACTAGAGTTGAAGTTAAACTAGAGTTAAAGTTAAACTAGAGTTAAAGTTAAACTAGAGTTAAAGTTAAACTAGAGTTAAAGTTAAACTATAGTTAAAGTTAAACTAGAGTTAAAGTTAAACTAGAGTTAAAGTTAAACTAGAGTTAAGTTAAACTAGGTTTAAAGTTAAACTAGAGTTAAACTATAGTTAAGTTAAACTAGAGTTAAAGTTAAACTAGAGTTAAACTAGAGTTAAAGTTAAACTAGAGTTAAGGTTAAACTAGAGTTAAAGTTAAACTAGAGTTAAAGTTAAACTAGAGTTAAGGTTAAATTAGAGTTAAAGTTAAACTAGAGTTAAAGTTAAACTAGAGTTAAAGTTAAACTAGAGTTAAAGTTAAACTAGAGTTAAAGTTAAACTAGAGTTAAACTAGAGTTAAAGTTAAACTAGAGTTAAAGTTAAACTAGAGTTAAAGTTAAACTAGAGTTAAAGTTAAACTAGAGTTAAGTTAAACTAGGTTTAAAGTTAAACTAGAGTTAAACTATAGTTAAGTTAAACTAGAGTTAAAGTTAAACTAGAGTTAAGGTTAAACTAGAGTTAAAGTTAAACTAGAGTTAAAGTTAAACTAGAGTTAAAGTTAAACTAGAGTTAAAGTTAAACTAGAGTTAAACTAGAGTTAAAGTTAAACTAGAGTTAAGGTTAAACTAGAGTTAAAGTTAAACTAGAGTTAAAGTTAAACTAGAGTTAAGGTTAAACTAGAGTTAAAGTTAAACTAGAGTTAAAGTTAAACTAGAGTTAAAGTTAAACTAGAGTTAAAGTTAAACTAGAGTTAAAGTTAAACTAGAGTTAAAGTTAAACTAGAGTTAAAGTTAAACTAGAGTTAAAGTTAAACTAGAGTTAAAGTTAAACTAGAGTTAAGGTTAAACTAGAGTTAAAGTTAAACTAGAGTTAAAGTTAAACTAGAGTTAAAGTTAAACTAGAGTTAAAGTTAAACTAGAATTAAAGTTAAACTAGAGTTAAACTAGAGTTAAAGTTAAACTAGAGTTAAAGTTAAACTAGAGTTAAACTAGAGTTAAAGTTAAACTAGAGTCAAAGTTAAACTAGAGTTAAAGTTAAACTAGAGTTAAGTTAAACTAGAGTTAAGTTAAACTAGAGTTAAAGTTAAACTAGAGTTAAAGTTAAACTAGAGTTAAAGTTAAACTAGAGTTAAAGTTAAACTAGAGTTAAAGTTAAACTAGAGTTAAAGTTAAACTAGAGTTAAAGTTAAACTAGAGTTAAAGTTAAACTAGAGTTAAAATTAAACTAGAGTTAAACTAGAGTTAAAGTTAAACTAGAGTTAAGTTAAACTAGAGTTAAAGTTAAACTAGAGTTAAAGTTAAACTAAAGTTAAAGTTAAACTAGAGTTAAAGTTAAACTATAGTTAAAGTTAAACTATAGTTAAAGTTAAACTACAGTAAAAGTTAAACTAGAGTTAAACTAGAGTTGAAGTTAAACTAGAGTTAAAGTTAAACTAGAGTTAAAGTTAAACTAGAGTTAAAGTTAAACTAGAGTTAAAGTTAAACTATAGTTAAAGTTAAACTAGAGTTAAAGTTAAACTAGAGTTAAAGTTAAACTAGAGTTAAGTTAAACTAGGTTTAAAGTTAAACTAGAGTTAAACTAGAGTTAAAGTTAAACTAGAGTTAAAGTTAAACTAGAGTTAAAGTTAAACTAAAGTTAAACTAGAGTTAAAGTTAAACTAGAGTTAAGTTAAACTAGAGTTAAAGTGAAACTAGAGTTAAAGTTAAACTAGAGTTGAAGTTAAACTAGAGTTAAAGTTAAACTAGAGTTAAAGTTAAACTAGAGTTAAAGTTAAACTAGAGTTAAAGTTAAACTAGAGTTAAACTAGAGTTAAAGTTAAACTAGAGTTAAAGTTAAACTAGAGTTAAAGTTAAACTAAAGTTAAACTAGAGTTAAAGTTAAACTAGAGTTAAGTTAAACTAGAGTTAAAGTTAAACTAGAGTTAAAGTTAAACTAGAGTTAAAGTTAAACTAGAGTTAAAGTTAAACTAGAGTTAAAGTTAAACTAGAGTTAAAGTTAAACTAGAGTTGAAGTTAAACTAGAGTTAAAGTTAAACTAGAGTTAAAGTTAAACTAGAGTTAAAGTTAAACTAGAGTTAAAGTTAAACTAGAGTTAAAGTTAAACTAGAGTTAAACTAAAGTTAAAGTTAAACTAGAGTTAAAGTTAAACTTGAGTTAAAGTTAAACTATAGTTAAATTTAAACTATAGTTAAAGTTAAACTAGAGTTAGTGTTAAACTAGAGTTAAAGTTAAACTAGAGTTAAAGTTAAACTAGAGTTAAAGTTAAACTAGAGTTAAAGTTAAACTAGAGTTAAAGTTAAACTAGAGTTAAGTTAAACTAGAGTTAAGTTAAACTAGAGTTAAAGTTAAACTAGAGTTAAAGTTAAACTAGAGTTAAAGTTAAACTAGAGTTAAATTTAAACTAGAGTTAAAGTTAAACTAGAGTTAAAGTTAAACTAGAGTTAAAGTTAAACTAGAGTTAAGTTAAACTAGAGTTAAAGTTAAACTAGAGTTAAAGTTAAACTAGAGTTAAAGTTAAACTAGAGTTAAAGTTAAACTAGAGTTAAAGTTAAACTAGAGTTAAAGTTAAACTAGAGTTAAAGTTAAACTAGAGTTAAAGTTAAACTAGAGTTAAAATTAAACTAGAGTTAAAGTTAAACTAGAGTTAAAGTTAAACTAGAGTTAAAGTTAAACTAGAGTTAAAGTTAAACTAGAGTTAAAGTTAAACTAGAGTTAAAGTTAAACTAGAGTTAAAGTTAAACTAGAGTTAAAGTTAAACTAGAGTTAAAGTTAAACTAGAGTTAAAGTTAAACTAGAGTTAAAGTTAAACTAGAGTTAAAGTTAAACTAGAGTTAAAGTTAAACTAGAGTTAAAGTTAAACTAGAGTTAAAGTTAAACTAGAGTTAAAGTTAAACTAGAGTTAAAGTTAAACTAGAGTTAAGTTAAACTAGAGTTAAAGTTAAACTAGAGTTAAAGTTAAAGTAGAGTTAAAGTTAAAACTAGAGTTAAAGTTAAACTAAAGTTAAAGTTAAACTAGAGTTAAAGTTAAACTAGAGTTAAAGTTAAACTAAAGTTAAAGTTAAACTAGAGATAAAGTTAAACTATAGTTAAAGTTAAACTATAGTTAAAGTTAAACTACAGTAAAAGTTAAACTAGAGTTAAACTAGAGTTGAAGTTAAACTAGAGTTAAAGTTAAACTAGAGTTAAAGTTAAACTAGAGTTAAAGTTAAACTATAGTTAAGTTAAACTAGAGTTAAAGTTAAACTAGAGTTAAACTAGAGTTAAAGTTAAACTAGAGTTAAAGTTAAACTAGAGTTAAAGTTAAACTAGAGTTAAAGTTAAACTAGAGTTAAAGTTAAACTAGAGTTAAAGTTAAACTAGAGTTAAACTAGAGTTAAAGTTAAACTAGAGTTAAAGTTAAACTAGAGTTAAAGTTAAACTAGAGTTAAAGTTAAACTAGAGTTAAAGTTAAACTAGAGTTAAGTTAAACTAGAGTTAAAGTTAAACTAGAGTTAAAGTTAAACTAGAGTTAAAGTTAAACTAGAGTTAAAGTTAAAACTAGAGTTAAAGTTAAACTTGAGTTAAAGTTAAACTAGAGTTAAAGTTAAACTAGAGTTAAAGTTAAACTTGAGTTAAAGTTAAACTAGAGTTAAAGTTAAACTAGAGTTAAAGTTAAACTTGAGTTAAAGTTAAACTAGAGTGAAAGTTAAACTAAAGTTAAACTAGAGTTAAAGTTAAACTAGAGTTGAAGTTAAACTAGAGTTAAAGTTAAACTAGAGTTAAAGTTAAACTAGAGTTAAGTTAAACTAGAGTTAAAGTTAAACTAGAGTTAAGTTAAACTAGAGTTAAAGTTAAACTAGAGTTAAAGTTAAACTAGAGTTAAAGTTAAACTAGAGTTAAACTAGAGTTAAAGTTAAACTAGAGTTAAAGTTAAACTTGAGTTAAGGTTAAACTAGAGTTAAAGTTAAACTAGAGTTAAGTTAAACTAGAGTTAAACTAGAGTTAAAGTTAAACTAAAGTTAAACTAGAGTTAAAGTTAAACTAGAGTTAAGTTAAACTAGAGTTAAAGTTAAACTAGAGTTAAAGTTAAACTAGAGTTAAAGTTAAACTAGAGTTAAAGTTAAACTAGAGTTAAAGTTAAACTAGAGTTAAACTAGAGTTAAAGTTAAACTAAAGTTAAACTAGAGTAAAAGTTAAACTAGAGTTAAGTTAAACTAGAGTTAAAGTTAAACTAGAGTTAAAGTTAAACTAGAGTTAAAGTTAAACTAGAGTTAAATTTAAACTAGAGTTAAAGTGAAACTAGAGTTAAAGTTAAACTAGAGTTAAACTAGAGTTAAAGTTAAACCAGAGTTAAAGTTAAACTAGAGTTAAAGTTAAACTAAAGTTAAACTAGAGTTAAAGTTAAACTAGAGTTAAGTTAAACTAGAGTTAAAGTGAAACTAGAGTTAAAGTTAAACTAGAGTTGAAGTTAAACTAGAGTTAAAGTTAAACTAGAGTTAAAGTTAAACTAGAGTTAAAGTTAAACTAGAGTTAAAGTTAAACTAGAGTTAAAGTTAAACTAGAGTTAAAGTTAAACTAGAGTTGAAGTTAAACTAGAGTTAAAGTTAAACTAGAGTTAAAGTTAAACTAGAGTTAAAGTTAAACTAGAGTTAAAGTTAAACTAGAGTTAAAGTTAAACTAGAGTTAAAGTTAAACTAGAGTTAAGTTAAACTAGAGTTAAGTTAAACTAGAGTTAAAGTTAAACTAGAGTTAAAGTTAAACTAGAGTTAAAGTTAAACTAGAGTTAAATTTAAACTAGAGTTAAAGTTAAACTAGAGTTAAAGTTAAACTAGAGTTAAAGTTAAACTAGAGTTAAAGTTAAACTAGAGTTAAAGTTAAACTAGAGTTAAAGTTAAACTAGAGTTAAAGTTAAACTAGAGTTAAAGTTAAACTAGAGTTAAAGTTAAACTAGAGTTAAAGTTAAACTAGAGTTAAAGTTAAACTAGAGTTAAAGTTAAACTAGAGTTAAAGTTAAACTAGAGTTAAAGTTAAACTAGAG
This sequence comes from Osedax frankpressi, assembly GCA_964035775.1. NCBI lineage: Eukaryota > Metazoa > Annelida > Polychaeta > Sabellida > Siboglinidae > Osedax > Osedax frankpressi. The sequence continues at coordinate 5,902,218 of OZ038314.1, forward strand.
TTAAAGTTAAACTAGAGTTAAAGTTAAACTAGAGTTAAAGTTAAACTAGAGTTAAAGTTAAACTAGAGTTAAAGTTAAACTAGAGTTAAAGTTAAACTAGAGTTAAAGTTAAACTAGAGTTAAAGTTAAACTAGAGTTAAAGTTAAACTAGAGTTAAAGTTAAACTAGAGTTAAAGTTAAACTAGAGTTAAGTTAAACTAGAGTTAAAGTTAAACTAGAGTTAAAGTTAAACTAGAGTTAAAGTTAAAACTAGAGTTAAAGTTAAACTAGAGTTAAAGTTAAACTATAGTTAAAGTTAAACTATAGTTAAAGTTAAACTACAGTAAAAGTTAAACTAGAGTTAAACTAGAGTTGAAGTTAAACTAGAGTTAAAGTTAAACTAGAGTTAAAGTTAAACTAGAGTTAAAGTTAAACTAGAGTTAAAGTTAAACTATAGTTAAAGTTAAACTAGAGTTAAAGTTAAACTAGATTTAAGTTAAACTAGAGTTAAGTTAAACTAGGTTTAAAGTTAAACTAGAGTTAAACTATAGTTAAGTTAAACTAGAGTTAAAGTTAAACTAGAGTTAAACTAGAGTTAAAGTTAAACTAGAGTTAAGGTTAAACTAGAGTTAAAGTTAAACTAGAGTTAAAGTTAAACTAGAGTTAAGGTTAAATTAGAGTTAAAGTTAAACTAGAGTTAAAGTTAAACTAGAGTTAAAGTTAAACTAGAGTTAAAGTTAAACTAGAGTTAAAGTTAAACTAGAGTTAATGTTAAACTAGAGTTAAACTAGAGTTAAAGTTAAACTAGAGTTAAAGTTAAACTAGAGTTAAAGTTAAACTAGAGTTAAGTTAAACTAGGTTTAAAGTTAAACTAGAGTTAAACTATAGTTAAGTTAAACTAGAGTTAAAGTTAAACTAGAGTTAAGGTTAAACTAGAGTTAAAGTTAAACTAGAGTTAAAGTTAAACTAGAGTTAAAGTTAAACTAGAGTTAAAGTTAAACTAGAGTTAAAGTTAAACTAGAGTTAAACTAGAGTTAAAGTTAAACTAGAGTTAAGGTTAAACTAGAGTTAAAGTTAAACTAGAGTTAAAGTTAAACTAGAGTTAAGGTTAAACTAGAGTTAAAGTTAAACTAGAGTTAAAGTTAAACTAGAGTTAAAGTTAAACTAGAGTTAAAGTTAAACTAGAGTTAAAGTTAAACTAGAGTTAAAGTTAAACTAGAGTTAAAGTTAAACTAGATTTAAGTTAAACTAGAGTTAAAGTTAAACTAGAGTTAAAGTTAAACTAGAGTTAAGGTTAAACTAGAGTTAAAGTTAAACTAGAGTTAAAGTTAAACTAGAGTTAAAGTTAAACTAGAGTTAAAGTTAAACTAGAATTAAAGTTAAACTAGAGTTAAAGTTAAACTAGAGTTAAACTAGAGTTAAAATTAAACTAGAGTTAAAGTTAAACTAGAGTTAAACTAGAGTTAAAGTTAAACTAGAGTCAAAGTTAAACTAGAGTTAAAGTTAAACTAGAGTTAAGTTAAACTAGAGTTAAGTTAAACTAGAGTTAAAGTTAAACTAGAGTTAAAGTTAAACTAGAGTTAAAGTTAAACTAGAGTTAAAGTTAAACTAGAGTTAAAGTTAAACTAGAGTTAAAGTTAAACTAGAGTTAAAGTTAAACTAGAGTTAATGTTAAACTAGAGTTAAAGTTAAACTAGAGTTAAAGTTAAACTAGAGTTAAAGTTAAACTAGAGTTAAAGTTAAACTAGAGTTAAAATTAAACTAGAGTTAAACTAGAGTTAAAGTTAAACTAGAGTTAAGTTAAACTAGAGTTAAAGTTAAACTAGAGTTAAAGTTAAACTAAAGTTAAAGTTAAACTAGAGTTAAAGTTAAACTATAGTTAAAGTTAAACTATAGTTAAAGTTAAACTACAGTAAAAGTTAAACTAGAGTTAAACTAGAGTTGAAGTTAAACTAGAGTTAAAGTTAAACTAGAGTTAAAGTTAAACTAGAGTTAAAGTTAAACTAGAGTTAAAGTTAAACTATAGTTAAAGTTAAACTAGAGTTAAAGTTAAACTAGAGTTAAAGTTAAACTAGAGTTAAGTTAAACTAGGTTTAAAGTTAAACTAGAGTTAAACTATAGTTAAGTTAAACTAGAGTTAAAGTTAAACTAGAGTTAAACTAGAGTTAAAGTTAAACTAGAGTTAAGGTTAAACTAGAGTTAAAGTTAAACTAGAGTTAAAGTTAAACTAGAGTTAAGGTTAAACTAGAGTTAAAGTTAAACTAGAGTTAAAGTTAAACTAGAGTTAAAGTTAAACTAGAGTTAAAGTTAAACTAGAGTTAAAGTTAAACTAGAGTTAAAGTTAAACTAGAGTTAAACTAGAGTTAAAGTTAAACTAGAGTTAAAGTTAAACTAGAGTTAAACTAGAGTTAAAGTTAAACTAGAGTTAAGGTTAAACTAGAGTTAAAGTTAAACTAGAGTTAAAGTTAAACTAGAGTTAAAGTTAAACTAGAGTTAAAGTTAAACTAGAGTTAAAGTTAAACTAGAGTTAAGGTTAAACTAGAGTTAAAGTTAAACTAGAGTTAAAGTTAAACTAGAGTTAAAGTTAAACTAGAGTTAAAGTTAAACTAGAGTTAAAGTTAAACTAGAGTTAAAGTTAAACTAGAGTTAAAGTTAAACTAGAGTTAAAGTTAAACTAGAGTTAAAGTTAAACTAGAGTTAAAGTTAAACTAGAGTTAAGGTTAAACTAGAGTTAAAGTTAAACTAGAGTTAAAGTTAAACTAGAGTTAAACTAGAGTTAAAGTTAAACTAGAGTTAAAGTTAAACTAGAGTTAAAGTTAAACTAGAGTTAAGTTAAACTAGGTTTAAAGTTAAACTAGAGTTAAACTATAGTTAAGTTAAACTAGAGTTAAAGTTAAACTAGAGTTAAGGTTAAACTAGAGTTAAAGTTAAACTAGAGTTAAAGTTAAACTAGAGTTAAAGTTAAACTAGAGTTAAAGTTAAACTAGAGTTAAAGTTAAACTAGAGTTAAACTAGAGTTAAAGTTAAACTAGAGTTAAGGTTAAACTAGAGTTAAAGTTAAACTAGAGTTAAAGTTAAACTAGAGTTAAGGTTAAACTAGAGTTAAAGTTAAACTAGAGTTAAAGTTAAACTAGAGTTAAAGTTAAACTAGAGTTAAAGTTAAACTAGAGTTAAAGTTAAACTAGAGTTAAAGTTAAACTAGAGTTAAAGTTAAACTAGATTTAAGTTAAACTAGAGTTAAAGTTAAACTAGAGTTAAAGTTAAACTAGAGTTAAGGTTAAACTAGAGTTAAAGTTAAACTAGAGTTAAAGTTAAACTAGAGTTAAAGTTAAACTAGAGTTAAAGTTAAACTAGAATTAAAGTTAAACTAGAGTTAAAGTTAAACTAGAGTTAAACTAGAGTTAAAGTTAAACTAGAGTTAAAGTTAAACTAGAGTTAAACTAGAGTTAAAGTTAAACTAGAGTCAAAGTTAAACTAGAGTTAAAGTTAAACTAGAGTTAAGTTAAACTAGAGTTAAGTTAAACTAGAGTTAAAGTTAAACTAGAGTTAAAGTTAAACTAGAGTTAAAGTTAAACTAGAGTTAAAGTTAAACTAGAGTTAAAGTTAAACTAGAGTTAAAGTTAAACTAGAGTTAAAGTTAAACTAGAGTTAATGTTAAACTAGAGTTAAAGTTAAACTAGAGTTAAAGTTAAACTAGAGTTAAAGTTAAACTAGAGTTAAAATTAAACTAGAGTTAAACTAGAGTTAAAGTTAAACTAGAGTTAAGTTAAACTAGAGTTAAAGTTAAACTAGAGTTAAAGTTAAACTAAAGTTAAAGTTAAACTAGAGTTAAAGTTAAACTATAGTTAAAGTTAAACTATAGTTAAAGTTAAACTACAGTAAAAGTTAAACTAGAGTTAACTAGAGTTGAAGTTAAACTAGAGTTAAAGTTAAACTAGAGTTAAAGTTAAACTAGAGTTAAAGTTAAACTAGAGTTAAAGTTAAACTATAGTTAAAGTTAAACTAGAGTTAAAGTTAAACTAGAGTTAAAGTTAAACTAGAGTTAAGTTAAACTAGGTTTAAAGTTAAACTAGAGTTAAACTATAGTTAAGTTAAACTAGAGTTAAAGTTAAACTAGAGTTAAACTAGAGTTAAAGTTAAACTAGAGTTAAGGTTAAACTAGAGTTAAAGTTAAACTAGAGTTAAAGTTAAACTAGAGTTAAGGTTAAACTAGAGTTAAAGTTAAACTAGAGTTAAAGTTAAACTAGAGTTAAAGTTAAACTAGAGTTAAAGTTAAACTAGAGTTAAAGTTAAACTAGAGTTAAAGTTAAACTAGAGTTAAGGTTAAACTAGAGTTAAAGTTAAACTAGAGTATAAGTTAAACTAGAGTTAAAGTTAAACTAGAGTTAAAGTTAAACTAGAGTTAAAGTTAAACTAGAGTTAAAGTTAAACTAGAGTTAAAGTTAAACTAGAGTTAAAGTTAAACTAGAGTTAAAGTTAAACTAGAGTTAAAGTTAAACTAGAGTTAAAGTTAAACTAGAGTTAAGGTTAAACTAGAGTTAAAGTTAAACTAGAGTTAAAGTTAAACTAGAGTTAAAGTTAAACTAGAGTTAAAGTTAAACTAGAATTAAAGTTAAACTAGAGTTAAAGTTAAACAAGAGTTAAACTAGAGTTAAAGTTAAACTAGAGTTAAAGTTAAACTAGAGTTAAACTAGAGTTAAAGTTAAACTAGAGTCAAAGTTAAACTAGAGTTAAAGTTAAACTAGAGTTAAGTTAAACTAGAGTTAAGTTAAACTAGAGTTAAAGTTAAACTAGAGTTAAAGTTAAACTAGAGTTAAAGTTAAACTAGAGTTAAAGTTAAACTAGAGTTAAAGTTAAACTAGAGTTAAAGTTAAACTAGAGTTAATGTTAAACTAGAGTTAAAGTTAAACTAGAGTTAAAGTTAAACTAGAGTTAAAGTTAAACTAGAGTTAAAATTAAACTAGAGTTAAACTAGAGTTAAAGTTAAACTAGAGTTAAGTTAAACTAGAGTTAAAGTTAAACTAGAGTTAAAGTTAAACTAAAGTTAAAGTTAAACTAGAGTTAAAGTTAAACTATAGTTAAAGTTAAACTATAGTTAAAGTTAAACTACAGTAAAAGTTAAACTAGAGTTAAACTAGAGTTGAAGTTAAACTAGAGTTAAAGTTAAACTAGAGTTAAAGTTAAACTAGAGTTAAAGTTAAACTAGAGTTAAAGTTAAACTATAGTTAAAGTTAAACTAGAGTTAAAGTTAAACTAGAGTTAAAGTTAAACTAGAGTTAAGTTAAACTAGGTTTAAAGTTAAACTAGAGTTAAACTATAGTTAAGTTAAACTAGAGTTAAAGTTAAACTAGAGTTAAACTAGAGTTAAAGTTAAACTAGAGTTAAGGTTAAACTAGAGTTAAAGTTAAACTAGAGTTAAAGTTAAACTAGAGTTAAGGTTAAACTAGAGTTAAAGTTAAACTAGAGTTAAAGTTAAACTAGAGTTAAAGTTAAACTAGAGTTAAAGTTAAACTAGAGTTAAAGTTAAACTAGAGTTAAAGTTAAACTAGAGTTAAACTAGAGTTAAAGTTAAACTAGAGTTAAAGTTAAACTAGAGTTAAACTAGAGTTAAAGTTAAACTAGAGTTAAAGTTAAACTAGAGTTAAACTAGAGTTAAAGTTAAACTAGAGTTAAGGTTAAACTAGAGTTAAAGTTAAACTAGAGTTAAAGTTAAACTAGAGTTAAAGTTAAACTAGAGTTAAAGTTAAACTAGAGTTAAACTAGAGTTAAAGTTAAACTAGAGTTAAAGTTAAACTAGAGTTTAAGTTAAACTAGAGTTAAAGTTAACCTAGAGTTAAAGTTAAACTAGAGTTAAACTAGAGTTAAAGTTAAACTAGAGTTAAAGTTAAACTAGAGTTAAAGTTAAACTAGAGTTAAAGTTAAACTAGAGTTAAAGTTAAACTAGAGTTAAAGTTAAACTAGAGTTAAAGTTAAACTAGAGTTAAAGTTAAACTAGAGTTAAAGTTAAACTAGAGTTAAAGTTAAACTATAGTTAAGTTAAACTTAAACTAGAGTTAAAGTTAAACTAGAGTTAAACTAGAGTTAAAGTTAAACTAGAGTTAAAGTTAAACTAGAGTTAAAGTTAAACTAGAGTTAAAGTTAAACTATAGTTAAGTTAAACTAGAGTTAAAGTTAAACTAGAGTTAAACTAGAGTTAAAGTTAAACTAGAGTTAAAGTTAAACTAGAGTTAAAGTTAAACTAGAGTTAAAGTTAAACTAGAGTTAAGTTAAACTAGAGTTAAAGTTAAACTAGAGTTAAAGTTAAAGTAGAGTTAAAGTTAAAACTAGAGTTAAAGTTAAACTAAAGTTAAAGTTAAACTAGAGTTAAAGTTAAACTAGAGTTAAAGTTAAACTAAAGTTAAAGTTAAACTAGAGATAAAGTTAAACTATAGTTAAAGTTAAACTATAGTTAAAGTTAAACTACAGTAAAAGTTAAACTAGAGTTAAACTAGAGTTGAAGTTAAACTAGAGTTAAAGTTAAACTAGAGTTAAAGTTAAACTAGAGTTAAAGTTAAACTATAGTTAAGTTAAACTAGAGTTAAAGTTAAACTAGAGTTAAACTAGAGTTAAAGTTAAACTAGAGTTAAAGTTAAACTAGAGTTAAAGTTAAACTAGAGTTAAAGTTAAACTAGAGTTAAAGTTAAACTAGAGTTAAAGTTAAACTAGAGTTAAACTAGAGTTAAAGTTAAACTAGAGTTAAAGTTAAACTAGAGTTAAAGTTAAACTAGAGTTAAAGTTAAACTAGAGTTAAAGTTAAACTAGAGTTAAGTTAAACTAGAGTTAAAGTTAAACTAGAGTTAAAGTTAAACTAGAGTTAAAGTTAAACTAGAGTTAAAGTTAAAACTAGAGTTAAAGTTAAACTTGAGTTAAAGTTAAACTAGAGTTAAAGTTAAACTAGAGTTAAAGTTAAACTTGAGTTAAAGTTAAACTAGAGTTAAAGTTAAACTAGAGTTAAAGTTAAACTTGAGTTAAAGTTAAACTAGAGTGAAAGTTAAACTAAAGTTAAACTAGAGTTAAAGTTAAACTAGAGTTGAAGTTAAACTAGAGTTAAAGTTAAACTAGAGTTAAAGTTAAACTAGAGTTAAGTTAAACTAGAGTTAAAGTTAAACTAGAGTTAAGTTAAACTAGAGTTAAAGTTAAACTAGAGTTAAAGTTAAACTAGAGTTAAAGTTAAACTAGAGTTAAACTAGAGTTAAAGTTAAACTAGAGTTAAAGTTAAACTTGAGTTAAGGTTAAACTAGAGTTAAAGTTAAACTAGAGTTAAGTTAAACTAGAGTTAAACTAGAGTTAAAGTTAAACTAAAGTTAAACTAGAGTTAAAGTTAAACTAGAGTTAAGTTAAACTAGAGTTAAAGTTAAACTAGAGTTAAAGTTAAACTAGAGTTAAAGTTAAACTAGAGTTAAAGTTAAACTAGAGTTAAAGTTAAACTAGAGTTAAACTAGAGTTAAAGTTAAACTAAAGTTAAACTAGAGTAAAAGTTAAACTAGAGTTAAGTTAAACTAGAGTTAAAGTTAAACTAGAGTTAAAGTTAAACTAGAGTTAAAGTTAAACTAGAGTTAAATTTAAACTAGAGTTAAAGTGAAACTAGAGTTAAAGTTAAACTAGAGTTAAACTAGAGTTAAAGTTAAACCAGAGTTAAAGTTAAACTAGAGTTAAAGTTAAACTAAAGTTAAACTAGAGTTAAAGTTAAACTAGAGTTAAGTTAAACTAGAGTTAAAGTGAAACTAGAGTTAAAGTTAAACTAGAGTTGAAGTTAAACTAGAGTTAAAGTTAAACTAGAGTTAAAGTTAAACTAGAGTTAAAGTTAAACTAGAGTTAAAGTTAAACTAGAGTTAAAGTTAAACTAGAGTTAAAGTTAAACTAGAGTTGAAGTTAAACTAGAGTTAAAGTTAAACTAGAGTTAAAGTTAAACTAGAGTTAAAGTTAAACTAGAGTTAAAGTTAAACTAGAGTTAAAGTTAAACTAGAGTTAAAGTTAAACTAGAGTTAAGTTAAACTAGAGTTAAGTTAAACTAGAGTTAAAGTTAAACTAGAGTTAAAGTTAAACTAGAGTTAAAGTTAAACTAGAGTTAAATTTAAACTAGAGTTAAAGTTAAACTAGAGTTAAAGTTAAACTAGAGTTAAAGTTAAACTAGAGTTAAAGTTAAACTAGAGTTAAAGTTAAACTAGAGTTAAAGTTAAACTAGAGTTAAAGTTAAACTAGAGTTAAAGTTAAACTAGAGTTAAAGTTAAACTAGAGTTAAAGTTAAACTAGAGTTAAAGTTAAACTAGAGTTAAAGTTAAACTAGAGTTAAAGTTAAACTAGAGTTAAAGTTAAACTAGAGTTAAAGTTAAACTAGAGTTAAAGTTAAACTAGAGTTAAAGTTAAACTAGAGTTAAAGTTAAACTAGAGTTAAAGTTAAACTAGAGTTAAAGTTAAACTAGAGTTAAAGTTAAACTAGAGTTAAAGTTAAACTAGAGTTAAAGTTAAACTAGAGTTAAAGTTAAACTAGAGTTAAAGTTAAACTAGAGTTAAGTTAAACTAGAGTTAAAGTTAAACTAGAGTTAAAGTTAAACTAGAGTTAAAGTTAAAACTAGAGTTAAAGTTAAACTAGAGTTAAAGTTAAACTATAGTTAAAGTTAAACTATAGTTAAAGTTAAACTACAGTAAAAGTTAAACTAGAGTTAAACTAGAGTTGAAGTTAAACTAGAGTTAAAGTTAAACTAGAGTTAAAGTTAAACTAGAGTTAAAGTTAAACTAGAGTTAAAGTTAAACTATAGTTAAAGTTAAACTAGAGTTAAAGTTAAACTAGATTTAAGTTAAACTAGAGTTAAGTTAAACTAGGTTTAAAGTTAAACTAGAGTTAAACTATAGTTAAGTTAAACTAGAGTTAAAGTTAAACTAGAGTTAAACTAGAGTTAAAGTTAAACTAGAGTTAAGGTTAAACTAGAGTTAAAGTTAAACTAGAGTTAAAGTTAAACTAGAGTTAAGGTTAAATTAGAGTTAAAGTTAAACTAGAGTTAAAGTTAAACTAGAGTTAAAGTTAAACTAGAGTTAAAGTTAAACTAGAGTTAAAGTTAAACTAGAGTTAATGTTAAACTAGAGTTAAACTAGAGTTAAAGTTAAACTAGAGTTAAAGTTAAACTAGAGTTAAAGTTAAACTAGAGTTAAGTTAAACTAGGTTTAAAGTTAAACTAGAGTTAAACTATAGTTAAGTTAAACTAGAGTTAAAGTTAAACTAGAGTTAAGGTTAAACTAGAGTTAAAGTTAAACTAGAGTTAAAGTTAAACTAGAGTTAAAGTTAAACTAGAGTTAAAGTTAAACTAGAGTTAAAGTTAAACTAGAGTTAAACTAGAGTTAAAGTTAAACTAGAGTTAAGGTTAAACTAGAGTTAAAGTTAAACTAGAGTTAAAGTTAAACTAGAGTTAAGGTTAAACTAGAGTTAAAGTTAAACTAGAGTTAAAGTTAAACTAGAGTTAAAGTTAAACTAGAGTTAAAGTTAAACTAGAGTTAAAGTTAAACTAGAGTTAAAGTTAAACTAGAGTTAAAGTTAAACTAGATTTAAGTTAAACTAGAGTTAAAGTTAAACTAGAGTTAAAGTTAAACTAGAGTTAAGGTTAAACTAGAGTTAAAGTTAAACTAGAGTTAAAGTTAAACTAGAGTTAAAGTTAAACTAGAGTTAAAGTTAAACTAGAATTAAAGTTAAACTAGAGTTAAAGTTAAACTAGAGTTAAACTAGAGTTAAAATTAAACTAGAGTTAAAGTTAAACTAGAGTTAAACTAGAGTTAAAGTTAAACTAGAGTCAAAGTTAAACTAGAGTTAAAGTTAAACTAGAGTTAAGTTAAACTAGAGTTAAGTTAAACTAGAGTTAAAGTTAAACTAGAGTTAAAGTTAAACTAGAGTTAAAGTTAAACTAGAGTTAAAGTTAAACTAGAGTTAAAGTTAAACTAGAGTTAAAGTTAAACTAGAGTTAAAGTTAAACTAGAGTTAATGTTAAACTAGAGTTAAAGTTAAACTAGAGTTAAAGTTAAACTAGAGTTAAAGTTAAACTAGAGTTAAAGTTAAACTAGAGTTAAAATTAAACTAGAGTTAAACTAGAGTTAAAGTTAAACTAGAGTTAAGTTAAACTAGAGTTAAAGTTAAACTAGAGTTAAAGTTAAACTAAAGTTAAAGTTAAACTAGAGTTAAAGTTAAACTATAGTTAAAGTTAAACTATAGTTAAAGTTAAACTACAGTAAAAGTTAAACTAGAGTTAAACTAGAGTTGAAGTTAAACTAGAGTTAAAGTTAAACTAGAGTTAAAGTTAAACTAGAGTTAAAGTTAAACTAGAGTTAAAGTTAAACTATAGTTAAAGTTAAACTAGAGTTAAAGTTAAACTAGAGTTAAAGTTAAACTAGAGTTAAGTTAAACTAGGTTTAAAGTTAAACTAGAGTTAAACTATAGTTAAGTTAAACTAGAGTTAAAGTTAAACTAGAGTTAAACTAGAGTTAAAGTTAAACTAGAGTTAAGGTTAAACTAGAGTTAAAGTTAAACTAGAGTTAAAGTTAAACTAGAGTTAAGGTTAAACTAGAGTTAAAGTTAAACTAGAGTTAAAGTTAAACTAGAGTTAAAGTTAAACTAGAGTTAAAGTTAAACTAGAGTTAAAGTTAAACTAGAGTTAAAGTTAAACTAGAGTTAAAGTTAAACTAGAGTTAAACTAGAGTTAAAGTTAAACTAGAGTTAAAGTTAAACTAGAGTTAAACTAGAGTTAAAGTTAAACTAGAGTTAAGGTTAAACTAGAGTTAAAGTTAAACTAGAGTTAAAGTTAAACTAGAGTTAAAGTTAAACTAGAGTTAAAGTTAAACTAGAGTTAAAGTTAAACTAGAGTTAAGGTTAAACTAGAGTTAAAGTTAAACTAGAGTTAAAGTTAAACTAGAGTTAAAGTTAAACTAGAGTTAAAGTTAAACTAGAGTTAAAGTTAAACTAGAGTTAAAGTTAAACTAGAGTTAAAGTTAAACTAGAGTTAAAGTTAAACTAGAGTTAAAGTTAAACTAGAGTTAAAGTTAAACTAGAGTTAAGGTTAAACTAGAGTTAAAGTTAAACTAGAGTTAAAGTTAAACTAGAGTTAAACTAGAGTTAAAGTTAAACTAGAGTTAAAGTTAAACTAGAGTTAAAGTTAAACTAGAGTTAAGTTAAACTAGGTTTAAAGTTAAACTAGAGTTAAACTATAGTTAAGTTAAACTAGAGTTAAAGTTAAACTAGAGTTAAGGTTAAACTAGAGTTAAAGTTAAACTAGAGTTAAAGTTAAACTAGAGTTAAAGTTAAACTAGAGTTAAAGTTAAACTAGAGTTAAAGTTAAACTAGAGTTAAACTAGAGTTAAAGTTAAACTAGAGTTAAGGTTAAACTAGAGTTAAAGTTAAACTAGAGTTAAAGTTAAACTAGAGTTAAGGTTAAACTAGAGTTAAAGTTAAACTAGAGTTAAAGTTAAACTAGAGTTAAAGTTAAACTAGAGTTAAAGTTAAACTAGAGTTAAAGTTAAACTAGAGTTAAAGTTAAACTAGAGTTAAAGTTAAACTAGATTTAAGTTAAACTAGAGTTAAAGTTAAACTAGAGTTAAAGTTAAACTAGAGTTAAGGTTAAACTAGAGTTAAAGTTAAACTAGAGTTAAAGTTAAACTAGAGTTAAAGTTAAACTAGAGTTAAAGTTAAACTAGAATTAAAGTTAAACTAGAGTTAAAGTTAAACTAGAGTTAAACTAGAGTTAAAGTTAAACTAGAGTTAAAGTTAAACTAGAGTTAAACTAGAGTTAAAGTTAAACTAGAGTCAAAGTTAAACTAGAGTTAAAGTTAAACTAGAGTTAAGTTAAACTAGAGTTAAGTTAAACTAGAGTTAAAGTTAAACTAGAGTTAAAGTTAAACTAGAGTTAAAGTTAAACTAGAGTTAAAGTTAAACTAGAGTTAAAGTTAAACTAGAGTTAAAGTTAAACTAGAGTTAAAGTTAAACTAGAGTTAATGTTAAACTAGAGTTAAAGTTAAACTAGAGTTAAAGTTAAACTAGAGTTAAAGTTAAACTAGAGTTAAAATTAAACTAGAGTTAAACTAGAGTTAAAGTTAAACTAGAGTTAAGTTAAACTAGAGTTAAAGTTAAACTAGAGTTAAAGTTAAACTAAAGTTAAAGTTAAACTAGAGTTAAAGTTAAACTATAGTTAAAGTTAAACTATAGTTAAAGTTAAACTACAGTAAAAGTTAAACTAGAGTTAACTAGAGTTGAAGTTAAACTAGAGTTAAAGTTAAACTAGAGTTAAAGTTAAACTAGAGTTAAAGTTAAACTAGAGTTAAAGTTAAACTATAGTTAAAGTTAAACTAGAGTTAAAGTTAAACTAGAGTTAAAGTTAAACTAGAGTTAAGTTAAACTAGGTTTAAAGTTAAACTAGAGTTAAACTATAGTTAAGTTAAACTAGAGTTAAAGTTAAACTAGAGTTAAACTAGAGTTAAAGTTAAACTAGAGTTAAGGTTAAACTAGAGTTAAAGTTAAACTAGAGTTAAAGTTAAACTAGAGTTAAGGTTAAACTAGAGTTAAAGTTAAACTAGAGTTAAAGTTAAACTAGAGTTAAAGTTAAACTAGAGTTAAAGTTAAACTAGAGTTAAAGTTAAACTAGAGTTAAAGTTAAACTAGAGTTAAGGTTAAACTAGAGTTAAAGTTAAACTAGAGTATAAGTTAAACTAGAGTTAAAGTTAAACTAGAGTTAAAGTTAAACTAGAGTTAAAGTTAAACTAGAGTTAAAGTTAAACTAGAGTTAAAGTTAAACTAGAGTTAAAGTTAAACTAGAGTTAAAGTTAAACTAGAGTTAAAGTTAAACTAGAGTTAAAGTTAAACTAGAGTTAAGGTTAAACTAGAGTTAAAGTTAAACTAGAGTTAAAGTTAAACTAGAGTTAAAGTTAAACTAGAGTTAAAGTTAAACTAGAATTAAAGTTAAACTAGAGTTAAAGTTAAACAAGAGTTAAACTAGAGTTAAAGTTAAACTAGAGTTAAAGTTAAACTAGAGTTAAACTAGAGTTAAAGTTAAACTAGAGTCAAAGTTAAACTAGAGTTAAAGTTAAACTAGAGTTAAGTTAAACTAGAGTTAAGTTAAACTAGAGTTAAAGTTAAACTAGAGTTAAAGTTAAACTAGAGTTAAAGTTAAACTAGAGTTAAAGTTAAACTAGAGTTAAAGTTAAACTAGAGTTAAAGTTAAACTAGAGTTAATGTTAAACTAGAGTTAAAGTTAAACTAGAGTTAAAGTTAAACTAGAGTTAAAGTTAAACTAGAGTTAAAATTAAACTAGAGTTAAACTAGAGTTAAAGTTAAACTAGAGTTAAGTTAAACTAGAGTTAAAGTTAAACTAGAGTTAAAGTTAAACTAAAGTTAAAGTTAAACTAGAGTTAAAGTTAAACTATAGTTAAAGTTAAACTATAGTTAAAGTTAAACTACAGTAAAAGTTAAACTAGAGTTAAACTAGAGTTGAAGTTAAACTAGAGTTAAAGTTAAACTAGAGTTAAAGTTAAACTAGAGTTAAAGTTAAACTAGAGTTAAAGTTAAACTATAGTTAAAGTTAAACTAGAGTTAAAGTTAAACTAGAGTTAAAGTTAAACTAGAGTTAAGTTAAACTAGGTTTAAAGTTAAACTAGAGTTAAACTATAGTTAAGTTAAACTAGAGTTAAAGTTAAACTAGAGTTAAACTAGAGTTAAAGTTAAACTAGAGTTAAGGTTAAACTAGAGTTAAAGTTAAACTAGAGTTAAAGTTAAACTAGAGTTAAGGTTAAACTAGAGTTAAAGTTAAACTAGAGTTAAAGTTAAACTAGAGTTAAAGTTAAACTAGAGTTAAAGTTAAACTAGAGTTAAAGTTAAACTAGAGTTAAAGTTAAACTAGAGTTAAACTAGAGTTAAAGTTAAACTAGAGTTAAAGTTAAACTAGAGTTAAACTAGAGTTAAAGTTAAACTAGAGTTAAAGTTAAACTAGAGTTAAACTAGAGTTAAAGTTAAACTAGAGTTAAGGTTAAACTAGAGTTAAAGTTAAACTAGAGTTAAAGTTAAACTAGAGTTAAAGTTAAACTAGAGTTAAAGTTAAACTAGAGTTAAACTAGAGTTAAAGTTAAACTAGAGTTAAAGTTAAACTAGAGTTAAAGTTAAACTAGAGTTAAAGTTAACCTAGAGTTAAAGTTAAACTAGAGTTAAACTAGAGTTAAAGTTAAACTAGAGTTAAAGTTAAACTAGAGTTAAAGTTAAACTAGAGTTAAAGTTAAACTAGAGTTAAAGTTAAACTAGAGTTAAAGTTAAACTAGAGTTAAAGTTAAACTAGAGTTAAAGTTAAACTAGAGTTAAAGTTAAACTAGAGTTAAAGTTAAACTATAGTTAAGTTAAACTTAAACTAGAGTTAAAGTTAAACTAGAGTTAAACTAGAGTTAAAGTTAAACTAGAGTTAAAGTTAAACTAGAGTTAAAGTTAAACTAGAGTTAAAGTTAAACTATAGTTAAGTTAAACTAGAGTTAAAGTTAAACTAGAGTTAAACTAGAGTTAAAGTTAAACTAGAGTTAAAGTTAAACTAGAGTTAAAGTTAAACTAGAGTTAAAGTTAAACTAGAGTTAAAGTTAAACTAGAGTTAAAGTTAAACTAGAGTTAAAGTTAAACTAGAGTTAAACTAGAGTTAAAGTTAAACTAGAGTTAAAGTTAAACTAGAGTTAAAGTTAAACTAGAGTTAAAGTTAAACTAGAGTTAAAGTTAAACTAGAGTTAAAGTTAAACTAGAGTTAAGTTAAACTAGAGTTAAAGTTAAACTAGAGTTAAAGTTAAACTAGAGTTAAAGTTAAAACTAGAGTTAAAGTTAAACTTGAGTTAAAGTTAAACTAGAGTTAAAGTTAAACTAGAGTTAAAGTTAAACTTGAGTTAAAGTTAAACTAGAGTTAAAGTTAAACTAGAGTTGAAGTTAAACTAGAGTTAAAGTTAAACTAGAGTTAAAGTTAAACTAGAGTTAAGTTAAACTAGAGTTAAAGTTAAACTAGAGTTAAGTTAAACTAGAGTTAAAGTTAAACTAGAGTTAAAGTTAAACTAGAGTTAAAGTTAAACTAGAGTTAAACTAGAGTTAAAGTTAAACTAGAGTTAAAGTTAAACTTGAGATAAGGTTAAACTAGAGTTAAAGTTAAACTAGAGTTAAGTTAAACTAGAGTTAAACTAGAGTTAAAGTTAAACTAAAGTTAAACTAGAGTTAAAGTTAAACTAGAGTTAAGTTAAACTAGAGTTAAAGTTAAACTAGAGTTAAAGTTAAACTAGAGTTAAAGTTAAACTAGAGTTAAAGTTAAACTAGAGTTAAAGTTAAACTAGAGTTAAAGTTAAACTAGAGTTAAACTAGAGTTAAAGTTAAACTAAAGTTAAACTAGAGTTAAAGTTAAACTAGAGTTAAGTTAAACTAGAGTTAAAGTTAAACTAGAGTTAAAGTTAAACTAGAGTTAAAGTTAAACTAGAGTTAAAGTTAAACTAGAGTTAAAGTTAAACTATAGTTAAGTTAAACTTAAACTAGAGTTAAAGTTAAACTAGAGTTAAACTAGAGTTAAAGTTAAACTAGAGTTAAAGTTAAACTAGAGTTAAAGTTAAACTAGAGTTAAAGTTAAACTATAGTTAAGTTAAACTAGAGTTAAAGTTAAACTAGAGTTAAACTAGAGTTAAAGTTAAACTAGAGTTAAAGTTAAACTAGAGTTAAAGTTAAACTAGAGTTAAAGTTAAACTAGAGTTAAAGTTAAACTAGAGTTAAAGTTAAACTAGAGTTAAAGTTAAACTAGAGTTAAACTAGAGTTAAAGTTAAACTAGAGTTAAAGTTAAACTAGAGTTAAAGTTAAACTAGAGTTAAAGTTAAACTAGAGTTAAAGTTAAACTAGAGTTAAAGTTAAACTAGAGTTAAGTTAAACTAGAGTTAAAGTTAAACTAGAGTTAAAGTTAAACTAGAGTTAAAGTTAAAACTAGAGTTAAAGTTAAACTTGAGTTAAAGTTAAACTAGAGTTAAAGTTAAACTAGAGTTAAAGTTAAACTTGAGTTAAAGTTAAACTAGAGTTAAAGTTAAACTAGAGTTGAAGTTAAACTAGAGTTAAAGTTAAACTAGAGTTAAAGTTAAACTAGAGTTAAGTTAAACTAGAGTTAAAGTTAAACTAGAGTTAAGTTAAACTAGAGTTAAAGTTAAACTAGAGTTAAAGTTAAACTAGAGTTAAAGTTAAACTAGAGTTAAACTAGAGTTAAAGTTAAACTAGAGTTAAAGTTAAACTTGAGTTAAGGTTAAACTAGAGTTAAAGTTAAACTAGAGTTAAGTTAAACTAGAGTTAAACTAGAGTTAAAGTTAAACTAAAGTTAAACTAGAGTTAAAGTTAAACTAGAGTTAAGTTAAACTAGAGTTAAAGTTAAACTAGAGTTAAAGTTAAACTAGAGTTAAAGTTAAACTAGAGTTAAAGTTAAACTAGAGTTAAAGTTAAACTAGAGTTAAAGTTAAACTAGAGTTAAAGTTAAACTAGAGTTAAACTAGAGTTAAAGTTAAACTAAAGTTAAACTAGAGTTAAAGTTAAACTAGAGTTAAGTTAAACTAGAGTTAAAGTTAAACTAGAGTTAAAGTTAAACTAGAGTTAAAGTTAAACTAGAGTTAAACTAGAGTTAAAGTTAAACTAGAGTTAAAGTTAAACTAGAGTTAAAGTTAAACTAGAGTTAAAGTTAAACTAGAGTTAAAGTTAAACTAGAGTTAAAGTTAAACTAGAGTTAAACTAGAGTTAAAGTTAAACTAGAGTTAAAGTTAAACTAGAGTTAAAGTTAAACTAGAGTTAAAGTTAAACTAGAGTTAAAGTTAAACTTGAGTTAAAGTTAAACTAGAGTTAAAGTTAAACTAGAGTTAAAGTTAAACTTGAGTTAAAGTTAAACTAGAGTTAAAGTTAAACTAGAGTTGAAGTTAAACTATAATTAAAGTTAAACTAGAGTTAAAGTTAAACTAGAGTTAAGTTAAACTAGAGTTAAAGTTAAACTAGAGTTAAGTTAAACTAGAGTTAAAGTTAAACTAGAGTTAAAGTTAAACTAGAGTTAAAGTTAAACTAGAGTTAAACTAGAGTTAAAGTTAAACTAGAGTTAAAGTTAAACTTGAGTTAAGGTTAAACTAGAGTTAAAGTTAAACTAGAGTTAAGTTAAACTAGAGTTAAACTAGAGTTAAAGTTAAACTAAAGTTAAACTAGAGTTAAAGTTAAACTAGAGTTAAGTTAAACTAGAGTTAAAGTTAAACTAGAGTTAAAGTTAAACTAGAGTTAAAGTTAAACTAGAGTTAAAGTTAAACTAGAGTTAAAGTTAAACTAGAGTTAAAGTTAAACTAGAGTTAAAGTTAAACTAGAGTTAAACTAGAGTTAAAGTTAAACTAAAGTTAAACTAGAGTTAAAGTTAAACTAGAGTTAAGTTAAACTAGAGTTAAAGTTAAACTAGAGTTAAAGTTAAACTAGAGTTAAAGTTAAACTAGAGTTAAATTTAAACTAGAGTTAAAGTGAAACTAGAGTTAAAGTTAAACTAGAGTTAAACTAAAGTTAAAGTTAAACTAGAGTTAAAGTTAAACTAGAGTTAAAGTTAAACTAAAGTTAAACTAGAGTTAAAGTTAAACTAGAGTTAAGTTAAACTAGAGTTAAAGTGAAACTAGAGTTAAAGTTAAACTAGAGTTGAAGTTAAACTAGAGTTAAAGTTAAACTAGAGTTAAAGTTAAATTAGAGTTAAAGTTAAACTAGAGTTAAACTAGAGTTAAAGTTAAACTAGAGTTAAAGTTAAACTAGAGTTAAAGTTAAACTAAAGTTAAACTAGAGTTAAAGTTAAACTAGAGTTAAGTTAAACTAGAGTTAAAGTTAAACTAGAGTTAAAGTTAAACTAGAGTTAAAGTTAAACTAGAGTTAAAGTTAAACTAGAGTTAAAGTTAAACTAGAGTTAAAGTTAAACTAGAGTTGAAGTTAAACTAGAGTTAAAGTTAAACTAGAGTTAAAGTTAAACTAGAGTTAAAGTTAAACTAGAGTTAAAGTTAAACTAGAGTTAAAGTTAAACTAGAGTTAAATTTAAACTATAGTTAAAGTTAAACTAGAGTTAAAGTTAAACTAGAGTTAAAGTTAAACTAGAGTTAAAGTTAAACTAGAGTTAAAGTTAAACTAGAGTTAAAGTTAAACTAGAGTTAAGTTAAACTAGAGTTAAAGTTAAACTAGAGTTAAAGTTAAACTAGAGTTAAAGTTAAACTAGAGTTAAAGTTAAACTAGAGTTAAAGTTAAACTAGAGTTAAAGTTAAACTAGAGTTAAAGTTAAACTAGAGTTAAAGTTAAACTAGAGTTAAAGTTAAACTAGAGTTAAACTAGAGTTAAAGTTAAACTAAAGTTAAACTAGAGTTAAAGTTAAACTAGAGTTAAGTTAAACTAGAGTTAAAGTTAAACTAGAGTTAAAGTTAAACTAGAGTTAAATTTAAACTAGAGTTAAAGTGAAACTAGAGTTAAAGTTAAACTAGAGTTAAACTAAAGTTAAAGTTAAACTAGAGTTAAAGTTAAACTAGAGTTAAAGTTAAACTAAAGTTAAACTAGAGTTAAAGTTAAACTAGAGTTAAGTTAAACTAGAGTTAAAGTGAAACTAGAGTTAAAGTTAAACTAGAGTTGAAGTTAAACTAGAGTTAAAGTTAAACTAGAGTTAAAGTTAAATTAGAGTTAAAGTTAAACTAGAGTTAAAGTTAAACTAGAGTTAAAGTTAAACTAGAGTTAAAGTTAAACTAGAGTTAAAGTTAAACTAGAGTTGAAGTTAAACTAGAGTTAAAGTTAAACTAGAGTTAAAGTTAAACTAGAGTTAAAGTTAAACTAGAGTTAAAGTTAAACTAGAGTTAAAGTTAAACTAGAGTTAAATTTAAACTATAGTTAAATTTAAACTAGAGTTAAAGTTAAACTAGAGTTAAAGTTAAACTAGAGTTAAAGTTAAACTAGAGTTAAAGTTAAACTAGAGTTAAAGTTAAACTAGAGTTAAAGTTAAACTAGAGTTAAGTTAAACTAGAGTTAAGTTAAACTAGAGTTAAAGTTAAACTAGAGTTAAAGTTAAACTAGAGTTAAAGTTAAACTAGAGTTAAATTTAAACTAGAGTTAAAGTTAAACTAGAGTTAAAGTTAAACTAGAGTTAAAGTTAAACTTGAGTTAAAGTTAAACTAGAGTTAAAGTTAAACTAGAGTTGAAGTTAAACTAGAGTTAAAGTTAAACTAGAGTTAAAGTTAAACTAGAGTTAAGTTAAACTAGAGTTAAAGTTAAACTAGAGTTAAGTTAAACTAGAGTTAAAGTTAAACTAGAGTTAAAGTTAAACTAGAGTTAAAGTTAAACTAGAGTTAAACTAGAGTTAAAGTTAAACTAGAGTTAAAGTTAAACTTGAGTTAAGGTTAAACTAGAGTTAAAGTTAAACTAGAGTTAAGTTAAACTAGAGTTAAACTAGAGTTAAAGTTAAACTAAAGTTAAACTAGAGTTAAAGTTAAACTAGAGTTAAGTTAAACTAGAGTTAAAGTTAAACTAGAGTTAAAGTTAAACTAGAGTTAAAGTTAAACTAGAGTTAAAGTTAAACTAGAGTTAAAGTTAAACTAGAGTTAAAGTTAAACTAGAGTTAAAGTTAAACTAGAGTTAAACTAGAGTTAAAGTTAAACTAAAGTTAAACTAGAGTTAAAGTTAAACTAGAGTTAAGTTAAACTAGAGTTAAAGTTAAACTAGAGTTAAAGTTAAACTAGAGTTAAAGTTAAACTAGAGTTAAACTAGAGTTAAAGTTAAACTAGAGTTAAAGTTAAACTAGAGTTAAAGTTAAACTAGAGTTAAAGTTAAACTAGAGTTAAAGTTAAACTAGAGTTAAAGTTAAACTAGAGTTAAACTAGAGTTAAAGTTAAACTAGAGTTAAAGTTAAACTAGAGTTAAAGTTAAACTAGAGTTAAAGTTAAACTAGAGTTAAAGTTAAACTAGAGTTAAAGTTAAACTAGAGTTAAGTTAAACTAGAGTTAAAGTTAAACTAGAGTTAAAGTTAAACTAGAGTTAAAGTTAAAACTAGAGTTAAAGTTAAACTTGAGTTAAAGTTAAACTAGAGTTAAAGTTAAACTAGAGTTAAAGTTAAACTTGAGTTAAAGTTAAACTAGAGTTAAAGTTAAACTAGAGTTGAAGTTAAACTATAATTAAAGTTAAACTAGAGTTAAAGTTAAACTAGAGTTAAGTTAAACTAGAGTTAAAGTTAAACTAGAGTTAAGTTAAACTAGAGTTAAAGTTAAACTAGAGTTAAAGTTAAACTAGAGTTAAAGTTAAACTAGAGTTAAACTAGAGTTAAAGTTAAACTAGAGTTAAAGTTAAACTTGAGTTAAGGTTAAACTAGAGTTAAAGTTAAACTAGAGTTAAGTTAAACTAGAGTTAAACTAGAGTTAAAGTTAAACTAAAGTTAAACTAGAGTTAAAGTTAAACTAGAGTTAAGTTAAACTAGAGTTAAAGTTAAACTAGAGTTAAAGTTAAACTAGAGTTAAAGTTAAACTAGAGTTAAAGTTAAACTAGAGTTAAAGTTAAACTAGAGTTAAAGTTAAACTAGAGTTAAAGTTAAACTAGAGTTAAACTAGAGTTAAAGTTAAACTAAAGTTAAACTAGAGTTAAAGTTAAACTAGAGTTAAGTTAAACTAGAGTTAAAGTTAAACTAGAGTTAAAGTTAAACTAGAGTTAAAGTTAAACTAGAGTTAAATTTAAACTAGAGTTAAAGTGAAACTAGAGTTAAAGTTAAACTAGAGTTAAACTAAAGTTAAAGTTAAACTAGAGTTAAAGTTAAACTAGAGTTAAAGTTAAACTAAAGTTAAACTAGAGTTAAAGTTAAACTAGAGTTAAGTTAAACTAGAGTTAAAGTGAAACTAGAGTTAAAGTTAAACTAGAGTTGAAGTTAAACTAGAGTTAAAGTTAAACTAGAGTTAAAGTTAAATTAGAGTTAAAGTTAAACTAGAGTTAAACTAGAGTTAAAGTTAAACTAGAGTTAAAGTTAAACTAGAGTTAAAGTTAAACTAAAGTTAAACTAGAGTTAAAGTTAAACTAGAGTTAAGTTAAACTAGAGTTAAAGTTAAACTAGAGTTAAAGTTAAACTAGAGTTAAAGTTAAACTAGAGTTAAAGTTAAACTAGAGTTAAAGTTAAACTAGAGTTAAAGTTAAACTAGAGTTGAAGTTAAACTAGAGTTAAAGTTAAACTAGAGTTAAAGTTAAACTAGAGTTAAAGTTAAACTAGAGTTAAAGTTAAACTAGAGTTAAAGTTAAACTAGAGTTAAATTTAAACTATAGTTAAAGTTAAACTAGAGTTAAAGTTAAACTAGAGTTAAAGTTAAACTAGAGTTAAAGTTAAACTAGAGTTAAAGTTAAACTAGAGTTAAAGTTAAACTAGAGTTAAGTTAAACTAGAGTTAAAGTTAAACTAGAGTTAAAGTTAAACTAGAGTTAAAGTTAAACTAGAGTTAAAGTTAAACTAGAGTTAAAGTTAAACTAGAGTTAAAGTTAAACTAGAGTTAAAGTTAAACTAGAGTTAAAGTTAAACTAGAGTTAAACTAGAGTTAAAGTTAAACTAAAGTTAAACTAGAGTTAAAGTTAAACTAGAGTTAAGTTAAACTAGAGTTAAAGTTAAACTAGAGTTAAAGTTAAACTAGAGTTAAATTTAAACTAGAGTTAAAGTGAAACTAGAGTTAAAGTTAAACTAGAGTTAAACTAAAGTTAAAGTTAAACTAGAGTTAAAGTTAAACTAGAGTTAAAGTTAAACTAAAGTTAAACTAGAGTTAAAGTTAAACTAGAGTTAAGTTAAACTAGAGTTAAAGTGAAACTAGAGTTAAAGTTAAACTAGAGTTGAAGTTAAACTAGAGTTAAAGTTAAACTAGAGTTAAAGTTAAATTAGAGTTAAAGTTAAACTAGAGTTAAAGTTAAACTAGAGTTAAAGTTAAACTAGAGTTAAAGTTAAACTAGAGTTAAAGTTAAACTAGAGTTGAAGTTAAACTAGAGTTAAAGTTAAACTAGAGTTAAAGTTAAACTAGAGTTAAAGTTAAACTAGAGTTAAAGTTAAACTAGAGTTAAAGTTAAACTAGAGTTAAATTTAAACTATAGTTAAATTTAAACTAGAGTTAAAGTTAAACTAGAGTTAAAGTTAAACTAGAGTTAAAGTTAAACTAGAGTTAAAGTTAAACTAGAGTTAAAGTTAAACTAGAGTTAAAGTTAAACTAGAGTTAAGTTAAACTAGAGTTAAGTTAAACTAGAGTTAAAGTTAAACTAGAGTTAAAGTTAAACTAGAGTTAAAGTTAAACTAGAGTTAAATTTAAACTAGAGTTAAAGTTAAACTAGAGTTAAAGTTAAACTAGAGTTAAAGTTAAACTAGAGTTAAGTTAAACTAGAGTTAAAGTTAAACTAGAGTTAAAGTTAAACTAGAGTTAAAGTTAAACTAGAGTTAAAGTTAAACTAGAGTTAAAGTTAAACTAGAGTTAAAATTAAACTAGAGTTAAAGTTAAACTAGAGTTAAAGTTAAACTAGAGTTAAAGTTAAACTAGAGTTAAAGTTAAACTAGAGTTAAAGTTAAACTAGAGTTAAAGTTAAACTAGAATTAAAGTTAAACTAGAGTTAAAGTTAAACTAGAGTTAAAGTTAAACTAGAGTTAAAGTTAAACTAGAGTTAAAGTTAAACTAGAGTTAAAGTTAAACTAGAGTTAAAGTTAAACTAGAGTTAAAGTTAAACTAGAGTTAAAGTTAAACTAGAGTTAAAGTTAAACTATAGTTAAAGTTAAACTAGAGTTAAAGTTAAACTAGAGTTAAAGTTAAACTAGAGTTAAAGTTAAACTAGAGTTAAGTTAAACTAGAGTTAAAGTTAAACTAGAGTTAAAGTTAAACTAGAGTTAAAGTTAAACTAAAGTTAAAGTTAAACTAGAGTTAAAGTTAAACTAGAGTTAAAGTTAAACTAAAGTTAAAGTTAAACTAGAGTTAAAGTTAAACTATAGTTAAAGTTAAACTATAGTTAAAGTTAAACTACAGTAAAAGTTAAACTAGAGTTAAACTAGAGTTGAAGTTAAACTAGAGTTAAAGTTAAACTAGAGTTAAAGTTAAACTAGAGTTAAAGTTAAACTAGAGTTAAAGTTAAACTATAGTTAAAGTTAAACTAGAGTTAAAGTTAAACTAGAGTTACAGTTAAACTAGAGTTAAGTTAAACTAGGTTTAAAGTTAAACTAGAGTTAAACTATAGTTAAGTTAAACTAGAGTTAAAGTTAAACTAGAGTTAAACTAGAGTTAAAGTTAAACTAGAGTTAAGGTTAAACTAGAGTTAAACTATAGTTAAGTTAAACTAGAGTTAAAGTTAAACTAGAGCTAAGGTTAAACTAGAGTTAAAGTTAAACTAGAGTTAAAGTTAAACTAGAGTTAAAGTTAAACTAGAGTTAAAGTTAAACTAGAGTTAAAGTTAAACTAGAGTTAAGGTTAAACTAGAGTTAAAGTTAAACTAGAGTTAAAGTTAAACTAGAGTTAAAGTTAAACTAGAGTTAAAGTTAAACTAGAGTTAAAGTTAAACTAGAGTTAAAGTTAAACTAGAGTTAAAGTTAAACTAGAGTTAATGTTAAACTAGAGTTAAAGTTAAACTAGAGTTAAAGTTAAACTAGTGTTAAAGTTAAACTAGAGTTAATGTTAAACTAGAGTTAAGTTAAACTAGAGTTAAAGTTAAACTAGAGTTAAAGTTAAACTAGAGTTAAAGTTAAACTAGAGTTAAAGTTAAACTAGAGTTAAACTAGAGTTAAAGTTAAACTAGAGTTAAACTAGAGTAAAAGTTAAACTAAAGTTAAACTAGAGTTAAAGTTAAACTAGAGTTAAGTTAAACTAGAGTTAAAGTTAAACTAGAGTTAAAGTTAAACTAGAGTTAAATTTAAACTATAGTTAAGTTAAACTAGAGTTAAGTTAAACTAGAGTTAAAGTTAAACTAGAGTTAAAGTTAAACTAGAGTTAAAGTTAAACTAGAGTTAAAGTTAAACTAGAGTTAAACTAGAGTTAAAGTTAAACTAGAGTTAAACTAGAGTAAAAGTTAAACTAAAGTTAAACTAGAGTTAAAGTTAAACTAGAGTTAAGTTAAACTAGAGTTAAAGTTAAACTAGAGTTAAAGTTAAACTAGAGTTAAATTTAAACTATAGTTAAAGTTAAACTAGAGTTAAAGTTAAACTAGAGTTAAGTTAAACTAGAGTTAATCTAGAGTTAAAGTTAAACTAAAGTTAAACTAGAGTTAAAGTTAAACTAGAGTTAAGTTAAACTAGAGTTAAAGTTAAACTAGAGTTAAAGTTAAACTAGAGTTAAAGTTAAACTAGAGTTAAAGTTAAACTAGAGTTAAACTAGAGTTAAAGTTAAACTAAAGTTAAACTAGAGTTAAAGTTAAACTAGAGTTAAGTTAAACTAGAGTTAAAGTTAAACTAGAGTTAAAGTTAAACTAGAGTTAAAGTTAAACTAGAGTTAAATTTAAACTATAGTTAAAGTTAAACTAGAGTTAAAGTTAAACTAGAGTTAAAGTTAAACTAGAGTTAAAGTTAAACTAGAGTTAAAGTTAAACTAGATTTAAAGTTAAACTAGAGTTAAAGTTAAACTAGAGTTTAGTTAAACTAGAGTTAAGTTAAACTAGAGTTAAAGTTAAACTAGAGTTAAAGTTAAACTAGAGTTAAAGTTAAACTAGAGTTAAATTTAAACTAGAGTTAAAGTTAAACTAGAGTTAAAGTTAAACTAGAGTTAAAGTTAAACTAGAGTTAAGTTAAACTAGAGTTAAAGTTAAACTAGAGTTAAAGTTAAACTAGAGTTAAGTTAAACTAGAGTTAAAGTTAAACTAGAGTTAAAGTTAAACTAGAGTTAAAGTTAAAACTAGAGTTAAAGTTAAACTAAAGTTAAAGTTAAACTAGAGTTAAAGTTAAACTAGAGTTAAAGTTAAACTAGAGTTAAAGTTAAACTATAGTTAAAGTTAAACTATAGTTAAAGTTAAACTACAGTTAAAGTTAAACTAGAGTTAAAGTTAAACTATAGTTAAAGTTAAACTAGGTTTAAAGTTAAACTAGAGTTAAACTATAGTTAAGTTAAACTAGAGTTAAAGTTAAACTAGAGTTAAACTAGAGTTAAAGTTAAACTAGAGTTAAGGTTAAACTAGAGTTAAGGTTAAACTAGAGTTAAAGTTAAACTAGAGTTAAAGTTAAACTAGAGTTAAAGTTAAACTAGAGTTAAAGTTAAACTAGAGTTAAAGTTAAACTAGAGTTAAAGTTAAACTAGAGTTAAAGTTAAACTAGAGTTAAAGTTAAACTAGAGTTAAAGTTAAACTAGAGTTAAAGTTAAACTAGAGTTAAGTTAAACTAGGTTTAAAGTTAAACTAGAGTTAAACTATAGTTAAGTTAAACTAGAGTTAAAGTTAAACTAGAGTTAAGGTTAAACTAGAGTTAAAGTTAAACTAGAGTTAAAGTTAAACTAGTGTTAAAGTTAAACTAGAGTTAAAGTTAAACTAGAGTTAAAGTTAAACTAGAGTTAAAGTTAAACTAGAGTTAAGTTAAACTAGAGTTAAAGTTAAACTAGAGTTAAAGTTAAACTAGAGTTAAGTTAAACTAGAGTTAAGTTAAACTAGAGTTAAAGTTAAACTAGAGTTAAAGTTAAACTAGAGTTAAAGTTAAACTAGAGTTAAAGTTAAACTAGAGTTAAAGTTAAACTAGAGTTAAACTAGAGTTAAAGTTAAACTAGAGTTAAACTAGAGTAAAAGTTAAACTAAAGTTAAACTAGAGTTAAAGTTAAACTAGAGTTAAGTTAAACTAGAGTTAAAGTTAAACTAGAGTTAAAGTTAAACTAAAGTTAAATTTAAACTATAGTTAAAGTTAAACTAGAGTTAAAGTTAAACTAGAGTTAAGTTAAACTAGAGTTAAACTAGAGTTAAAGTTAAACAAAAGTTAAATTAGAGTTAAAGTGAAACTAGAGTTAAGTTAAACTAGAGTTAAAGTTAAACTAGAGTTAAAGTTAAACTAGAGTTAAACTAGAGTTAAAGTTAAATTAAAGTTAAACTAGAGTTAAAGTTAAACTAGAGTTAAAGTTAAACTAGAGTTAAACTAGAGTTAAAGTTAAATTAAAGTTAAACTAGAGTTAAAGTTAAACTAGAGTTAAACTAGAGTTAAAGTTAAATTAAAGTTAAACTAGAGTTAAAGTTAAACTAGAGTTAAGTTAAACTAGAGTTAAAGTTAAACTAGAGTTAAAGTTAAACTAGATTTAAGGTTAAACTATAGTTAAATTTAAACTAGAGTTAAAGTTAAACTAGAGTTAAAGTTAAACTAGAGTTAAACTAGAGTTAAAGTTAAACTAGAGTTAAAGTTAAACTAGAGTTAAAGTTAAACTAAAGTTAAACTAGAGTTAAAGTTAAACTAGAGTTAAGTTAAACTAGAGTTAAAGTGAAACTAGAGTTAAAGTTAAACTAGAGTTGAAGTTAAACTAGAGTTAAAGTTAAACTAGAGTTAAAGTTAAACTAGAGTTAAAGTTAAACTAGAGTTAAACTAGAGTTAAAGTTAAACTAGAGTTAAAGTTAAACTAGAGTTAAAGTTAAACTAAAGTTAAACTAGAGTTAAAGTTAAACTAGAGTTAAGTTAAACTAGAGTTAAAGTTAAACTAGAGTTAAAGTTAAACTAGAGTTAAAGTTAAACTAGAGTTAAAGTTAAACTAGAGTTAAAGTTAAACTAGAGTTAAAGTTAAACTAGAGTTGAAGTTAAACTAGAGTTAAAGTTAAACTAGAGTTAAAGTTAAACTAGAGTTAAAGTTAAACTAGAGTTAAACTAAAGTTAAAGTTAAACTAGAGTTAAAGTTAAACTAGAGTTAAAGTTAAACTAGAGTTAAATTTAAACTATAGTTAAAGTTAAACTAGAGTTAAAGTTAAACTAGAGTTAAAGTTAAACTAGAGTTAAACTAGAGTTAAAGTTAAACTAGAGTTAAAGTTAAACTATAGTTAAAGTTAAACTAGAGTTAAAGTTAAACTAGAGTTAAAGTTAAACTAGAGTTAAACTAGAGTTAAAGTTAAACTAGAGTTAAAGTTAAACTAGAGTTAAGTTAAACTAGAGTTAAAGTTAAACTAGAGTTAAAGTTAAACTAGAGTTAAACTAGAGTTAAAGTTAAACTAGAGTTAAACTAGAGTTAAGGTTAAACTACAGTTAAAGTTAAACTAGAGTTAAAGTTAAACTAGAGTTAAAGTTAAACTAGAGTTAAAGTTAAACTAGAGTTAAACTAGAGTTAAACTAGAGTTAAACTAGAGTTAAAGTTAAACTAGAGTTAAAGTTAAACTAGAGTTAAACTAGAGTTAAAGTTAAACTAGAGTTAAAGTTAAACTAGAGTTAAAGTTAAACTAGAGTTAAACTAGAGTTAAACTAGAGTTAAAGTTAAACTAGAGTTAAAGTTAAACTAGAGTTAAAGTTAAACTAGAGTTAAAATTAAACTAGAGTTAAGTTAAACTAGAGTTAAAGTTTAACTATAGTTAAGTTAAACTAGAGTTAAAGTTAAACTAGAGTTAAAGTTAAACTATAGTTAAAGTTAAACTAGAGTTAAAGTTAAACTATAGTTAAGTTAAACTAGAGTTAAAGTTAAACTAGAGTTAAAGTTAAACTAGAATTAAGTTAAACTAGAGTTAAAGTTAAACTAGAGTTAAAGTTAAACTAGAGATAAAGTTAAACTAGAGTTAAAGTTAAACTAGAGTTAATGTTAAACTATAGTTAAGTTAAACTAGAGTTAAAGTTAAACTAAAGTTAAAGTTAAACTAGAGTTAAGTTAAACTAGATTTAAAGTTAAACTAGAGTTAAAGTTAAACTAGAGTTAAAGTTAAACTATAGTTAAGTTAAACTAGAGTTAAAGTTAAACTAGAGTTAAAGTTAAACTAGAGTTAAAGTTAAACTAGAGTTAAAGTTAAACTAGAGTTAAACTAGAGTTAAAGTTAAACTAGAGTTAAACTAGAGTTAAAGTTAAACTAGAGTTAAAGTTAAACTAGAGTTAAACTAGAGTTAAAGTTAAACTAGAGTTAAAGTTAAACTAGAGTTAAAGTTAAACTAGGGTTAAAGTTAGTCTAGAGTTAAAGTTAAACTAGAGTTAAAGTTAAACTAGAGTTAAAGTTAAACTAGAGTTAAAGTTAAACTAGAGTTAAAGTTAAACTAGAGTTAAAGTTAAACTAAAGTTAAAGTTAAACTAGAGTTAAAGTTAAACTAGAGTTAAAGTTAAACTAAAGTTAAAGTTAAACTAGAGTTAAAGTTAAACTAGAGTTAAAGTTAAACTAGAGTTAAAGTTAAACTAGAATTAAAGTTAAACTAGAGTTAAAGTTAAACTAGAGTTAAGTTAAACTAGAGTTAAAGTTAAACTAGAGTTAAAGTTAAACTAGAGTTAAACTAGAGTTAAAGTTAAACTAGAGTTAAAGTTAAACTAGAGTTAAACTAGAGTTAAGGTTAAACTACAGTTAAAGTTAAACTAGAGTTAAAGTTAAACTAGAGTTAAAGTTAAACTAGAGTTAAAGTTAAACTAGAGTTAAAGTTAAACTAGAGTTAAACTAGAGTTAAACTAGAGTTAAAGTTAAACTAGAGTTAAAGTTAAACTAGAGTTAAACTAGAGTTAAAGTTAAACTAGAGTTAAAGTTAAACTAGAGTTAAAGTTAAACTAAAGTTAAACTAGAGTTAAAGTTAAACTAGAGTTAAGTTAAACTAGAGTTAAAGTGAAACTAGAGTTAAAGTTAAACTAGAGTTGAAGTTAAACTAGAGTTAAAGTTAAACTAGAGTTAAAGTTAAACTAGAGTTAAAGTTAAACTAGAGTTAAACTAGAGTTAAAGTTAAACTAGAGTTAAAGTTAAACTAGAGTTAAAGTTAAACTAAAGTTAAACTAGAGTTAAAGTTAAACTAGAGTTAAGTTAAACTAGAGTTAAAGTTAAACTAGAGTTAAAGTTAAACTAGAGTTAAAGTTAAACTAGAGTTAAAGTTAAACTAGAGTTAAAGTTAAACTAGAGTTAAAGTTAAACTAGAGTTGAAGTTAAACTAGAGTTAAAGTTAAACTAGAGTTAAAGTTAAACTAGAGTTAAAGTTAAACTAGAGTTAAACTAAAGTTAAAGTTAAACTAGAGTTAAAGTTAAACTAGAGTTAAAGTTAAACTAGAGTTAAATTTAAACTATAGTTAAAGTTAAACTAGAGTTAAAGTTAAACTAGAGTTAAAGTTAAACTAGAGTTAAACTAGAGTTAAAGTTAAACTAGAGTTAAAGTTAAACTATAGTTAAAGTTAAACTAGAGTTAAAGTTAAACTAGAGTTAAAGTTAAACTAGAGTTAAACTAGAGTTAAAGTTAAACTAGAGTTAAAGTTAAACTAGAGTTAAGTTAAACTAGAGTTAAAGTTAAACTAGAGTTAAAGTTAAACTAGAGTTAAACTAGAGTTAAAGTTAAACTAGAGTTAAACTAGAGTTAAGGTTAAACTACAGTTAAAGTTAAACTAGAGTTAAAGTTAAACTAGAGTTAAAGTTAAACTAGAGTTAAAGTTAAACTAGAGTTAAACTAGAGTTAAACTAGAGTTAAACTAGAGTTAAAGTTAAACTAGAGTTAAAGTTAAACTAGAGTTAAACTAGAGTTAAAGTTAAACTAGAGTTAAAGTTAAACTAGAGTTAAAGTTAAACTAGAGTTAAACTAGAGTTAAACTAGAGTTAAAGTTAAACTAGAGTTAAAGTTAAACTAGAGTTAAAGTTAAACTAGAGTTAAAATTAAACTAGAGTTAAGTTAAACTAGAGTTAAAGTTTAACTATAGTTAAGTTAAACTAGAGTTAAAGTTAAACTAGAGTTAAAGTTAAACTATAGTTAAAGTTAAACTAGAGTTAAAGTTAAACTATAGTTAAGTTAAACTAGAGTTAAAGTTAAACTAGAGTTAAAGTTAAACTAGAGTTAAGTTAAACTAGAGTTAAAGTTAAACTAGAGTTAAAGTTAAACTAGAGATAAAGTTAAACTAGAGTTAAAGTTAAACTAGAGTTAATGTTAAACTATAGTTAAGTTAAACTAGAGTTAAAGTTAAACTAAAGTTAAAGTTAAACTAGAGTTAAGTTAAACTAGATTTAAAGTTAAACTAGAGTTAAAGTTAAACTAGAGTTAAAGTTAAACTATAGTTAAGTTAAACTAGAGTTAAAGTTAAACTAGAGTTAAAGTTAAACTAGAGTTAAAGTTAAACTAGAGTTAAAGTTAAACTAGAGTTAAACTAGAGTTAAAGTTAAACTAGAGTTAAACTAGAGTTAAAGTTAAACTAGAGTTAAAGTTAAACTAGAGTTAAATTAGAGTTAAAGTTAAACTAGAGTTAAAGTTAAACTAGAGTTAAAGTTAAACTAGGGTTAAAGTTAGTCTAGAGTTAAAGTTAAACTAGAGTTAAAGTTAAACTAGAGTTAAAGTTAAACTAGAGTTAAAGTTAAACTAGAGTTAAAGTTAAACTAGAGTTAAAGTTAAACTAAAGTTAAAGTTAAACTAGAGTTAAAGTTAAACTAGAGTTAAAGTTAAACTAAAGTTAAAGTTAAACTAGAGTTAAAGTTAAACTAGAGTTAAAGTTAAACTAGAGTTAAAGTTAAACTAGAATTAAAGTTAAACTAGAGTTAAAGTTAAACTAGAGTTAAGTTAAACTAGAGTTAAAGTTAAACTAGAGTTAAAGTTAAACTAGAGTTAAACTAGAGTTAAAGTTAAACTAGAGTTAAAGTTAAACTAGAGTTAAACTAGAGTTAAGGTTAAACTACAGTTAAAGTTAAACTAGAGTTAAAGTTAAACTAGAGTTAAAGTTAAACTAGAGTTAAAGTTAAACTAGAGTTAAAGTTAAACTAGAGTTAAACTAGAGTTAAACTAGAGTTAAAGTTAAACTAGAGTTAAAGTTAAACTAGAGTTAAACTAGAGTTAAAGTTAAACTAGAGTTAAAGTTAAACTAGAGTTAAAGTTAAACTAGAGTTAAACTAGAGTTAAACTAGAGTTAAAGTTAAACTAGAGTTAAAGTTAAACTAGAGTTAAAGTTAAACTAGAGTTAAAGTTAAACTAGAGTTAAAGTTAAACTAGAGTTAAAGTTAAACTAGAGTTAAAGTTAAACTAGAGTTAAAGTTAAACTAGAGTTAAAGTTAAACTAGAGTTAAAGTTAAACTAGAGTTAAAGTTAAACTAGAGTTAAAGTTAAACTAGAGTTAAAGTTAAACTAGAGTTAAAGTTAAACTAGAGTTAAAGTTAAACTAGAGTTAAAGTTAAACTAGAGTTAAAGTTAAACTAGAGTTAAAGTTAAACTAGAGTTAAAGTTAAACTAGAGTTAAAGTTAAACTAGAGTTAAAGTTAAACTAGAGTTAAAGTTAAACTAGAGTTAAAGTTAAACTAGAGTTAAAGTTAAACTAGAGTTAAAGTTAAACTAGAGTTAAAGTTAAACTAGAGTTAAAGTTAAACTAGAGTTAAAGTTAAACTAGAGTTAAAGTTAAACTAGAGTTAAAGTTAAACTAGAGTTTAAGTTAAACTAGAGTTAAAGTTAAACTAGATTTAAAGTTAAACTAGAGTTAAAGTTAAACTAGAGTTAAAGTTAAACTATATTTAAGTTAAACTAGAGTTAAAGTTAAACTAGAGTTAAAGTTAAACTAGAGTTAAAGTTAAACTAGAGTTAAGTTAAACTAGAGTTAAAGTTAAACTAGAGTTAAAGTTAAACTAGTGTTAAAGTTAAACTATAGTTAAAGTTAAACTAGAGTTAAAGTTAAACTAGAGTTAAAGTTAAACTAGTGTTAAACTAGAGTTAAAGTTAAACTAGAGTTAAGTTAAACTAGAGTTAAAGTTAAACTAGAGTTAAAGTTAAACTAGTGTTAAAGTTAAACTATAGTTAAAGTTAAACTAGAGTTAAAGTTAAACTAGAGTTAAAGTTAAACTAGAGTTAAAGTTAAACTAGAGTTAAAGTTAAACTAGAGTTAAAGTTAAACTAGAGTTAAAGTTAAACTAGAGTTAAAGTTAAACTAGAGTTAAAGTTAAACTAGAGTTAAAGTTAAACTAGAGTTAAAGTTAAACTAGAGTTAAAGTTAAACTAGAGTTAAAGTTAAACTAGAGTTAAAGTTAAACTAAAGTTAAAGTTAAAGTTAAACTAGAGTTAAAGTTAAACTAGAGTTAAAGTTAAACTAGAGTTAAAGTTAAACTAGAGTTAAAGTTAAACTAGAGTTAAAGTTAAACTAGAGTTAAAGTTAAACTAGAGTTAAAGTTAAACTAGAGTTAAAGTTAAACTAGAGTTAAAGTTAAACTAGAGTTAAAGTTAAACTAGAGTTAAAGTTAAACTAGAGTTAAAGTTAAACTAGAGTTAAAGTTAAACTAGAGTTAAAGTTAAACTAGAGTTAAAGTTAAACTAGAGTTAAAGTTAAACTAGAGTTAAAGTTAAACTAGAGTTAAAGTTAAAATAGAGTTAAAGTTAAACTAGAGTTAAAGTTAAACTAGAGTTAAAGTTAAACTAGAGTTAAAGTTAAACTAGAGTTAAAGTTAAACTAGAGTTAAAGTTAAACTAGAGTTAAAGTTAACCTAGAGTTAAAGTTAAACTAGAGTTAAAGTTAAACTAGAGTTAAAGTTAAACTAGAGTTAAAGTTAAAACTAGAGTTAAAGTTAAACTAGTGTTAAAGTTAAACTAGAGTTAAAGTTAAACTAAAGTTAAAGTTAAACTAGAGTTAAGTTAAACTAGATTTAAAGTTAAACTAGAGTTAAAGTTAAACTATAGTTAAAGTTAAACTATATTTAAGTTAAACTAGAGTTAAAGTTAAACTAGAGTTAAAGTTAAACTAGAGTTAAAGTTAAACTAGAGTTAAGTTAAACTAGAGTTAAAGTTAAACTAGAGTTAAAGTTAAACTAGTGTTAAAGTTAAACTATAGTTAAAGTTAAACTAGAGTTAAAGTTAAACTAGAGTTAAAGTTAAACTAGTGTTAAACTAGAGTTAAAGTTAAACTAGAGTTAAGTTAAACTAGAGTTAAAGTAAAACTAGAGTTAAAGTTAAACTAGTGTTAAAGTTAAACTATAGTTAAAGTTAAACTAGAGTTAAAGTTAAACTAGAGTTAAAGTTAAACTAGAGTTAAAGTTAAACTAGAGTTAAAGTTAAACTAGTGTTAAAGTTAAACTAGAGTTAAAGTTAAACTAGAGTTAAAGTTAAACTAGAGTTAAAGTTAAACTAGAGTTAAAGTTAAACTAGTGTTAAAGTTAAACTATAGTTAAAGTTAAACTAGAGTTAAAGTTAAACTAGAGTTAAAGTTAAACTAGTGTTAAACTAGAGTTAAAGTTAAACTAGAGTTAAAGTTAAACTAGAGTTAAGTTAAACTAGAGTTAAAGTTAAACTAGAGTTAAAGTTAAACTAGAGTTAAAGTTAAACTAGAGTTAAAGTTAAACTAGAGTTAAAGTTAAACTAGAGTTAAGTTAAATTAGAGTTAAAGTTAAACTAGAGTTAAAGTTAAACTAGTGTTAAAGTTAAACTAGAGTTAAAGTTAAACTAGAGTTAAAGTTAAACTAGAGTTAAAGTTAAACTAGAGTTAAAGTTAAACTAGAGTTAAAGTTAAACTAGAGTTAAGTTAAACTAGAGTTAAAGTTAAACTAGAGTTAAAGTTAAACTAGAGTTAAGTTAAACTAGAGTTAAAGTTAAACTAGAGTTAAGTTAATCTAGAGTTAAAATTAAACTAAAGTTAAAGTTAATCTAGACTTAAAGTTAAACTAGAGTTAAAGTTAAACTAGAGTTAAAGTTAAACTAGAGTTAAAGTTAAACTAGAGTTAAACTAGAGTTAAAGTTAAACTAGAGTTAAAGTTAAACTAGTGTTAAAGTTAAACTATAGTTAAAGTTAAACTAGAGTTAAAGTTAAACTAGAGTTAAAGTTAAACTAGTGTTAAACTAGAGTTAAAGTTAAACTAGAGTTAAGTTAAACTAGAGTTAAAGTTAAACTAGAGTTAAAGTTAAACTAGTGTTAAAGTTAAACTATAGTTAAAGTAAAACTAGAGTTAAAGTTAAACTAGAGTTAAAGTTAAACTAGAGTTAAAGTTAAACTAGAGTTAAAGTTAAACTAGAGTTAAAGTTAAACTAGAGTTAAAGTTAAACTAGAGTTAAAGTTAAACTAGAGTTAAAGTTAAACTAGAGTTAAAGTTAAACTAGAGTTAAAGTTAAACTAGAGTTAAAGTTAAACTAGAGTTAAAGTTAAACTAGAGTTAAAGTTAAACTAGAGTTAAAGTTAAACTAGAGTTAAAGTTAAACTAAAGTTAAAGTTAAAGTTAAACTAGAGTTAAAGTTAAACTAGAGTTAAAGTTAAACCAGAGTTAAAGTTAAACTAGAGTTAAAGTTAAACTAGAGTTAAAGTTAAACTAGAGTTAAAGTTAAACTAGAGTTAAAGTTAAACTAGAGTTAAAGTTAAACTAGAGTTAAAGTTAAACTAGAGTTAAAGTTAAACTAGAGTTAAAGTTAAACTAGAGTTAAAGTTAAACTAGAGTTAAAGTTAAACTAGAGTTAAAGTTAAATTAGAGTTAAAGTTAAACTAGAGTTAAAGTTAAACTAGAGTTAAAGTTAAACTAGAGTTAAAGTTAAACTAGAGTTAAAGTTAAACTAGAGTTAAAGTTAAACTAGAGTTAAAGTTAAACTAGAGTTAAAGTTAAACTAGAGTTAAAGTTAAACTAGAGTTAAAGTTAAACTAGAGTTAAAGTTAAACTAGAGTTAAAGTTAAACTAGAGTTAAAGTTAAACTAGAGTTAAAGTTAAACTAGAGTTAAAGTTAAAACTAGAGTTAAAGTTAAACTAGTGTTAAAGTTAAACTAGAGTTAAAGTTAAACTAAAGTTAAAGTTAAACTAGAGTTAAGTTAAACTAGATTTAAAGTTAAACTAGAGTTAAAGTTAAACTATAGTTAAAGTTAAACTATATTTAAGTTAAACTAGAGTTAAAGTTAAACTAGAGTTAAAGTTAAACTAGAGTTAAAGTTAAACTAGAGTTAAGTTAAACTAGAGTTAAAGTTAAACTAGAGTTAAAGTTAAACTAGTGTTAAAGTTAAACTATAGTTAAAGTTAAACTAGAGTTAAAGTTAAACTAGAGTTAAAGTTAAACTAGTGTTAAACTAGAGTTAAAGTTAAACTAGAGTTAAGTTAAACTAGAGTTAAAGTTAAACTAGAGTTAAAGTTAAACTAGTGTTAAAGTTAAACTATAGTTAAAGTTAAACTAGAGTTAAAGTTAAACTAGAGTTAAAGTTAAACTAGAGTTAAGTTAAACTAGAGTTAAAGTTAAACTAGAGTTAAAGTTAAACTAGAGTTAAAGTTAAACTAGAGTTAAAGTTAAACTAGAGTTAAAGTTAAACTAGAGTTAAGTTAAATTAGAGTTAAAGTTAAACTAGAGTTAAAGTTAAACTAGTGTTAAAGTTAAACTAGAGTTAAAGTTAAACTAGAGTTAAAGTTAAACTAGAGTTAAAGTTAAACTAGAGTTAAAGTTAAACTAGAGTTAAAGTTAAACTAGAGTTAAGTTAAAATAGAGTTAAAGTTAAACTAGAGTTAAAGTTAAACTAGAGTTAAGTTAAACTAGAGTTAAAGTTAAACTAGAGTTAAGTTAATCTAGAGTTAAAATTAAACTAAAGTTAAAGTTAATCTAGACTTAAAGTTAAACTAGAGTTAAAGTTAAACTAGAGTTAAAGTTAAACTAGAGTTAAAGTTAAACTAGAGTTAAACTAGAGTTAAAGTTAAACTAGAGTTAAAGTTAAACTAGAGTTAAGTTAATCTAGAGTTAAAATTAAACTAAAGTTAAAGTTAATCTAGACTTAAAGTTAAACTAGAGTTAAAGTTAAACTAGAGTTAAAGTTAAACTAGAGTTAAAGTTAAACTAGAGTTAAACTATAGTTAAAGTTAAACTAGAGTTAAAGTTAAACAAGAGTTAAAGTTAAACTAGAGTTAAGTTAAACTAGGTTTAAAGTTAAACTAGAGTTAAACTATAGTTAAGTTAAACTAGAGTTAAAGTTAAACTAGAGTTAAGGTTAAACTAGAGTTAAAGTTAAACTAGAGTTAAAGTTAAACTAGTGTTAAAGTTAAACTAGAGTTAAAGTTAAACTAGAGTTAAAGTTAAACTAGAGTTAAAGTTAAACTAGAGTTAAGTTAAACTAGAGTTAAAGTTAAACTAGAGTTAAAGTTAAACTAGAGTTAAGTTAAACTAGAGTTAAGTTAAACTAGAGTTAAAGTTAAACTAGAGTTAAAGTTAAACTAGAGTTAAAGTTAAACTAGAGTTAAAGTTAAACTAGAGTTAAACTAGAGTTAAAGTTAAACTAGAGTTAAACTAGAGTAAAAGTTAAACTAAAGTTAAACTAGAGTTAAAGTTAAACTAGAGTTAAGTTAAACTAGAGTTAAAGTTAAACTAGAGTTAAAGTTAAACTAGAGTTAAATTTAAACTATAGTTAAAGTTAAACTAGAGTTAAAGTTAAACTAGAGTTAAGTTAAACTAGAGTTAAACTAGAGTTAAAGTTAAACTAAAGTTAAACTAGAGTTAAAGTGAAACTAGAGTTAAGTTAAACTAGAGTTAAAGTTAAACTAGAGTTAAAGTTAAACTAGAGTTAAAGTTAAACTAGAGTTAAAGTTAAACTAGAGTTAAACTAGAGTTAAAGTTAAATTAAAGTTAAACTAGAGTTAAAGTTAAACTAGAGTTAAGTTAAACTAGAGTTAAAGTTAAACTAGAGTTAAAGTTAAACTAGAGTTAAAGTTAAACTAGAGTTAAATTTAAACTAGAGTTAAAGTGAAACTAGAGTTAAAGTTAAACTAGAGTTAAACTAGAGTTAAAGTTAAACTAGAGTTAAAGTTAAACTAGAGTTAAAGTTAAACTAAAGTTAAACTAGAGTTAAAGTTAAACTAGAGTTAAGTTAAACTAGAGTTAAAGTGAAACTAGAGTTAAAGTTAAACTAGAGTTGAAGTTAAACTAGAGTTAAAGTTAAACTAGAGTTAAAGTTAAACTAGAGTTAAAGTTAAACTAGAGTTAAACTAGAGTTAAAGTTAAACTAGAGTTAAAGTTAAACTAGAGTTAAAGTTAAACTAAAGTTAAACTAGAGTTAAAGTTAAACTAGAGTTAAGTTAAACTAGAGTTAAAGTTAAACTAGAGTTAAAGTTAAACTAGAGTTAAAGTTAAACTAGAGTTAAAGTTAAACTAGAGTTAAAGTTAAACTAGAGTTAAAGTTAAACTAGAGTTGAAGTTAAACTAGAGTTAAAGTTAAACTAGAGTTAAAGTTAAACTAGAGTTAAAGTTAAACTAGAGTTAAACTAAAGTTAAAGTTAAACTAGAGTTAAAGTTAAACTAGAGTTAAAGTTAAACTAGAGTTAAATTTAAACTATAGTTAAAGTTAAACTAGAGTTAAAGTTAAACTAGAGTTAAAGTTAAACTAGAGTTAAACTAGATGTTAAAGTTAAACTAGAGTTAAAGTTAAACTAGAGTTAAAGTTAAACTAGAGTTAAAGTTAAACTAGAGTTAAAGTTAAACTAGAGTTAAACTAGAGTTAAAGTTAAACTAGAGATAAAGTTAAACTAGAGTTAAACTAGAGTTAAAGTTAAACTAGAGTTAAAGTTAAACTAGAGTTAAAGTTAAACTAGAGTTAAAGTTAAACTAGAGTTAAACTAGAGTTAAACTAGAGTTAAAGTTAAACTAGAGTTAAAGTTAAACTAGAGTTAAAGTTAAACTAGAGTTAAAGTTAAACTAGAGTTAAAGTTAAACTAGAGTTAAGTTAAACTAGAGTTAAAGTTAAACTATAGTTAAGTTAAACTAGAGTTAAAGTTAAACTAGAGTTAAAGTTAAACTATAGTTAAAGTTAAACTAGAGTTAAAGTTAAACTATAGTTAAGTTAAACTAGAGTTAAAGTTAAACTAGAGTTAAAGTTAAACTAGAGTTAAGTTAAACTAGAGTTAAAGTTAAACTAGAGTTAAAGTTAAACTAGAGATAAAGTTAAACTATAGTTAAAGTTAAACTAGAGTTAATGTTAAACTATAGTTAAGTTAAACTAGAGTTAAAGTTAAACTAAAGTTAAAGTTAAACTAGAGTTATGTTAAACTAGATTTAAAGTTAAACTAGAGTTAAAGTTAAACTAGAGTTAAAGTTAAACTATAGTTAAGTTAAACTAGAGTTAAAGTTAAACTAGAGTTAAAGTTAAACTAGAGTTAAAGTTAAACTAGAGTTAAAGTTAAACTAGAGTTAAACTAGAGTTAAAGTTAAACTAGAGTTAAACTAGAGTTAAAGTTAAACTAGAGTTAAAGTTAAACTAGAGTTAAACTACAGTTAAAGTTAAACTAGAGTTAAAGTTAAACTAGAGTTAAAGTTAAACTAGAGTTAAAGTTAAACTAGAGTTAAACTAGAGTTAAACTAGAGTTAAAGTTAAACTAGAGTTAAAGTTTAACTAGAGTTAAAGTTAAACTAGAGTTAAAGTTAAACTAGAGTTAAAGTTAAACTAGAGTAAAAGTTAAACTAGAGTTAAACTAGAGTTAAAGTTAAACTAGAGTTAAGTTAAACTAGAGTTAAAGTTAAACTAGAGTTAAAGTTAAACTAGAGTTAAAGCTAAACTAGAGTTTATGTTAAACTAGAGTTAAATTAAACTAGAGTTAAAGTTAAACTAGAGTTAAGTTAAACTAGAGTTAAAGTTAAACTAGAGTTAAGTTAAACTAGAGTTAAAGTTAAACTAGAGTTAAAGTTAAACTAGAGTTAAAGTTAAACTAGAGTTAAAGTTAAACTAGAGTTAAAGTTAAACTAGAGTTAAAGTTAAACTAGAGTTAAAGTTAAACTAGAGTTAAAGTTAAACTAGAGTTAAAGTTAAACTAGAGTTAAAGTTAAACTAGAGTTAAAGTTAAACTAGAGTTAAAGTTAAACTAGAGTTAAAGTTAAACTAGAGTTAAAGTTAAACTAGAGTTAAAGTTAAACTAGAGTTAAAGTTAAACTAGAGTTAAAGTTAAACTAGAGTTAAAGTTAAACTAGAGTTAAAGTTAAACTAGAGTTAAAGTTAAACTAGAGTTAAAGTTAAACTAGAGTTAAAGTTAAACTAGAGTTAAAGTTAAACTAGAGTTAAAGTTAAACTAGAGTTAAAGTTAAACTAGAGTTAAAGTTAAACTAGAGTTAAAGTTAAACTAGAGTTAAAGTTAAACTAGAGTTAAAGTTAAACTAGAGTTAAAGTTAAACTAGAGTTAAAGTTAAAACTAGAGTTAAAGTTAAACTAGTGTTAAAGTTAAACTAGAGTTAAAGTTAAACTAAAGTTAAAGTTAAACTAGAGTTAAGTTAAACTAGATTTAAAGTTAAACTAGAGTTAAAGTTAAACTAGAGTTAAAGTTAAACTATATTTAAGTTAAACTAGAGTTAAAGTTAAACTAGAGTTAAAGTTAAACTAGAGTTAAAGTTAAACTAGAGTTAAAGTTAAACTAAAGTTAAAGTTAAACTAGAGTTAAAGTTAAACTAGAGTTAAAGTTAAACTAGAGTTAAAGTTAAACTAAAGTTAAAGTTAAACTAGAGTTAAAGTTAAACTAGAGTTAAAGTTAAACTAGAGTTAAAGTTAAACTAGAATTAAAGTTAAACTAGAGTTAAAGTTAAACTAGAGTTAAGTTAAACTAGAGTTAAAGTTAAACTAGAGTTAAAGTTAAGCTAGAGTTAAACTAGAGTTAAAGTTAAACTAGAGTTAAAGTTAAACTAGAGTTAAACTAGAGTTAAGGTTAAACTACAGTTAAAGTTAAACTAGAGTTAAAGTTAAACTAGAGTTAAAGTTAAACTAGAGTTAAAGTTAAACTAGAGTTAAACTAGAGTTAAACTAGAGTTAAAGTTAAACTAGAGTTAAAGTTAAACTAGAGTTAAAGTTAAACTAGAGTTAAACTAGAGTTAAAGTTAAACTAGAGTTAAAGTTAAACTAGAGTTAAAGTTAAACTAGAGTTAAAGTTAAACTAGAGTTAAACTAGAGTTAAAGTTAAACTAGAGTTAAAGTTTAACTCGAGTTAAAGTTAAACTAGAGTTAAAGTTAAACTAGAGTTAAAGTTAAACTAGAGTTAAAGTTAAACTAGAGTTAAACTAGAGTTAAAGTTAAACTAGAGTTAAGTTAAACTAGAGTTAAAGTTAAACTAGAGTTAAAGTTAAACTAGAGTTAAAGCTAAACTAGAGTTTAAGTTAAACTAGAGTTAAAGTTAAACTAGAGTTAAAGTTAAACTAGAGTTAAGTTAAACTAGAGTTAAAGTTAAACTAGAGTTAAGTTAAACTAGAGTTAAAGTTAAACTAGAGTTAAAGTTAAACTAGAGTTAAAGTTAAACTAGAGTTAAAGTTAAACTAGAGTTAAAGTTAAACTAGAGTTAAAGTTAAACTAGAGTTAAAGTTAAACTAGAGTTAAAGTTAAACTAGAGTTAAAGTTAAACTAGAGTTAAAGTTAAACTAGAGTTAAAGTTAAACTAGAGTTAAAGTTAAACTAGAGTTAAAGTTAAACTAGAGTTAAAGTTAAACTAGAGTTAAAGTTAAACTAGAGTTAAAGTTAAACTAGAGTTAAAGTTAAACTAGAGTTAAAGTTAAACTAGAGTTAAAGTTAAACTAGAGTTAAAGTTAAACTAGAGTTAAAGTTAAACTAGAGTTAAAGTTAAACTAGAGTTAAAGTTAAACTAGAGTTAAAGTTAAAACTAGAGTTAAAGTTAAACTAGTGTTAAAGTTAAACTAGAGTTAAAGTTAAACTAAAGTTAAAGTTAAACTAGAGTTAAGTTAAACTAGATTTAAAGATAAACTAGAGTTAAAGTTAAACTAGAGTTAAAGTTAAACTATATTTAAGTTAAACTAGAGTTAAAGTTAAACTAGAGTTAAAGTTAAACTAGAGTTAAAGTTAAACTAGAGTTAAGTTAAACTAGAGTTAAAGTTAAACTAGAGTTAAAGTTAAACTAGTGTTAAAGTTAAACTATAGTTAAAGTTAAACTAGAGTTAAAGTTAAACTAGAGTTAAAGTTAAACTAGTGTTAAACTAGAGTTAAAGTTAAACTAGAGTTAAGTTAAACTAGAGTTAAAGTTAAACTAGAGTTAAAGTTAAACTAGTGTTAAAGTTAAACTATAGTTAAAGTTAAACTAGAGTTAAAGTTAAACTAGAGTTAAAGTTAAACTAGAGTTAAGTTAAACTAGAGTTAAAGTTAAACTAGAGTTAAAGTTAAACTAGAGTTAAAGTTAAACTAGAGTTAAAGTTAAACTAGAGTTAAGTTAAACTAGAGTTAAAGTTAAACTAGAGTTAAAGTTAAACTAGTGTTAAAGTTAAACTAGAGTTAAAGTTAAACTAGAGTTAAAGTTAAACTAGAGTTAAAGTTAAACTAGAGTTAAAGTTAAACTAGAGTTAAAGTTAAACTAGAGTTAAGTTAAACTAGAGTTAAAGTTAAACTAGAGTTAAAGTTAAACTAGAGTTAAGTTAATCTAGAGTTAAAATTAAACTAAAGTTAAAGTTAATCTAGACTTAAAGTTAAACTAGAGTTAAAGTTAAACTAGAGTTAAAGTTAAATAAAGTTAATGTTAAACTAGAGTTAAAGTTAAACTAGAGTTAAAGTTAAACTAGAGTTAAAGTTAAACTATAGTTAAAGTTAAACTAGAGTTAAAGTTAAACTAGAGTTAAAGTTAAACTAGAGTTAAGTTAAACTAGAGTTAATGTTAAACTAGAGTTAAAGTTAAACTAAAGTTAAAGTTAAACTAGAGTTAAAGTTAAATTAGAGTTAAAGTTAAACTATAGTTAAAGTTAAACTAGAGTTAAAGTTAAACTAGAGTTAAAGTTAAACTAGAGTTAAGTTAAACTAGAGTTAAAGTTAAACTAGAGTTAAGTTAAACTAGAGTTAAAGTTAAACTAGAGTTAAAGTTAAACTAGAGTTAAAGTTAAACTAGAGTTAAAGTTAAACTAGAGTTAAGTTAAACTAGAGTTAAAGTTAAACTAGAGTTAAAGTTAAACTATAGTTAAAGTTAAACTATGTTAAAGTTAAACTAGAGTTAAAGTTAAACTAGAGTTAAGTTAAACTAGAGTTAAAGTTAAACTAGAGTTAAAGTTAAACTAGAGTTAAAGTTAACTAGAGTTAAAGTTAAACTAGAGTTAAAGTTAAACTAGAGTTAAAGTTAAACTAGAGTTAAAGTTAAACTAGAGTTAAAGTTAAACTAAAGTTAAAGTTAAATTAGAGTTAAAGTTAAACTAGAGTTAAAGTTAAACTAGAGTTAAAGTTAAACTAGAGTTAAGTTAAACTAGAGTTAAAGTTAAACTAGAGTTAAGTTAAACTAGAGTTAAAGTTAAACTAGAGTTAAAGTTAAACTAGAGTTAAAGTTAAACTAGAGTTAAAGTTAAACTACGTTAAAGTTAAACTAGAGTTAAAGTTAAACTAGAGTTAAAGTT
This sequence comes from Osedax frankpressi, assembly GCA_964035775.1. NCBI lineage: Eukaryota > Metazoa > Annelida > Polychaeta > Sabellida > Siboglinidae > Osedax > Osedax frankpressi. Next base: position 5,944,553 of record OZ038314.1, read on the forward strand.
AAACTAGAGTTAAAGTTAAACTACAGTTAAAGTTAAACTAGAGTTAAAGTTAAACTAGAGTTAAAGTTAAACTAGAGTTAAAGTGAAACTAGAGTTAAAGTTAAACTAGAGTTAAAGTTAAACTAGAGTTAAAGTTAAATAAAGTTAAAGTTAAACTAGAGTTAAAGTTAAACTAGAGTTAAAGTTAAACTAGAGTTAAAGTTAAACTAGAGTTAAAGTTAAACTAGAGTTAAAGTTAAACTAGAGTTAAAGTTAAACTAGTGTTAAAGTTAAACTAGTGTTAAAGTTAAACTAGAGTTAAAGTTAAACTAGAGTTAAAGTTAAATTAGAGTTAAAGTTAAACTAGAGTTAAAGTTAAACTAAAGTTAAAGTTAAACTAGAGTTAAAGTTAAACTAGAGTTAAAATTAAACTAGAGTTAAAGTTAAACTAAAGTTAAAGTTAAACTAGAGTTAAAGTTAAACTAGAATTAAAGTTAAACTAGAGTTAAACTAGAGTTAAAGTTAAACTAGAGTTAAAGTTAAACTAGAGTTAAACTAGAGTTAAGGTTAAACTACAGTTAAAGTTAAACTAGAGTTAAAGTTAAACTAGAGTTAAAGTTAAACTAGAGTTAAAGTTAAACTAGAGTTAAACTAGAGTTAAACTAGAGTTAAAGTTAAACTAGAGTTAAAGTTAAACTAGAGTTAAAGTTAAACTAGAGTTAAAGTTAAACTAGAGTTAAAGTTAAACTAGAGTTAAAGTTAAACTAGAGTTAAAGTTAAACTAGAGTTAAAGTTAAACTAGAGTTAAAGTTAAACTATAGTTAAGTTAAGCTAGAGTTAAAGTTAAACTAAAGTTAAAGTTAAACTAGAGTTAAGTTAAACTAGATTTAAAGTTAAACTAGAGTTAAAGTTAAACTAGAGTTAAAGTTAAACTATAGTTAAGTTAAACTAGAGTTAAAGTTAAACTAGAGTTAAAGTTAAACTAGAGTTAAAGTTAAACTAGAGTTAAGTTAAACTAGAGTTAAAGTTAAACTAGAGTTAAAGTTAAACTAGTGTTAAAGTTAAACTATAGTTAAAGTTAAACTAGAGTTAAAGTTAAACAAGAGTTAAAGTTAAACTAGTGTTAAACTAGAGTTAAAATTAAACTAGAGTTAAGTTAAACTAGAGTTAAAGTTAAACTAGAGTTACAGTTAAACTAGTGTTAAAGTTAAACTATAGTTAAAGTTAAACTAGAGTTAAAGTTAAACTAGAGTTAAAGTTAAACTAGAGTTAAGTTAAACTAGAGTTAAAGTTAAACTAGAGTTAAAGTTAAACTAGAGTTAAAGTTAAACTAGAGTTAAAGTTAAACTAGAGTTAAAGTTAAACTAGAGTTAAGTTAAACTAGAGTTAAAGTTAAACTAGAGTTAAAGTTAAACTAGAGTTAAAGTTAAACTAGAGTTAAGTTAAACTAGAGTTAAAGTTAAACTAGAGTTAAAGTTAAACTAGAGTTAAAGTTAAACTAGAGTTAAAGTTAAATTAGAGTTAAAGTTAAACTATAGTTAAAGTTAAACTAGAGTTAAAGTTAAACTAGAGTTAAAGTTAAACTAGAGTTAAGTTAAACTAGAGTTAAAGTTAAACTATAGTTAAAGTTAAACTAGAGTTAAAGTTAAACTAGAGTTAAAGTTAAACTAGAGTTAAGTTAAACTAGAGTTAAAGTTAAACTAGAGTTAAGTTAAACTAGAGTTAAAGTTAAACTAGAGTTAAAGTTAAACTAGAGTTAAAGTTAAACTAGAGTTAAAGTTAAACTAGAGTTAAGTTAAACTAGAGTTAAAGTTAAACTAGAGTTAAAGTTAAACTAGAGTTAAAGTTAAACTATGTTAAAGTTAAACTAGAGTTAAAGTTAAACTAGAGTTAAGTTAAACTAGAGTTAAAGTTAAACTAGAGTTAAAGTTAAACTAGAGTTAAAGTTAACTAGAGTTAAAGTTAAACTAGAGTTAAAGTTAAACTAGAGTTAAAGTTAAACTAGAGTTAAAGTTAAACTAGAGTTAAAGTTAAACTAGAGTTAAAGTTAAACTAGAGTTAAGTTAAACTAGAGTTAAAGTTAAACTAGAGTTAAGTTAAACTAGAGTTAAAGTTAAACTAGAGTTAAAGTTAAACTAGAGTTAAAGTTAAACTAGAGTTAAAGTTAAACTAGAGTTAAAGTTAAACTAGAGTTAAAGTTAAACTACGTTAAAGTTAAACTAGAGTTAAAGTTAAACTAGAGTTAAAGATAAACTAGAGTTAAAGTTAAACTGGAGTTAAAGTTAAACTAGAGTTAAAGTTAAACTAGAGTTAAAGTGAAACTAGAGTTAAAGTGAAACTAGAGTTAAAGTTAAACTAGAGTTAAAGTTAAACTAGAGTTAAAGTTAAATAAAGTTAAAGTTAAACTAGAGTTAAAGTTAAACTAGAGTTAAAGTTAAACTAGAGTTAAAGTTAAACTAGAGTTAAAGTTAAACTAGAGTTAAAGTTAAACTAGAGTTAAAGTTAAACTAGAGTTAAAGTTAAACTAGTGTTAAAGTTAAACTAGTGTTAAAGTTAAACTAGAGTTAAAGTTAAACTAGAGTTAAAGTTAAACTAGAGTTAAAGTTAAACTAGAGTTAAAGTTAAACTAGAGTTAAAGTTAAACTAGAGTTAAAGTTAAACTAGAGTTAAAGTTAAACAAAAGTTAAAGTTAAACTAGAGTTAAAGTTAAACTAGAGTTAAAGTGAAACTAGAGTTAAAGTTAAACTAGAGTTAAAGTTAAACTAGAGTTAAAGTTAAACTAGAGTTAAAGTTAAACTAGAGTTAAAGTTAAACTAGATTTAAAGTTAAACTAGAGTTAAAGTTAAACTAGAGTTAAAGTTAAACTACGTTAAAGTTAAACTAGAGTTAAAGTTAAACTAGAGTTAAAGTTAAACTAGAGTTAAAGTTAAACTAGAGTTAAAGTTAAACTAGAGTTAAAGTTAAACTAGAGTTAAAGTTAAACTAGAGTTAAAGTTAAACTAGAGTTAAAGTTAAACTAGAGTTAAAGTTAAACTAGAGTTAAAGTTAAACTAGAGTTAAAGTTAAACTAGAGTTAAAGTTAAACTAGAGTTAAAGTTAAACTAGAGTTAAAGTTAAACTAGAGTTAAAGTTAAACTAGAGTTAAAGTTAAACTAGAGTTAAAGTTAAACTAGAGTTAAAGTTAAACTAGAGTTAAAGTTAAACTAGAGTTAAAGTTAAACTAGAGTTAAAGTTAAACTAGAGTTAAAGTTAAACTAGAGTTAAAGTTAAACTAGAGTTAAAGTTAAACTAGAGTTAAACTAGAGTTAAAGTTAAACTAGAGTTAAACTAGAGTTAAAGTTAAACTAGAGTTAAAGTTAAACTAGAGTTAAAGTTAAACTAGAGTTAAAGTTAAACTAGAGTTAAAGTTAAACTAGATTTAAAGTTAAACTAGAGTTAAACTAGAGTTAAAGTTAAACTAGAGTTAAAGTTAAACTAGAGTTAAGTTAATCTAGAGTTAAAGTTAAACTAAAGTTAAAGTTAATCTAGACTTAAAGTTAAACTAGAGTTAAAGTTAAACTAGAGTTAAAGTTAAACTAAAGTTAAAGTTAAACTAGAGTTAAAGTTAAACTAGAGTTAAAGTTAAACTAGAGTTAAAGTTAAACTAGAGTTAAAGTTAAACTAGAGTTAAAGTTAAACTAGAATTAAAGTTAAACTAGAGTTAAAGTTAAACTAGAGTTAAGTTAAACTAGAGTTAAAGTTAAACTAGAGTTAAAGTTAAACTAGAGTTAAACTAGAGTTAAAGTTAAACTAGAGTTAAAGTTAAACTAGAGTTAAACTAGAGTTAAGGTTAAACTACAGTTAAAGTTAAACTAGAGTTAAAGTTAAACTAGAGTTAAAGTTAAACTAGAGTTAAAGTTAAACTAGAGTTAAACTAGAGTTAAACAAGAGTTAAAGTTAAACTAGAGTTAAAGTTAAACTAGAGTTAAAGTTAAACTAGAGTTAAACTATAGTTAAGTTAAACTAGAGTTAAAGTTAAACTAGAGTTAAAGTTAAACTAGAGTTAAGTTAAACTAGATTTAAAGTTAAACTAGAGTTAAAGTTAAATTATAGTTAAAGTTAAACTATAGTTAAGTTAAACTAGAGTTAAAGTTAAACTAGAGTTAAAGTTAAACTAGAGTTAAAGTTAAACTAGAGTTAAGTTAATCTAGAGTTAAAGTTAAACTAAAGTTAAAGTTAATCTAGACTTAAAGTTAAACTAGAGTTAAAGTTAAACTAGAGTTAAAGTTAAACTAAAGTTAAAGTTAAACTAGAGTTAAAGTTAAACTAAAGTTAAAGTTAAACTAGAGTTAAAGTTAAACTAGAGTTAAAGTTAAACTAGAGTTAAAGTTAAACTAGAATTAAAGTTAAACTAGAGTTAAAGTTAAACTAGAGTTAAGTTAAACTAGAGTTAAAGTTAAACTAGAGTTAAAGTTAAACTAGAGTTAAACTAGAGTTAAAGTTAAACTAGAGTTAAAGTTAAACTAGAGTTAAACTAGAGTTAAGGTTAAACTACAGTTAAAGTTAAACTAGAGTTAAAGTTAAACTAGAGTTAAAGTTAAACTAGAGTTAAAGTTAAACTAGAGTTAAACTAGAGTTAAACAAGAGTTAAAGTTAAACTAGAGTTAAAGTTAAACTAGAGTTAAAGTTAAACTAGAGTTAAACTATAGTTAAGTTAAACTAGAGTTAAAGTTAAACTAGAGTTAAAGTTAAACTAGAGTTAAGTTAAACTAGATTTAAAGTTAAACTAGAGTTAAAGTTAAATTATAGTTAAAGTTAAACTATAGTTAAGTTAAACTAGAGTTAAAGTTAAACTAGAGTTAAAGTTAAACTAGAGTTAAAGTTAAACTAGAGTTAAGTTAAACTAGAGTTAAAGTTAAACTAGAGTTAAAGTTAAACTAGTGTTAAAGTTAAACTATAGTTAAAGTTAAACTAGAGTTAAAGTTAAACTAGAGTTAAAGTTAAACTAGTGTTAAACTAGAGTTAAAGTTAAACTAGAGTTAAGATAAACTAGAGTTAAAGTTAAACTAGAGTTAAAGTTAAACTAGTGTTAAAGTTAAACTATAGTTAAAGTTAAACTAGAGTTAAAGTTAAACTAGAGTTAAAGTTAAACTAGAGTTAAGTTAAACTAGAGTTAAAGTTAAACTAGAGTTAAAGTTAAACTAGAGTTAAAGTTAAACTAGAGTTAAAGTTAAACTAGAGTTAAAGTTAAACTAGAGTTAAAGTTAAACTAGAGTTAAAGTTAAATTAGAGTTAAAGTTAAACTATAGTTAAAGTTAAACTAGAGTTAAAGTTAAACTAGAGTTAAAGTTAAACTAGAGTTAAGTTAAACTAGAGTTAAAGTTAAACTAGAGTTAAGTTAAACTAGAGTTAAAGTTAAACTAGAGTTAAAGTAAAACTAGAGTTAAAGTTAAACTAGAGTTAAAGTTAAACTATAGTTAAAGTTAAACTAGAGTTAAAGTTAAACTAGAGTTAAAGTTAAACTAGAGTTAAAGTTAAACTAGAGTTAAGTTAAACTAGAGTTAAAGTTAAACTAGAGTTAAAGTTAAACTAGAGTTAAAGTTAACTAGAGTTAAAGTTAAACTAGAGTTAAAGTTAAACTAGAGTTAAGGTTAAACTATTGTTAAAGTTAAACTAGAGTTAAAGTTAAACTATAGTTAAAGTTAAACTAGAGTTAAAGTTAAACTAGAGTTAAAGTTAAACTAGAGTTAAAGTTAAACTAGAGTTAAGTTAAACTAGAGTTAAAGTTAAACTAGAGTTAAAGTTAAACTAGAGTTAAAGTTAACTAGAGTTAAAGTTAAACTAGAGTTAAAGTTAAACTAGAGTTAAGGTTAAACTAGAGTTAAAGTTAAACTAGAGTTAAAGTTAAACTAAAGTTAAAGTTAAACTAGAGTTAAAGTTAAACTAGAGTTAAAGTTAAACTAGAGTTAAAGTTAAACTAGAGTTAAAGTTAACTAGAGTTAAAGTTAAACTAGAGTTAAAGTTAAACTAGAGTTAAGATTAAACTAGAGTTAAAGTTAAACTAGAGTTAAAGTTAAACTAAAGTTAAAGTTAAACTAGAGTTAATGTTAAACTAGAGTTAAAGTTAAACTAGAGTTAAAGTTAAACTAGAGTTAAAGTTAAACTAGAGTTAAAGTTAAACTACGTTAAAGTTAAACTAGAGTTAAAGTTAAACTAGAGTTAAAGTTAAACTAGAGTTAAAGTTAAACTAGAGTTAAAGTTAAACTAGAGTTAAAGTTAAACTAGAGTTAAAGTTAAACTAGAGTTAAAGTGAAACTAGAGTTAAGTTAAACTAGAGTTAAAGTTAAACTAGAGTTAAAGTTAAACTAGTGTTAAAGTTAAACTATAGTTAAAGTTAAACTAGAGTTAAAGTTAAACTAAAGTTAAAGTTAAACTAGTGTTAAAGTTAAACTATAGTTAAAGTTAAACTAGAGTTAAAGTTAAACTAGAGTTAAAGTTAAACTAGTGTTAAACTAGAGTTAAAGTTAAACTAGAGTTAAGATAAACTAGAGTTAAAGTTAAACTAGAGTTAAAGTTAAACTAGTGTTAAAGTTAAACTATAGTTAAAGTTAAACTAGAGTTAAAGTTAAACTAGAGTTAAAGTTAAACTAGAGTTAAGTTAAACTAGAGTTAAAGTTAAACTAGAGTTAAAGTTAAACTAGAGTTAAAGTTAAACTAGAGTTAAAGTTAAACTAGAGTTAAAGTTAAACTAGAGTTAAAGTTAAACTAGAGTTAAAGTTAAACTAGAGTTAAAGTTAAACTAGAGTTAAAGTTAAATTAGAGTTAAAGTTAAACTATAGTTAAAGTTAAACTAGAGTTAAAGTTAAACTAGAGTTAAAGTTAAACTAGAGTTAAGTTAAACTAGAGTTAAAGTTAAACTAGAGTTAAGTTAAACTAGAGTTAAAGTTAAACTAGAGTTAAAGTTAAACTAGAGTTAAAGTTAAACTAGAGTTAAAGTTAAACTATAGTTAAAGTTAAACTAGAGTTAAAGTTAAACTAGAGTTAAAGTTAAACTAGAGTTAAAGTTAAACTAGAGTTAAGTTAAACTAGAGTTAAAGTTAAACTAGAGTTAAAGTTAAACTAGAGTTAAAGTTAACTAGAGTTAAAGTTAAACTAGAGTTAAAGTTAAACTAGAGTTAAGGTTAAACTATTGTTAAAGTTAAACTAGAGTTAAAGTTAAACTATAGTTAAAGTTAAACTAGAGTTAAAGTTAAACTAGAGTTAAAGTTAACTAGAGTTAAAGTTAAACTAGAGTTAAAGTTAAACTAGAGTTAAGGTTAAACTAGAGTTAAAGTTAAACTAGAGTTAAAGTTAAACTAAAGTTAAAGTTAAACTAGAGTTAAAGTTAAACTAGAGTTAAAGTTAAACTAGAGTTAAAGTTAAACTAGAGTTAAAGTTAACTAGAGTTAAAGTTAAACTAGAGTTAAAGTTAAACTAGAGTTAAGGTTAAACTAGAGTTAAAGTTAAACTAGAGTTAAAGTTAAACTAAAGTTAAAGTTAAACTAGAGTTAAAGTTAAACTAGAGTTAAAGTTAAACTAGAGTTAAAGTTAAACTAGAGTTAAAGTTAAACTAGAGTTAAAGTTAAACTACGTTAAAGTTAAACTAGAGTTAAAGTTAAACTAGAGTTAAAGTTAAACTAGAGTTAAAGTTAAACTAGAGTTAAAGTTAAACTAGAGTTAAAGTTAAACTAGAGTTAAAGTGAAACTAGAGTTAAGTTAAACTAGAGTTAAAGTTAAACTAGAGTTAAAGTTAAACTAGTGTTAAAGTTAAACTATAGTTAAAGTTAAACTAGAGTTAAAGTTAAACTAGAGTTAAAGTTAAACTAGAGTTAAGTTAAACTAGAGTTAAAGTTAAACTAGAGTTAAAGTTAAACTAGAGTTAAAGTTAAACTAGAGTTAAAGTTAAACTAGAGTTAAGTTAAACTAGAGTTAAAGTTAAACTAGAGTTAAAGTTAAACTAGAGTTAAAGTTAAACTAGAGTTAAAGTTAAACTAGAGTTAAAGTTAAACTAGAGTTAAAGTTAAACTAAAGTTAAACTAGAGTTAAAGTTAAACTAGAGTTAAGTTAAACTAGAGTTAAAGTTAAACTAGAGTTAAAGTTAAACTAGAGTTAAAGTTAAACTAGAGTTAAAGTTAAACTAGAGTTAAAGTTAAACTAGAGTTAAAGTTAAACTAGAGTTAAAGTTAAACTATAGTTAAGGTTAAACTAGAGTTAAAGTTAAACTAGAGTTAAAGTTAAACTAAAGTTAAAGTTAAACTAGAGTTAAAGTTAAACTAGAGTTAAAGTTAAACTAGAGTTAAAGTTAAACTAGAGTTAAAGTTAACTAGAGTTAAAGTTAAACTAGAGTTAAAGTTAAACTAGAGTTAAGGTTAAACTAGAGTTAAAGTTAAACTAGAGTTAAAGTTAAACTAAAGTTAAAGTTAAACTAGAGTTAAAGTTAAACTAGAGTTAAAGTTAAACTAGAGTTAAAGTTAAACTAGAGTTAAAGTTAAACTAGAGTTAAAGTTAAACTACGTTAAAGTTAAACTAGAGTTAAAGTTAAACTAGAGTTAAAGTTAAACTAGAGTTAAAGTTAAACTAGAGTTAAAGTTAAACTAGAGTTAAAGTTAAACTAGAGTTAAAGTTAAACTAGAGTTAAAGTGAAACTAGAGTTAAGTTAAACTAGAGTTAAAGTTAAACTAGAGTTAAAGTTAAACTAGTGTTAAAGTTAAACTATAGTTAAAGTTAAACTAGAGTTAAAGTTAAACTAGAGTTAAAGTTAAACTAGAGTTAAGTTAAACTAGAGTTAAAGTTAAACTAGAGTTAAAGTTAAACTAGAGTTAAAGTTAAACTAGAGTTAAAGTTAAACTAGAGTTAAGTTAAACTAGAGTTAAAGTTAAACTAGAGTTAAAGTTAAACTAGAGTTAAAGTTAAACTAGAGTTAAAGTTAAACTAGAGTTAAAGTTAAACTAAAGTTAAACTAGAGTTAAAGTTAAACTAGAGTTAAGTTAAACTAGAGTTAAAGTTAAACTAGAGTTAAAGTTAAACTAGAGTTAAAGTTAAACTAGAGTTAAAGTTAAACTAGAGTTAAAGTTAAACTAGAGTTAAAGTTAAACTAGAGTTAAAGTTAAACTAGAGTTAAAGTTAAACTAGAGTTGAAGTTAAACTAGAGTTAAAGTTAAACTAGAGTTAAAGTTAAACTAGAGTTAAAGTTAAACTAGAGTTAAACTAAAGTTAAAGTTAAACTAGAGTTAAAGTTAAACTAGAGTTAAAGTTAAACTAGAGTTAAATTTAAACTATAGTTAAAGTTAAACTAGAGTTAAAGTTAAACTAGAGTTAAAGTTAAACTAGAGTTAAACTAGAGTTAAAGTTAAACTAGAGTTAAGTTAAACTAGAGTTAAAGTTAAACTAGAGTTAAAGTTAAACTAGAGTTAAACTAGAGTTAAAGTTAAACTAGAGTTAAACTAGAGTTAAGGTTAAACTACAGTTAAAGTTAAACTAGAGTTAAAGTTAAACTAGAGTTAAAGTTAAACTAGAGTTAAAGTTAAACTAGAGTTAAACTAGAGTTAAACTAGAGTTAAAGTTAAACTAGAGTTAAAGTTAAACTAGAGTTAAACTAGAGTTAAAGTTAAACTAGAGTTAAAGTTAAACTAGTGTTAAATTTAAACTAGAGTTAAACTAGAGTTAAACTAGAGTTAAAGTTAAACTAGAGTTAAAGTTAAACTAGAGTTAAAGTTAAACTAGAGTTAAAGTTAAACTAGAGTTAAAGTTAAACTAGAGTTAAAGTTAAACTAGAGTTAAACTAGAGTTAAAGTTAAACTAGAGTTAAACTAGAGTTAAAGTTAAACTAGAGTTAAAGTTAAACTAGAGTTAAACTAGAGTTAAAGTTAAACTAGAGTTAAAGTTAAACTAGAGTTAAAGTTAAACTAGGGTTAAAGTTAAACTAAAGTTAAAGTTAAACTAGAGTTAAAGTTAAACTAGAGTTAAAGTTAAACTAGAGTTAAAGTTAAACTAGAATTAAAGTTAAACTAGAGTTAAAGTTAAACTAGAGTTAAGTTAAACTAGAGTTAAAGTTAAACTAGAGTTAAAGTTAAACTAGAGTTAAAGTTAAACTAGAGTTAAAGTTAAACTAGAGTTAAAGTTAAACTAGAGTTAAAATTAAACTAGAGTTAAACTAGAGTTAAGGTTAAACTACAGTTAAAGTTAAACTAGAGTTAAAGTTAAACTAGAGTTAAAGTTAAACTAGAGTTAAACTAGAGTTAAACTAGAATTAAAGTTAAACTAGAGTTAAAGTTAAACTAGAGTTAAACTAGAGTTAAAGTTAAACTAGAGTTAAAGTTAAACTAGAGTTAAAGTTAAACTAGAGTTAAACTAGAGTTAAACTAGAGTTAAAGTTAAACTAGAGTTAAAGTTAAACTAGAGTTAAAGTTAAACTAGAGTTAAAGTTAATCTAGAGTTAAAGTTAAACTAGAGTTAAACTAGAGTTAAAGTTAAACTAGAGTTAAAGTTAAACTAGAGTTAAAGCTAAACTAGAGTTTAAGTTAAACTAGAGTTAAAGTTAAACTAGAGTTAAAGTTAAACTAGAGTTAAAGTTAAACTAGAGTTAAAGTTAAACTAGAGTTAAAGTTAAACTAGAGTTAAAGTTAAACTAGAGTTAAAGTTAAACTAGAGTTAAAGTTAAACTAGAGTTAAAGTTAAACTAGAGTTAAAGTTAAACTAGAGTTAAAGTTAAACTAGAGTTAAAGTTAAACTAGAGTTAAAGTTAAACTAGAGTTAAAGTTAAACTAGAGCTAAAGTTAAACTAGAGTTAAAGTTAAACTAGAGTTAAAGTTAAACTAGAGTTAAAGTTAAACTAGAGTTAAAGTTAAACTAGAGTTAAAGTTAAACTAGAGTTAAAGTTAAACTAGAGTTAAAGTTAAACTAGAGTTAAAGTTAAACTAGAGTTAAAGTTAAACTAGAGTTAAAGTTAAACTAGAGTTAAAGTTAAACTAGAGTTAAAGTTAAACTAGAGTTAAAGTTAAACTAGAGTTAAAGTTAAACTAGAGTTAAAGTTAAACTAGAGTTAAAGTTAAACTAGAGTTAAAGTTAAACTAGAGTTAAGTTAAACTAGAGTTAAAGTTAAACTAGAGTTAAAGTTAAACTAGTGTTAAAGTTAAACTATAGTTAAAGTTAAACTAGAGTTAAAGTTAAACTAGAGTTAAAGTTAAACTAGTGTTAAACTAGAGTTAAAGTTAAACTAGAGTTAAGTTAAACTAGAGTTAAAGTTAAACTAGAGTTAAAGTTAAACTAGTGTTAAAGTTAAACTATAGTTAAAGTTAAACTAGAGTTAAAGTTAAACTAGAGTTAAAGATAAACTAGAGTTAAGTTAAACTAGAGTTAAAGTTAAACTAGAGTTAAAGTTAAACTAGAGTTAAAGTTAAACTAGAGTTAAAGTTAAACTAGAGTTAAAGTTAAACTAGTGTTAAAGTTAAACTATAGTTAAAGTTAAACTAGAGTTAAAGTTAAACTAGTGTTAAACTAGAGTTAAAGTTAAACTAGAGTTAAGTTAAACTAGAGTTAAAGTTAAACTAGAGTTAAAGTTAAACTAGTGTTAAAGTTAAACTATAGTTAAAGTTAAACTAGAGCTAAAGTTAAACTAGAGTTAAAGTTAAACTAGAGTTAAGTTAAACTAGAGTTAAAGTTAAACTAGAGTTAAAGTTAAACTAGAGTTAAAGTTAAACTAGAGTTAAAGTTAAACTAGAGTTAAAGTTAAACTAGAGTTAAAGTTAAACTAGAGTTAAGTTAAACTAGAGTTAAAGTTAAACTAGAGTTAAAGTTAAACTAGAGTTAAACTAGAGTTAAAGTTAAACTAGAGTTAAACTAGAGTTAAGGTTAAACTACAGTTAAAGTTAAACTAGAGTTAAAGTTAAACTAGAGTTAAAGTTAAACTAGAGATAAACTAGAGTTAAAGTTAAACTAGAGTTAAACTATAGTTAAAGTTCAACTAGAGTTAAAGTTAAACTAGAGTTAAACTAGAGTTAAAGTTAAACTAGAGTTAAAGTTAAACTAGAGTTAAAGTTAAACTAGGGTTAAAGTTAGTCTAGAGTTAAAGTTAAACTAGAGTTAAAGTTAAACTAGAGTTAAAGTTAAACTAGAGTTAAACTAGAGTTAAACTAGAGTTAAACTAGAGTTAAACTAGAGTTAAAGTTAAACTAGAGTTAAAGTTAAACTAGAGTTAAACTAGAGTTAAAGTTAAACTAGAGTTAAACTAGAGTTAAACTAGAGTTAAAGTTAAACTAGAGTTAAAGTTAAACTAGAGTTAAAGTTAAACTAGAGTTAAAGTTAAACTAGAGTTAAAGTTAAACTAGAGTTAAAGTTAAACTATAGTTAAGTTAAACTAGAGTTAAAGTTAAACTAGAGTTAAAGTTAAACTATAGTTAAAGTTAAACTAGAGTTAAAGTTAAACTATAGTTAAGTTAAACTAGAGTTAAAGTTAAACTAGAGTTAAAGTTAAACTAGAGTTAAGTTAAACTAGAGTTAAAGTTAAACTAGAGTTAAAGTTAAACTAGAGTTAAAGTTAAACTAGAGTTAAAGTTAAACTAGAGTTAAAGTTAAACTAGAGTTAATGTTAAACTATAGTTAAGTTAAACTAGAGTTAAAGTTAAACTAAAGTTAAAGTTAAACTAGAGTTAAGTTAAACTAGATTTAAAGTTAAACTAGAGTTAAAGTTAAACTAGAGTTAAAGTTAAACTATAGTTAAGTTAAACTAGAGTTAAAGTTAAACTAGAGTTAAAGTTAAACTAGAGTTAAAGTTAAACTAGAGTTAAAGTTAAACTAGAGTTAAACTAGAGTTAAAGTTAAACTAGAGTTAAACTAGAGTTAAAGTTAAACTAGAGTTAAAGTTAAACTAGAGTTAAACTAGAGTTAAAGTTAAACTAGAGTTAAAGTTAAACTAGAGTTAAAGTTAAACTAGGGTTAAAGTTAGTCTAGAGTTAAAGTTAAACTAGAGTTAAAGTTAAACTAGAGTTAAAGTTAAACTAGAATTAAAGTTAAACTAGAGTTAAAGTTAAACTAGAGTTAAAGTTAAACTAAAGTTAAAGTTAAACTAGAGTTAAAGTTAAACTAGAGTTAAAGTTAAACTAGAGTTAAAGTTAAACTAAAGTTAAAGTTAAACTAGAGTTAAAGTTAAACTAGAGTTAAAGTTAAACTAGAATTAAAGTTAAACTAGAGTTAAAGTTAAACTAGAGTTAAGTTAAACTAGAGTTAAAGTTAAACTAGAGTTAAACTAGAGTTAAAGTTAAACTAGAGTTAAAATTAAACTAGAGTTAAACTAGAGTTAAGGTTAAACTACAGTTAAAGTTAAACTAGAGTTAAAGTTAAACTAGAGTTAAAGTTAAACTAGAGTTAAACTAGAGTTAAACTAGAGTTAAAGTTAAACTAGAGTTAAAGTTAAACTAGAGTTAAAGTTAAACTAGAGTTAAACTAGAGTTAAAGTTAAACTAGAGTTAAAGTTAAACTAGAGTTAAAGTTAAACTAGAGTTAAACTAGAGTTAAACTAGAGTTAAAGTTAAACTAGAGTTAAAGTTAAACTAGAGTTAAAGTTAAACTAGAGTTAAAGTTAAACTAGAGTTAAAGTTAAACTAGAGTTAAAGTTAAACTAGAGTTAAAGTTAAACTAGAGTTAAAGTTAAACTAGAGTTAAACTAGAGTTAACGTTAAACTAGAGTTAAGTTAAACTAGAGTTAAAGTTAAACTAGAGTTAAAGTTAAACTAGAGTTAAAGCTAAACTAGAGTTTAAGTTAAACTAGAGTTAAAGTTAAACTAGAGTTAAAGTTAAACTAGAGTTAAGTTAAACTAGAGTTAAAGTTAAACTATAGTTAAGTTAAACTAGAGTTAAAGTTAAACTAGAGTTAAAGTTAAACTAGAGTTAAGTTAAACTAGAGTTAAAGTTAAACTAGAGTTAAAGTTAAACTAGAGTTAAAGTTAAACTAGAGTTAAAGTTAAACTAGAGTTAATGTTAAACTATAGTTAAGTTAAACTAGAGTTAAAGTTAAACTAGAGTTAAAGTTAAACTAGAGTTAAAGTTAAACTAGAGTTAAACTAGAGTTAAAGTTAAACTAGAGTTAAACTAGAGTTAAAGTTAAACTAGAGTTAAAGTTAAACTAGAGTTAAACTAGAGTTAAAGTTAAACTAGAGTTAAAGTTATACTAGAGTTAAAGTTAAACTAGGGTTAAAGTTAGTCTAGAGTTAAAGTTAAACTAGAGTTAAAGTTAAACTAGAGTTAAAGTTAAACTAGAGTTAAACTAGAGTTAAACTAGAGTTAAACTAGAGTTAAACTAGAGTTAAAGTTAAACTAGAGTTAAAGTTAAACTAGAGTTAAACTAGAGTTAAAGTTAAACTAGAGTTAAACTAGAGTTAAACTAGAGTTAAAGTTAAACTAGAGTTAAAGTTAAACTAGAGTTAAAGTTAAACTAGAGTTAAAGTTAAACTAGAGTTAAAGTTAAACTAGAGTTAAGTTAAACTAGAGTTAAAGTTAAACTATAGTTAAGTTAAACTAGAGTTAAAGTTAAACTAGAGTTAAAGTTAAACTATAGTTAAAGTTAAACTAGAGTTAAAGTTAAACTATAGTTAAGTTAAACTAGAGTTAAAGTTAAACTAGAGTTAAAGTTAAACTAGAGTTAAGTTAAACTAGAGTTAAAGTTAAACTAGAGTTAAAGTTAAACTAGAGTTAAAGTTAAACTAGAGTTAATGTTAAACTATAGTTAAGTTTAACTAGAGTTAAAGTTAAACTAAAGTTAAAGTTAAACTAGAGTTAAGTTAAACTAGATTTAAAGTTAAACTAGAGTTAAAGTTAAACTAGAGTTAAAGTTAAACTATAGTTAAGTTAAACTAGAGTTAAAGTTAAACTAGAGTTAAAGTTAAACTAGAGTTAAAGTTAAACTAGAGTTAAAGTTAAACTAGAGTTAAACTAGAGTTAAAGTTAAACTAGAGTTAAACTAGAGTTAAAGTTAAACTAGAGTTAAAGTTAAACTAGAGTTAAACTAGAGTTAAAGTTAAACTAGAGTTAAAGTTAAACTAGAGTTAAAGTTAAACTAGGGTTAAAGTTAGTCTAGAGTTAAAGTTAAACTAGAGTTAAAGTTAAACTAGAGTTAAAGTTAAACTAGAATTAAAGTTAAACTAGAGTTAAAGTTAAACTAGAGTTAAAGTTAAACTAAAGTTAAAGTTAAACTAGAGTTAAAGTTAAACTAGAGTTAAAGTTAAACTAGAGTTAAAGTTAAACTAAAGTTAAAGTTAAACTAGAGTTAAAGTTAAACTAGAGTTAAAGTTAAACTAGAGTTAAAGTTAAACTAGAATTAAAGTTAAACTAGAGTTAAAGTTAAACTAGAGTTAAGTTAAACTAGAGTTAAAGTTAAACTAGAGTTAAAGTTAAACTAGAGTTAAAGTTAAACTAGAGTTAAAATTAAACTAGAGTTAAACTAGAGTTAAGGTTAAACTACAGTTAAAGTTAAACTAGAGTTAAAGTTAAACTAGAGTTAAAGTTAAACTAGAGTTAAACTAGAGTTAAACTAGAGTTAAAGTTAAACTAGAGTTAAAGTTAAACTAGAGTTAAAGTTAAACTAGAGTTAAAGTTAAACTAGAGTTAAAGTTAAACTAGAGTTAAAGTTAAACTAGAGTTAAACTAGAGTTAAAGTTAAACTAGAGTTAAGTTAAACTAGAGTTAAAGTTAAACTAGAGTTAAAGTTAAACTAGAGTTAAAGCTAAACTAGAGTTTAAGTTAAACTAGAGTTAAAGTTAAACTAGAGTTAAAGTTAAACTAGAGTTAAGTTAAACTAGAGTTAAAGTTAAACTAGAGTTAAGTTAAACTAGAGTTAAAGTTAAACTAGAGTTAAAGTTAAACTAGAGTTAAAGTTAAACTAGAGTTAAAGTTAAACTAGAGTTAAAGTTAAACTAGAGTTAAAGTTAAACTAGAGTTAAAGTTAAACTAGAGTTAAAGTTAAACTAGAGTTAAAGTTAAACTAGAGTTAAAGTTAAACTAGAGTTAAAGTTAAACTAGAGTTAAAGTTAAACTAGAGTTAAAGTTAAACTAGAGTTAAAGTTAAACTAGAGTTAAAGTTAAACTAGAGTTAAAGTTAAACTAGAGTTAAAGTTAAACTAGAGTTAAAGTTAAACTAGAGTTAAAGTTAAACTAGATTTAAAGTTAAACTAGAGTTAAAGTTAAACTAGAGTTAAAGTTAAACTAGAGTTAAAGTTAAACTAGAGTTAAAGTTAAACTAGAGTTAAAGTTAAACTAGAGTTAAAGTTAAACTAGAGTTAAAGTTAAACTAGAGTTAAAGTTAAACTAGAGTTAAAGTTAAACTAGAGTTAAGTTAAGCTAGAGTTAAAGTTAAACTAGAGTTAAAGTTAAACTAGTGTTAAAGTTAAACTATAGTTAAAGTTAAACTAGAGTTAAAGTTAAACTAGAGTTAAAGTTAAACTAGTGTTAAACTAGAGTTAAAGTTAAACTAGAGTTAAAGTTAAACTAGAGTTAAAGTTAAACTAGAGTTAAGTTAAACTAGAGTTAAAGTTAAACTAGAGTTAAGTTAAACTAGAGTTAAAGTTAAACTAGAGTTAAAGTTAAACTAGAGTTAAAGTTAAACTAGAGTTAAAGTTAAACTAGAGTTAAACTAAAGTTAAAGTTAAACTAGAGTTAAAGTTAAACTAGAGTTAAAGTTAAACTAGAGTTAAATTTAAACTATAGTTAAAGTTAAACTAGAGTTAAAGTTAAACTAGAGTTAAACTAGAGTTAAAGTTAAACTAGAGTTAAAGTTAAACTAGAGTTAAAGTTAAACTAGAGTTAAAGTTAAACTAGAGTTAAGTTAAACTAGAGTTAAAGTTAAACTAGAGTTAAACTAGAGTTAAAGTTAAACTAGAGTTAAACTAGAGTTAAGGTTAAACTACAGTTAAAGTTAAACTAGAGTTAAAGTTAAACTAGAGTTAAAGTTAAACTAGAGTTAAAGTTAAACTAGAGTTAAAGTTAAACTAGAGTTAAACTAGAGTTAAACTAGAGTTAAACTAGAGTTAAACTAGAGTTAAAGTTAAACTAGAGTTAAAGTTAAACTAGAGTTAAACTAGAGTTAAAGTTAAACTAGAGTTAAACTAGAGTTAAACTAGAGTTAAAGTTAAACTAGAGTTAAAGTTAAACTAGAGTTAAAGTTAAACTAGAGTTAAAGTTAAACTAGAGTTAAAGTTAAACTAGAGTTAAGTTAAACTAGAGTTAAAGTTAAACTATAGTTAAGTTAAACTAGAGTTAAAGTTAAACTAGAGTTAAAGTTAAACTATAGTTAAAGTTAAACTAGAGTTAAAGTTAAACTAGAGTTAAAGTTAAACTAAAGTTAAAGTTAAACTAGAGTTAAAGTTAAACTAGAGTTAAAGTTAAACTAGAGTTAAAGTTAAACTAAAGTTAAAGTTAAACTAGAGTTAAAGTTAAACTAGAGTTAAAGTTAAACTAGAGTTAAAGTTAAACTAGAATTAAAGTTAAACTAGAGTTAAAGTTAAACTAGAGTTAAGTTAAACTAGAGTTAAAGTTAAACTAGAGTTAAAGTTAAACTAGAGTTAAAGTTAAACTAGAGTTAAAGTTAAACTAGAGTTAAAGTTAAACTAGAGTTAAAGTTAAACTAGAGTTAAAGTTAAACTAGAGTTAAAGTTAAACTAGAGTTAAAGTTAAACTAGAGTTAAAGTTAAACTAGAGTTAAGTTAAGCTAGAGTTAAAGTTAAACTAGAGTTAAAGTTAAACTAGTGTTAAAGTTAAACTATAGTTAAAGTTAAACTAGAGTTAAAGTTAAACTAGAGTTAAAGTTAAACTAGTGTTAAACTAGAGTTAAAGTTAAACTAGAGTTAAGTTAAACTAGAGTTAAAGTTAAACTAGAGTTAAAGTTAAACTAGTGTTAAAGTTAAACTATAGTTAAAGTTAAACTAGAGTTAAAGTTAAACTAGAGTTAAAGATAAACTAGAGTTAAGTTAAACTAGAGTTAAAGTTAAACTAGAGTTAAAGTTAAACTAGAGTTAAAGTTAAACTAGAGTTAAAGTTAAACTAGAGTTAAAGTTAAACTAGTGTTAAAGTTAAACTATAGTTAAAGTTAAACTAGAGTTAAAGTTAAACTAGTGTTAAACTAGAGTTAAAGTTAAACTAGAGTTAAGTTAAACTAGAGTTAAAGTTAAACTAGAGTTAAAGTTAAACTAGTGTTAAAGTTAAACTATAGTTAAAGTTAAACTAGAGCTAAAGTTAAACTAGAGTTAAAGTTAAACTAGAGTTAAGTTAAACTAGAGTTAAAGTTAAACTAGAGTTAAAGTTAAACTAGAGTTAAAGTTAAACTAGAGTTAAAGTTAAACTAGAGTTAAAGTTAAACTAGAGTTAAAGTTAAACTAGAGTTAAAGTTAAATTAGAGCTAAAGTTAAACTATAGTTAAAGTTAAACTAGAGTTAAAGTTAAACTAGAGTTAAAGTTAAACTAGACTTAAGTTAAACTAGAGTTAAAGTTAAACTAGAGTTAAGTTAAACTAGAGTTAAAGTTAAACTAGAGTTAAAGTTAAACTAGAGTTAAAGTTAAACTAGAGTTAAAGTTAAACTATAGTTAAAGTTAAACTAGAGTTAAAGTTAAACTAGAGTTAAAGTTAAACTAGAGTTAAAGTTAAACTAGAGTTAATGTTAAACTATAGTTAAGTTAAACTAGAGTTAAAGTTAAACTAAAGTTAAAGTTAAACTAGAGTTAAGTTAAACTAGATTTAAAGTTAAACTAGAGTTAAAGTTAAACTAGAGTTAAAGTTAAACTATAGTTAAGTTAAACTAGAGTTAAAGTTAAACTAGAGTTAAAGTTAAACTAGAGTTAAACTAGAGTTAAAGTTAAACTAGAGTTAAAGTTAAACTAGAGTTAAACTAGAGTTAAAGTTAAACTAGAGTTAAAGTTAAACTAGAGTTAAAGTTAAACTAGGGTTAAAGTTAGTCTAGAGTTAAAGTTAAACTAGAGTTAAAGTTAAACTAGAGTTAAAGTTAAACTAGAGTTAAAGTTAAACTAGAGTTAAAGTTAAACTAGAGTTAAAGTTAAACTAAAGTTAAAGTTAAACTAGAGTTAAAGTTAAACTAGAGTTAAAGTTAAACTAGAGTTAAAGTTAAACTAAAGTTAAAGTTAAACTAGAGTTAAAGTTAAACTAGAGTTAAAGTTAAACTAGAGTTAAAGTTAAACTAGAATTAAAGTTAAACTAGAGTTAAAGTTAAACTAGAGTTAAGTTAAACTAGAGTTAAAGTTAAACTAGAGTTAAAGTTAAACTAGAGTTAAACTAGAGTTAAAGTTAAACTAGAGTTAAAATTAAACTAGAGTTAAACTAGAGTTAAGGTTAAACTACAGTTAAAGTTAAACTAGAGTTAAAGTTAAACTAGAGTTAAAGTTAAACTAGAGTTAAACTAGAGTTAAACTAGAGTTAAAGTTAAACTAGAGTTAAAGTTAAACTAGAGTTAAAGTTAAACTAGAGTTAAACTAGAGTTAAAGTTAAACTAGAGTTAAAGTTAAACTAGAGTTAAAGTTAAACTAGTGTTAAAGTTAAACTAGAGTTAAAGTTAAACTAGAGTTAAAGTTAAACTAGAGTTAAAGTTAAACTAGAGTTAAAGTTAAACTAGAGTTAAACTAGAGTTAAAGTTAAACTAGAGTTAAGTTAAACTAGAGTTAAAGTTAAACTAGAGTTAAAGTTAAACTAGAGTTAAAGCTAAACTAGAGTTTAAGTTAAACTAGAGTTAAAGTTAAACTAGAGTTAAAGTTAAACTAGAGTTAAGTTAAACTAGAGTTAAAGTTAAACTAGAGTTAAAGTTAAACTAGAGTTAAAGTTAAACTAGAGTTAAAGTTAAACTAGAGTTAAAGTTAAACTAGAGTTAAAGTTAAACTAGAGTTAAAGTTAAACTAGAGTTAAAGTTAAACTAGAGTTAAAGTTAAACTAGAGTTAAAGTTAAATTAGAGTTAAAGTTAAACTAGAGTTAAAGTTAAACTAGAGTTAAAGTTAAACTAGAGTTAAAGTTAAACTAGAGTTAAAGTTAAATTAGAGTTAAAGTTAAACTATAGTTAAAGTTAAACTAGAGTTAAAGTTAAACTAGAGTTAAAGTTAAACTAGAGTTAAGTTAAACTAGAGTTAAAGTTAAACTAGAGTTAAGTTAAACTAGAGTTAAAGTTAAACTAGAGTTAAAGTTAAACTAGAGTTAAAGTTAAACTAGAGTTAAAGTTAAACTAGAGTTAAACTAAAGTTAAAGTTAAACTAGAGTTAAAGTTAAACTAGAGTTAAAGTTAAACTAGAGTTAAATTTAAACTATAGTTAAAGTTAAACTAGAGTTAAAGTTAAACTAGAGTTAAACTAGAGTTAAAGTTAAACTAGAGTTAAAGTTAAACTAGAGTTAAAGTTAAACTAGAGTTAAAGTTAAACTAGAGTTAAGTTAAACTAGAGTTAAAGTTAAACTAGAGTTAAACTAGAGTTAAAGTTAAACTAGAGTTAAACTAGAGTTAAGGTTAAACTACAGTTAAAGTTAAACTAGAGTTAAAGTTAAACTAGAGTTAAAGTTAAACTAGAGTTAAAGTTAAACTAGAGTTAAAGTTAAACTAGAGTTAAAGTTAAACTAGAGTTAAAGTTAAACTAGAGTTAAAGTTAAACTAAAGTTAAAGTTAAACTAGAGTTAAAGTTAAACTAGAGTTAAAGTTAAACTAGAGTTAAAGTTAAACTAAAGTTAAAGTTAAACTAGAGTTAAAGTTAAACTAGAGTTAAAGTTAAACTAGAGTTAAAGTTAAACTAGAATTAAAGTTAAACTAGAGTTAAAGTTAAACTAGAGTTAAGTTAAACTAGAGTTAAAGTTAAACTAGAGTTAAAGTTAAACTAGAGTTAAACTAGAGTTAAAGTTAAACTAGAGTTAAAATTAAACTAGAGTTAAACTAGAGTTAAGGTTAAACTACAGTTAAAGTTAAACTAGAGTTAAAGTTAAACTAGAGTTAAAGTTAAACTAGAGTTAAACTAGAGTTAAACTAGAGTTAAAGTTAAACTAGAGTTAAAGTTAAACTAGAGTTAAAGTTAAACTAGAGTTAAACTAGAGTTAAAGTTAAACTAGAGTTAAAGTTAAACTAGAGTTAAAGTTAAACTAGTGTTAAAGTTAAACTAGAGTTAAAGTTAAACTAGAGTTAAAGTTAAACTAGAGTTAAAGTTAAACTAGAGTTAAAGTTAAACTAGAGTTAAACTAGAGTTAAAGTTAAACTAGAGTTAAGTTAAACTAGAGTTAAAGTTAAACTAGAGTTAAAGTTAAACTAGAGTTAAAGCTAAACTAGAGTTTAAGTTAAACTAGAGTTAAAGTTAAACTAGAGTTAAAGTTAAACTAGAGTTAAGTTAAACTAGAGTTAAAGTTAAACTAGAGTTAAAGTTAAACTAGAGTTAAAGTTAAACTAGAGTTAAAGTTAAACTAGAGTTAAAGTTAAACTAGAGTTAAAGTTAAACTAGAGTTAAAGTTAAACTAGAGTTAAAGTTAAACTAGAGTTAAAGTTAAACTAGAGTTAAAGTTAAATTAGAGTTAAAGTTAAACTAGAGTTAAAGTTAAACTAGAGTTAAAGTTAAACTAGAGTTAAAGTTAAACTAGAGTTAAAGTTAAATTAGAGTTAAAGTTAAACTATAGTTAAAGTTAAACTAGAGTTAAAGTTAAACTAGAGTTAAAGTTAAACTAGAGTTAAGTTAAACTAGAGTTAAAGTTAAACTAGAGTTAAGTTAAACTAGAGTTAAAGTTAAACTAGAGTTAAAGTTAAACTAGAGTTAAAGTTAAACTAGAGTTAAAGTTAAACTAGAGTTAAACTAAAGTTAAAGTTAAACTAGAGTTAAAGTTAAACTAGAGTTAAAGTTAAACTAGAGTTAAATTTAAACTATAGTTAAAGTTAAACTAGAGTTAAAGTTAAACTAGAGTTAAACTAGAGTTAAAGTTAAACTAGAGTTAAAGTTAAACTAGAGTTAAAGTTAAACTAGAGTTAAAGTTAAACTAGAGTTAAGTTAAACTAGAGTTAAAGTTAAACTAGAGTTAAACTAGAGTTAAAGTTAAACTAGAGTTAAACTAGAGTTAAGGTTAAACTACAGTTAAAGTTAAACTAGAGTTAAAGTTAAACTAGAGTTAAAGTTAAACTAGAGTTAAAGTTAAACTAGAGTTAAAGTTAAACTAGAGTTAAAGTTAAACTAAAGTTAAAGTTAAACTAGAGTTAAAGTTAAACTAGAGTTAAAGTTAAACTAGAGTTAAAGTTAAACTAGAATTAAAGTTAAACTAGAGTTAAAGTTAAACTAGAGTTAAGTTAAACTAGAGTTAAAGTTAAACTAGAGTTAAAGTTAAACTAGAGTTAAAGTTAAACTAGAGTTAAAATTAAACTAGAGTTAAACTAGAGTTAAGGTTAAACTACAGTTAAAGTTAAACTAGAGTTAAAGTTAAACTAGAGTTAAAGTTAAACTAGAGTTAAACTAGAGTTAAACTAGAGTTAAAGTTAAACTAGAGTTAAAGTTAAACTAGAGTTAAAGTTAAACTAGAGTTAAAGTTAAACTAGAGTTAAAGTTAAACTAGAGTTAAAGTTAAACTAGAGTTAAACTAGAGTTAAAGTTAAACTAGAGTTAAGTTAAACTAGAGTTAAAGTTAAACTAGAGTTAAAGTTAAACTAGAGTTAAAGCTAAACTAGAGTTTAAGTTAAACTAGAGTTAAAGTTAAACTAGAGTTAAAGTTAAACTAGAGTTAAGTTAAACTAGAGTTAAAGTTAAACTAGAGTTAAGTTAAACTAGAGTTAAAGTTAAACTAGAGTTAAAGTTAAACTAGAGTTAAAGTTAAACTAGAGTTAAAGTTAAACTAGAGTTAAAGTTAAACTAGAGTTAAAGTTAAACTAGAGTTAAAGTTAAACTAGAGTTAAAGTTAAACTAGAGTTAAAGTTAAACTAGAGTTAAAGTTAAACTAGAGTTAAAGTTAAACTAGAGTTAAAGTTAAACTAGAGTTAAAGTTAAACTAGAGTTAAAGTTAAACTAGAGTTAAAGTTAAACTAGAGTTAAAGTTAAACTAGAGTTAAAGTTAAACTAGAGTTAAAGTTAAACTAGAGTTAAAGTTAAACTAGATTTAAAGTTAAACTAGAGTTAAAGTTAAACTAGAGTTAAAGTTAAACTAGAGTTAAAGTTAAACTAGAGTTAAAGTTAAACTAGAGTTAAAGTTAAACTAGAGTTAAAGTTAAACTAGAGTTAAAGTTAAACTAGAGTTAAAGTTAAACTAGAGTTAAAGTTAAACTAGAGTTAAGTTAAGCTAGAGTTAAAGTTAAACTAGAGTTAAAGTTAAACTAGTGTTAAAGTTAAACTATAGTTAAAGTTAAACTAGAGTTAAAGTTAAACTAGAGTTAAAGTTAAACTAGTGTTAAACTAGAGTTAAAGTTAAACTAGAGTTAAGTTAAACTAGAGTTAAAGTTAAACTAGAGTTAAAGTTAAACTAGTGTTAAAGTTAAACTATAGTTAAAGTTAAACTAGAGTTAAAGTTAAACTAGAGTTAAAGATAAACTAGAGTTAAGTTAAACTAGAGTTAAAGTTAAACTAGAGTTAAAGTTAAACTAGAGTTAAAGTTAAACTAGAGTTAAAGTTAAACTAGAGTTAAAGTTAAACTAGTGTTAAAGTTAAACTATAGTTAAAGTTAAACTAGAGTTAAAGTTAAACTAGTGTTAAACTAGAGTTAAAGTTAAACTAGAGTTAAGTTAAACTAGAGTTAAAGTTAAACTAGAGTTAAAGTTAAACTAGTGTTAAAGTTAAACTATAGTTAAAGTTAAACTAGAGCTAAAGTTAAACTAGAGTTAAAGTTAAACTAGAGTTAAGTTAAACTAGAGTTAAAGTTAAACTAGAGTTAAAGTTAAACTAGAGTTAAAGTTAAACTAGAGTTAAAGTTAAACTAGAGTTAAAGTTAAACTAGAGTTAAAGTTAAACTAGAGTTAAAGTTAAATTAGAGCTAAAGTTAAACTATAGTTAAAGTTAAACTAGAGTTAAAGTTAAACTAGAGTTAAAGTTAAACTAGACTTAAGTTAAACTAGAGTTAAAGTTAAACTAGAGTTAAGTTAAACTAGAGTTAAAGTTAAACTAGAGTTAAAGTTAAACTAGAGTTAAAGTTAAACTAGAGTTAAAGTTAAACTATAGTTAAAGTTAAACTAGAGTTAAAGTTAAACTAGAGTTAAAGTTAAACTAGAGTTAAAGTTAAACTAGAGTTAATGTTAAACTATAGTTAAGTTAAACTAGAGTTAAAGTTAAACTAAAGTTAAAGTTAAACTAGAGTTAAGTTAAACTAGATTTAAAGTTAAACTAGAGTTAAAGTTAAACTAGAGTTAAAGTTAAACTATAGTTAAGTTAAACTAGAGTTAAAGTTAAACTAGAGTTAAAGTTAAACTAGAGTTAAACTAGAGTTAAAGTTAAACTAGAGTTAAAGTTAAACTAGAGTTAAACTAGAGTTAAAGTTAAACTAGAGTTAAAGTTAAACTAGAGTTAAAGTTAAACTAGGGTTAAAGTTAGTCTAGAGTTAAAGTTAAACTAGAGTTAAAGTTAAACTAGAGTTAAAGTTAAACTAGAGTTAAAGTTAAACTAGAGTTAAAGTTAAACTAGAGTTAAAGTTAAACTAAAGTTAAAGTTAAACTAGAGTTAAAGTTAAACTAGAGTTAAAGTTAAACTAGAGTTAAAGTTAAACTAAAGTTAAAGTTAAACTAGAGTTAAAGTTAAACTAGAGTTAAAGTTAAACTAGAGTTAAAGTTAAACTAGAATTAAAGTTAAACTAGAGTTAAAGTTAAACTAGAGTTAAGTTAAACTAGAGTTAAAGTTAAACTAGAGTTAAAGTTAAACTAGAGTTAAACTAGAGTTAAAGTTAAACTAGAGTTAAAATTAAACTAGAGTTAAACTAGAGTTAAGGTTAAACTACAGTTAAAGTTAAACTAGAGTTAAAGTTAAACTAGAGTTAAAGTTAAACTAGAGTTAAACTAGAGTTAAACTAGAGTTAAAGTTAAACTAGAGTTAAAGTTAAACTAGAGTTAAAGTTAAACTAGAGTTAAACTAGAGTTAAAGTTAAACTAGAGTTAAAGTTAAACTAGAGTTAAAGTTAAACTAGTGTTAAAGTTAAACTAGAGTTAAAGTTAAACTAGAGTTAAAGTTAAACTAGAGTTAAAGTTAAACTAGAGTTAAAGTTAAACTAGAGTTAAACTAGAGTTAAAGTTAAACTAGAGTTAAGTTAAACTAGAGTTAAAGTTAAACTAGAGTTAAAGTTAAACTAGAGTTAAAGCTAAACTAGAGTTTAAGTTAAACTAGAGTTAAAGTTAAACTAGAGTTAAAGTTAAACTAGAGTTAAGTTAAACTAGAGTTAAAGTTAAACTAGAGTTAAAGTTAAACTAGAGTTAAAGTTAAACTAGAGTTAAAGTTAAACTAGAGTTAAAGTTAAACTAGAGTTAAAGTTAAACTAGAGTTAAAGTTAAACTAGAGTTAAAGTTAAACTAGAGTTAAAGTTAAACTAGAGTTAAAGTTAAATTAGAGTTAAAGTTAAACTAGAGTTAAAGTTAAACTAGAGTTAAAGTTAAACTAGAGTTAAAGTTAAACTAGAGTTAAAGTTAAATTAGAGTTAAAGTTAAACTATAGTTAAAGTTAAACTAGAGTTAAAGTTAAACTAGAGTTAAAGTTAAACTAGAGTTAAGTTAAACTAGAGTTAAAGTTAAACTAGAGTTAAGTTAAACTAGAGTTAAAGTTAAACTAGAGTTAAAGTTAAACTAGAGTTAAAGTTAAACTAGAGTTAAAGTTAAACTAGAGTTAAACTAAAGTTAAAGTTAAACTAGAGTTAAAGTTAAACTAGAGTTAAAGTTAAACTAGAGTTAAATTTAAACTATAGTTAAAGTTAAACTAGAGTTAAAGTTAAACTAGAGTTAAACTAGAGTTAAAGTTAAACTAGAGTTAAAGTTAAACTAGAGTTAAAGTTAAACTAGAGTTAAAGTTAAACTAGAGTTAAGTTAAACTAGAGTTAAAGTTAAACTAGAGTTAAACTAGAGTTAAAGTTAAACTAGAGTTAAACTAGAGTTAAGGTTAAACTACAGTTAAAGTTAAACTAGAGTTAAAGTTAAACTAGAGTTAAAGTTAAACTAGAGTTAAAGTTAAACTAGAGTTAAAGTTAAACTAGAGTTAAACTAGAGTTAAACTAGAGTTAAACTAGAGTTAAACTAGAGTTAAAGTTAAACTAGAGTTAAAGTTAAACTAGAGTTAAACTAGAGTTAAAGTTAAACTAGAGTTAAACTAGAGTTAAACTAGAGTTAAAGTTAAACTAGAGTTAAAGTTAAACTAGAGTTAAAGTTAAACTAGAGTTAAAGTTAAACTAGAGTTAAAGTTAAACTAGAGTTAAGTTAAACTAGAGTTAAAGTTAAACTATAGTTAAGTTAAACTAGAGTTAAAGTTAAACTAGAGTTAAAGTTAAACTATAGTTAAAGTTAAACTAGAGTTAAAGTTAAACTAGAGTTAAAGTTAAACTAAAGTTAAAGTTAAACTAGAGTTAAAGTTAAACTAGAGTTAAAGTTAAACTAGAGTTAAAGTTAAACTAAAGTTAAAGTTAAACTAGAGTTAAAGTTAAACTAGAGTTAAAGTTAAACTAGAGTTAAAGTTAAACTAGAATTAAAGTTAAACTAGAGTTAAAGTTAAACTAGAGTTAAGTTAAACTAGAGTTAAAGTTAAACTAGAGTTAAAGTTAAACTAGAGTTAAACTAGAGTTAAAGTTAAACTAGAGTTAAAATTAAACTAGAGTTAAACTAGAGTTAAGGTTAAACTACAGTTAAAGTTAAACTAGAGTTAAAGTTAAACTAGAGTTAAAGTTAAACTAGAGTTAAGTTAAACTAGAGTTAAAGTTAAACTAGAGTTAAAGTTAAACTAGAGTTAAAGTTAAACTAGAGTTAAAGTTAAACTAGAGTTAAAGTTAAACTAGTGTTAAAGTTAAACTATAGTTAAAGTTAAACTAGAGTTAAAGTTAAACTAGTGTTAAACTAGAGTTAAAGTTAAACTAGAGTTAAAGTTAAATTAGAGTTAAAGTTAAACTATAGTTAAAGTTAAACTAGAGTTAAAGTTAAACTAGAGTTAAAGTTAAACTAGAGTTAAAGTTAAACTAAAGTTAAAGTTAAACTAGAGTTAAAGTTAAACTAGAGTTAAAGTTAAACTAGAGTTAAAGTTAAACTAGAGTTAAAGTTAAACTAGAGTTAAAGTTAAACTAGAGTTAAAGTTAAACTAGAGTTAAAGTTAAACTAGAGTTAAAGTTAAACTAGAGTTAAAGTTAAATTAGAGTTAAAGTTAAACTATAGTTAAAGTTAAACTAGAGTTAAAGTTAAACTAGAGTTAAAGTTAAACTAGAGTTAAGTTAAACTAGAGTTAAAGTTAAACTAGAGTTAAGTTAAACTAGAGTTAAAGTTAAACTAGAGTTAAAGTTAAACTAGAGTTAAAGTTAAACTAGAGTTAAAGTTAAACTAGAGTTATACTAAAGTTAAAGTTAAACTAGAGTTAAAGTTAAACTAGAGTTAAAGTTAAACTAGAGTTAAATTTAAACTATAGTTAAAGTTAAACTAGAGTTAAAGTTAAACTAGAGTTAAACTAGAGTTAAAGTTAAACTAGAGTTAAAGTTAAACTAGAGTTAAAGTTAAACTAGAGTTAAAGTTAAACTAGAGTTAAGTTAAACTAGAGTTAAAGTTAAACTAGAGTTAAAGTTAAACTAGAGTTAAACTAGAGTTAAAGTTAAACTAGAGTTAAACTAGAGTTAAGGTTAAACTACAGTTAAAGTTAAACTAGAGTTAAAGTTAAACTAGAGTTAAAGTTAAACTAGAGTTAAAGTTAAACTAGAGTTAAACTAGAGTTAAACTAGAGTTAAACTAGAGTTAAACTAGAGTTAAAGTTAAACTAGAGTTAAAGTTAAACTAGAGTTAAACTAGAGTTAAAGTTAAACTAGAGTTAAACTAGAGTTAAACTAGAGTTAAAGTTAAACTAGAGTTAAAGTTAAACTAGAGTTAAAGTTAAACTAGAGTTAAAGTTAAACTAGAGTTAAAGTTAAACTAGAGTTAAGTTAAACTAGAGTTAAAGTTAAACTATAGTTAAGTTAAACTAGAGTTAAAGTTAAACTAGAGTTAAAGTTAAACTATAGTTAAAGTTAAACTAGAGTTAAAGTTAAACTATAGTTAAGTTAAACTAGAGTTAAAGTTAAACTAAAGTTAAAGTTAAACTAGAGTTAAGTTAAACTAGATTTAAAGTTAAACTAGAGTTAAAGTTAAACTAGAGTTAAAGTTAAACTAGAGTTAAGTTAAACTAGAGTTAAAGTTAAACTATCGTTAAAGTTAAACTAGAGTTAAAGTTAAACTAGAGTTAAAGTTAAACTAGAGTTAATGTTAAACTATAGTTAAGTTAAACTAGAGTTAAAGTTAAACTAAAGTTAAAGTTAAACTAGAGTTAAGTTAAACTAGATTTAAAGTTAAACTAGAGTTAAAGTTAAACTAGAGTTAAAGTTAAACTATAGTTAAGTTAAACTAGAGTTAAAGTTAAACTAGAGTTAAAGTTAAACTAGAGTTAAAGTTAAACTAGAGTTAAACTAGAGTTAAAGTTAAACTAGAGTTAAAGTTAAACTAGAGTTAAACTAGAGTTAAAGTTAAACTAGAGTTAAAGTTAAACTAGAGTTAAAGTTAAACTAGGGTTAAAGTTAGTCTAGAGTTAAAGTTAAACTAGAGTTAAAGTTAAACTAGAGTTAAAGTTAAACTAGAGTTAAAGTTAAACTAGAGTTAAAGTTAAACTAGAGTTAAAGTTAAACTAAAGTTAAAGTTAAACTAGAGTTAAAGTTAAACTAGAGTTAAAGTTAAACTAGAGTTAAAGTTAAACTAAAGTTAAAGTTAAACTAGAGTTAAAGTTAAACTAGAGTTAAAGTTAAACTAGAGTTAAAGTTAAACTAGAATTAAAGTTAAACTAGAGTTAAAGTTAAACTAGAGTTAAGTTAAACTAGAGTTAAAGTTAAACTAGAGTTAAAGTTAAACTAGAGTTAAACTAGAGTTAAAGTTAAACTAGAGTTAAAATTAAACTAGAGTTAAACTAGAGTTAAGGTTAAACTACAGTTAAAGTTAAACTAGAGTTAAAGTTAAACTAGAGTTAAAGTTAAACTAGAGTTAAACTAGAGTTAAACTAGAGTTAAAGTTAAACTAGAGTTAAAGTTAAACTAGAGTTAAAGTTAAACTAGAGTTAAACTAGAGTTAAAGTTAAACTAGAGTTAAAGTTAAACTAGAGTTAAAGTTAAACTAGTGTTAAAGTTAAACTAGAGTTAAAGTTAAACTAGAGTTAAAGTTAAACTAGAGTTAAAGTTAAACTAGAGTTAAAGTTAAACTAGAGTTAAACTAGAGTTAAAGTTAAACTAGAGTTAAGTTAAACTAGAGTTAAAGTTAAACTAGAGTTAAAGTTAAACTAGAGTTAAAGCTAAACTAGAGTTTAAGTTAAACTAGAGTTAAAGTTAAACTAGAGTTAAAGTTAAACTAGAGTTAAGTTAAACTAGAGTTAAAGTTAAACTAGAGTTAAAGTTAAACTAGAGTTAAAGTTAAACTAGAGTTAAAGTTAAACTAGAGTTAAAGTTAAACTAGAGTTAAGTTAAACTAGAGTTAAAGTTAAACTAGAGTTAAAGTTAAACTAGTGTTAAAGTTAAACTATAGTTAAAGTTAAACTAGAGTTAAAGTTAAACTAGAGTTAAAGTTAAACTAGTGTTAAACTAGAGTTAAAGTTAAACTAGAGTTAAGTTAAACTAGAGTTAAAGTTAAACTAGAGTTAAAGTTAAACTAGTGTTAAAGTTAAACTATAGTTAAAGTTAAACTAGAGTTAAAGTTAAACTAGAGTTAAAGATAAACTAGAGTTAAGTTAAACTAGAGTTAAAGTTAAACTAGAGTTAAAGTTAAACTAGAGTTAAAGTTAAACTAGAGTTAAAGTTAAACTAGAGTTAAAGTTAAACTAGTGTTAAAGTTAAACTATAGTTAAAGTTAAACTAGAGTTAAAGTTAAACTAGTGTTAAACTAGAGTTAAAGTTAAACTAGAGTTAAGTTAAACTAGAGTTAAAGTTAAACTAGAGTTAAAGTTAAACTAGAGTTAAAGTTAAACTAGTGTTAAAGTTAAACTATAGTTAAAGTTAAACTAGAGCTAAAGTTAAACTAGAGTTAAAGTTAAACTAGAGTTAAAGTTAAACTAGAGTTAAAGTTAAACCAGAGTTAAAGTTAAACTAGAGTTAAAGTTAAACTAGAGTTAAAGTTAAACTAGAGTTAAAGTTAAACTAGAGTTAAAGTTAAACTAGAGTTAAAGTTAAACTAGAGTTAAAGTTAAACTAGAGTTAAAGTTAAACTAGAGTTAAAGTTAAACTAGAGTTAAAGTTAAACTAGAGTTAAAGTTAAACTAGAGTTAAAGTTAAACTAGAGTTAAAGTTAAACTAGAGTTAAAGTTAAACTAGAGTTAAAGTTAAACTAGAGTTAAAGTTAAACTAGAGTTAAAGTTAAACTAGAGTTAAGTTAAACTAGAGTTAAAGTTAAACTAGAGTTAAAGTTAAACTAGAGTTAAAGTTAAACTAGAGTTAAAGTTAAACTAGAGTTAAGTTAAACTAGAGTTAAAGTTAAACTAGAGTTAAAGTTAAACTAGTGTTAAAGTTAAACTATAGTTAAAGTTAAACTAGAGTTAAAGTTAAACTAGAGTTAAAGATAAACTAGAGTTAAGTTAAACTAGAGTTAAAGTTAAACTAGAGTTAAAGTTAAACTAGAGTTAAAGTTAAACTAGAGTTAAAGTTAAACTAGAGTTAAAGTTAAACTAGTGTTAAAGTTAAACTATAGTTAAAGTTAAACTAGAGTTAAAGTTAAACTAGTGTTAAACTAGAGTTAAAGTTAAACTAGAGTTAAGTTAAACTAGAGTTAAAGTTAAACTAGAGTTAAAGTTAAACTAGTGTTAAAGTTAAACTATAGTTAAAGTTAAACTAGAGCTAAAGTTAAACTAGAGTTAAAGTTAAACTAGAGTTAAGTTAAACTAGAGTTAAAGTTAAACTAGAGTTAAAGTTAAACTAGAGTTAAAGTTAAACTAGAGTTAAAGTTAAACTAGTGTTAAAGTTAAACTAGAGTTAAAGTTAAACTAGAGTTAAAGTTAAATTAGAGTTAAAGTTAAACTATAGTTAAAGTTAAACTAGAGTTAAAGTTAAACTAGAGTTAAAGTTAAACTAGACTTAAGTTAAACTAGAGTTAAAGTTAAACTAGAGTTAAGTTAAACTAGAGTTAAAGTTAAACTAGAGTTAAAGTTAAACTAGAGTTAAAGTTAAACTAGAGTTAAAGTTAAACTATAGTTAAAGTTAAACTAGAGTTAAAGTTAAACTAGAGTTAAAGTTAAACTAGAGTTAAAGTTAAAATAGAGTTAAGTTAAACTAGAGTTAAAGTTAAACTAGAGTTAAAGTTAAACTAGAGTTAAAGTTAACTAGAGTTAAAGTTAAACTAGAGTTAAAGTTAAACTAGAGTTAAGGTTAAACTATAGTTAAAGTTAAACTAGAGTTAAAGTTAAACTATAGTTAAAGTTAAACTAGAGTTAAAGTTAAACTAGAGTTAAAGTTAAACTAGAGTTAAAGTTAAACTAGAGTTAAGTTAAACTAGAGTTAAAGTTAAATTAGAGTTAAAGTTAAACTAGAGTTAAAGTTAACTAGAGTTAAAGTTAAACTAGAGTTAAAGTTAAACTAGAGTTAAGGTTAAACTAGAGTTAAAGTTAAACTAGAGTTAAAGTTAAACTAAAGTTAAAGTTAAACTAGAGTTAAAGTTAAACTAGAGTTAAAGTTAAACTAGAGTTAAAGTTAAACTAGAGTTAAAGTTAAACTACGTTAAAGTTAAACTAGAGTTAAAGTTAAACTAGAGTTAAAGTTAAACTAGAGTTAAAGTTAAACTAGAGTAAAAGTTAAACTAGAGTTAAAGTTAAACTAGAGTTAAAGTTAAACTAGAGTTAAAGTGAAACTAGAGTTAAAGTTAAACTAGAGTTAAAGTTAAACTAGAGTTAAAGTGAAATAAAGTTAAAGTTAAACTAGAGTTAAAGTTAAACTAGAGTTAAAGTTAAACTAGAGTTAAAGTTAAACTAGAGTTAAAGTTAAACTAGAGTTAAAGTTAAACTAGAGTTAAAGTTAAACTAGAGTTAAAGTTAAACTAGTGTTAAAGTTAAACTAGTGTTAAAGTTAAACTAGAGTTAAAGTTAAACTAGAGTTAAAGTTAAACTAGAGTTAAAGTTAAACTAGAGTTAAGTTAAACTAGAGTTAAAGTTAAACTAGAGTTAAAGTTAAACTAGAGTTAAAGTTAAACTAGAGTTAAAGTTAAACTAGAGTTAAAGTTAAACTAGAGTTAAAGTTAAACTAGAGTTAAAGATAAATTAGAGTTAAAGTTAAACTATAGTTAAAGTTAAACTAGAGTTAAAGTTAAACTAGAGTTAAAGTTAAACTAGAGTTAAGTTAAACTAGAGTTAAAGTTAAACTAGAGTTAAGTTAAACTAGAGTTAAAGTTAAACTAGAGTTAAAGTTAAACTAGAGTTAAAGTTAAACTAGAGTTAAAGTTAAACTATAGTTAAGTTAAACTAGAGTTAAAGTTAAACTAGAGTTAAAGTTAAACTAGAGTTAAGTTAAACTAGAGTTAAAGTTAAACTAGAGTTAAAGTTAAACTAGAGTTAAAGTTAAACTAGAGTTAAAGTTAAACTAGAGTTAATGTTAAACTATAGTTAAGTTAAACTAGAGTTAAAGTTAAACTAAAGTTAAAGTTAAACTAGAGTTAAGTTAAACTAGATTTAAAGTTAAACTAGAGTTAAAGTTAAACTAGAGTTAAAGTTAAACTATAGTTAAGTTAAACTAGAGTTAAAGTTAAACTAGAGTTAAAGTTAAACTAGAGTTAAAGTTAAACTAGAGTTAAAGTTAAACTAGAGTTAAACTAGAGTTAAAGTTAAACTAGAGTTAAACTAGAGTTAAAGTTAAACTAGAGTTAAAGTTAAACTAGAGTTAAACTAGAGTTAAATTTAAACTAGAGTTAAAGTTAAACTAGAGTTAAAGTTAAACTAGGGTTAAAGTTAGTCTAGAGTTAAAGTTAAACTAGAGTTAAAGTTAAACTAGAGTTAAAGTTAAACTAGAGTTAAAGTTAAACTAAAGTTAAAGTTAAACTAGAGTTAAAGTTAAACTAGAGTTAAAGTTAAACTAGAGTTAAAGTTAAACTAAAGTTAAAGTTAAACTAGAGTTAAAGTTAAACTAGAGTTAAAGTTAAACTAGAGTTAAAGTTAAACTAGAATTAAAGTTAAACTAGAGTTAAAGTTAAACTAGAGTTAAGTTAAACTAGAGTTAAAGTTAAACTAGAGTTAAAGTTAAACTAGAGTTAAACTAGAGTTAAAGTTAAACTAGAGTTAAAATTAAACTAGAGTTAAACTAGAGTTAAGTTTAAACTACAGTTAAAGTTAAACTAGAGTTAAAGTTAAACTAGAGTTAAAGTTAAACTAGAGTTAAACTAGAGTTAAACTAGAGTTAAAGTTAAACTAGAGTTAAAGTTAAACTAGAGTTAAAGTTAAACTAGAGTTAAACTAGAGTTAAAGTTAAACTAGAGTTAAAGTTAAACTAGAGTTAAAGTTAAACTAGAGTTAAAGTTAAACTAGAGTTAAACTAGAGTTAAACTAGAGTTAAAGTTAAACTAGAGTTAAAGTTAAACTAGAGTTAAAGTTAAACTAGAGTTAAAGTTAAACTAGAGTTAAAGTTAAACTAGAGTTAAAGTTAAACTAGAGTTAAAGTTAAACTAGAGTTAAACTAGAGTTAAAGTTAAACTAGAGTTAAGTTAAACTAGAGTTAAAGTTAAACTAGAGTTAAAGTTAAACTAGAGTTAAAGCTAAACTAGAGTTTAAGTTAAACTAGAGTTAAAGTTAAACTAGAGTTAAAGTTAAACTAGAGTTAAGTTAAACTAGAGTTAAAGTTAAACTAGAGTTAAGTTAAACTAGAGTTAAAGTTAAACTAGAGTTAAAGTTAAACTAGAGTTAAAGTTAAACTAGAGTTAAAGTTAAACTAGAGTTAAAGTTAAACTAGAGTTAAAGTTAAACTAGAGTTAAAGTTAAACTAGAGTTAAAGTTAAACTAGAGTTAAAGTTAAACTAGAGTTAAAGTTAAACTAGAGTTAAAGTTAAACTAGAGTTAAAGTTAAACTAGAGTTAAAGTTAAACTAGAGTTAAAGTTAAACTAGAGTTAAAGTTAAACTAGAGTTAAAGTTAAACTAGAGTTAAAGTTAAACTAGAGTTAAAGTTAAACTAGAGTTAAAGTTAAACTAGAGTTAAAGTTAAACTAGAGTTAAAGTTAAACTAGAGTTAAAGTTAAACTAGAGTTAAAGTTAAACTAGAGTTAAAGTTAAACTAAAGTTAAAGTTAAACTAGAGTTAAGTTAAACTAGAGTTAAAGTTAAACTAGAGTTAAAGTTAAACTAGTGTTAAAGTTAAACTATAGTTAAAGTTAAACTAGAGTTAAAGTTAAACTAGAGTTAAAGTTAAACTAGTGTTAAACTAGAGTTAAAGTTAAACTAGAGTTAAGTTAAACTAGAGTTAAAGTTAAACTAGAGTTAAAGTTAAACTAGTGTTAAAGTTAAACTATAGTTAAAGTTAAACTAGAGTTAAAGTTAAACTAGAGTTAAAGATAAACTAGAGTTAAGTTAAACTAGAGTTAAAGTTAAACTAGAGTTAAAGTTAAACTAGAGTTAAAGTTAAACTAGAGTTAAAGTTAAACTAGAGTTAAAGTTAAACTAGAGTTAAAGTTAAACTAGAGTTAAACTAGAGTTAAAGTTAAACTAGAGTTAAAGTTAAACTAGAGTTAAAGTTAAACTAGAGTTAAACTAGAGTTAAACTAGAGTTAAAGTTAAACTAGAGTTAAAGTTAAACTAGAGTTAAAGTTAAACTAGAGTTAAAGTTAAACTAGAGTTAAAGTTAAACTAGAGTTAAAGTTAAACTAGAGTTAAACTAGAGTTAAAGTTAAACTAGAGTTAAGTTAAACTAGAGTTAAAGTTAAACTAGAGTTAAAGTTAAACTAGAGTTAAAGTTAAACTAGTGTTAAAGTTAAACTATAGTTAAAGTTAAACTAGAGCTAAAGTTAAACTAGAGTTAAAGTTAAACTAGAGTTAAAGTTAAACTAGAGTTAAAGTTAAACTAGAGTTAAAGTTAAACTAGAGTTAAAGTTAAACTAGAGTTAAAGTTAAACTAGAGTTAAAGTTAAACTAGAGTTAAACTAGAGTTAAAGTTAAACTAGAGTTAAGTTAAACTAGAGTTAAAGTTAAACTAGAGTTAAAGTTAAACTAGAGTTAAAGCTAAACTAGAGTTTAAGTTAAACTAGAGTTAAAGTTAAACTAGAGTTAAAGTTAAACTAGAGTTAAGTTAAACTAGAGTTAAAGTTAAACTAGAGTTAAGTTAAACTAGAGTTAAAGTTAAACTAGAGTTAAAGTTAAACTAGAGTTAAAGTTAAACTAGAGTTAAAGTTAAACTAGAGTTAAAGTTAAACTAGAGTTAAAGTTAAACTAGAGTTAAAGTTAAACTAGAGTTAAAGTTAAACTAGAGTTAAAGTTAAACTAGAGTTAAAGTTAAACTAGAGTTAAAGTTAAACTAGAGTTAAAGTTAAACTAGAGTTAAAGTTAAACTAGAGTTAAAGTTAAACTAGAGTTAAAGTTAAACTAGAGTTAAAGTTAAACTAGAGTTAAAGTTAAACTAGAGTTAAAGTTAAACTAGAGTTAAAGTTAAACTAGAGTTAAAGTTAAACTAGAGTTAAAGTTAAACTAGAGTTAAAGTTAAACTAGAGTTAAAGTTAAACTAGAGTTAAGTTAAACTAGAGTTAAAGTTAAACTAGAGTTAAAGTTAAACTAGTGTTAAAGTTAAACTATAGTTAAAGTTAAACTAGAGTTAAAGTTAAACTAGAGTTAAAGTTAAACTAGTGTTAAACTAGAGTTAAAGTTAAACTAGAGTTAAGTTAAACTAGAGTTAAAGTTAAACTAGAGTTAAAGTTAAACTAGTGTTAAAGTTAAACTATAGTTAAAGTTAAACTAGAGTTAAAGTTAAACTAGAGTTAAAGATAAACTAGAGTTAAGTTAAACTAGAGTTAAAGTTAAACTAGAGTTAAAGTTAAACTAGAGTTAAAGTTAAACTAGAGTTAAAGTTAAACTAGAGTTAAAGTTAAACTAGAGTTAAAGTTAAACTAGAGTTAAACTAGAGTTAAAGTTAAACTAGAGTTAAAGTTAAACTAGAGTTAAAGTTAAACTAGAGTTAAACTAGAGTTAAACTAGAGTTAAAGTTAAACTAGAGTTAAAGTTAAACTAGAGTTAAAGTTAAACTAGAGTTAAAGTTAAACTAGAGTTAAAGTTAAACTAGAGTTAAAGTTAAACTAGAGTTAAAGTTAAACTAGAGTTAAACTAGAGTTAAAGTTAAACTAGAGTTAAGTTAAACTAGAGTTAAAGTTAAACTAGAGTTAAAGTTAAACTAGAGTTAAAGTTAAACTAGTGTTAAAGTTAAACTATAGTTAAAGTTAAACTAGAGCTAAAGTTAAACTAGAGTTAAAGTTAAACTAGAGTTAAAGTTAAACTAGAGTTAAAGTTAAACCAGAGTTAAAGTTAAACTAGAGTTAAAGTTAAACTAGAGTTAAAGTTAAACTAGAGTTAAAGTTAAACTAGAGTTAAAGTTAAACTAGAGTTAAAGTTAAACTAGAGTTAAAGTTAAACTAGAGTTAAAGTTAAACTAGAGTTAAAGTTAAACTAGAGTTAAAGTTAAACTAGAGTTAAAGTTAAACTAGAGTTAAAGTTAAACTAGAGTTAAAGTTAAACTAGAGTTAAAGTTAAACTAGAGTTAAAGTTAAACTAGAGTTAAAGTTAAACTAGAGTTAAAGTTAAACTAGAGTTAAAGTTAAACTAGAGTTAAGTTAAACTAGAGTTAAAGTTAAACTAGAGTTAAAGTTAAACTAGAGTTAAAGTTAAACTAGAGTTAAAGTTAAACTAGAGTTAAGTTAAACTAGAGTTAAAGTTAAACTAGAGTTAAAGTTAAACTAGTGTTAAAGTTAAACTATAGTTAAAGTTAAACTAGAGTTAAAGTTAAACTAGAGTTAAAGATAAACTAGAGTTAAGTTAAACTAGAGTTAAAGTTAAACTAGAGTTAAAGTTAAACTAGAGTTAAAGTTAAACTAGAGTTAAAGTTAAACTAGAGTTAAAGTTAAACTAGTGTTAAAGTTAAACTATAGTTAAAGTTAAACTAGAGTTAAAGTTAAACTAGTGTTAAACTAGAGTTAAAGTTAAACTAGAGTTAAGTTAAACTAGAGTTAAAGTTAAACTAGAGTTAAAGTTAAACTAGTGTTAAAGTTAAACTATAGTTAAAGTTAAACTAGAGCTAAAGTTAAACTAGAGTTAAAGTTAAACTAGAGTTAAGTTAAACTAGAGTTAAAGTTAAACTAGAGTTAAAGTTAAACTAGAGTTAAAGTTAAACTAGAGTTAAAGTTAAACTAGTGTTAAAGTTAAACTAGAGTTAAAGTTAAACTAGAGTTAAAGTTAAATTAGAGTTAAAGTTAAACTATAGTTAAAGTTAAACTAGAGTTAAAGTTAAACTAGAGTTAAAGTTAAACTAGACTTAAGTTAAACTAGAGTTAAAGTTAAACTAGAGTTAAGTTAAACTAGAGTTAAAGTTAAACTAGAGTTAAAGTTAAACTAGAGTTAAAGTTAAACTAGAGTTAAAGTTAAACTATAGTTAAAGTTAAACTAGAGTTAAAGTTAAACTAGAGTTAAAGTTAAACTAGAGTTAAAGTTAAAATAGAGTTAAGTTAAACTAGAGTTAAAGTTAAACTAGAGTTAAAGTTAAACTAGAGTTAAAGTTAACTAGAGTTAAAGTTAAACTAGAGTTAAAGTTAAACTAGAGTTAAGGTTAAACTATAGTTAAAGTTAAACTAGAGTTAAAGTTAAACTATAGTTAAAGTTAAACTAGAGTTAAAGTTAAACTAGAGTTAAAGTTAAACTAGAGTTAAAGTTAAACTAGAGTTAAGTTAAACTAGAGTTAAAGTTAAATTAGAGTTAAAGTTAAACTAGAGTTAAAGTTAACTAGAGTTAAAGTTAAACTAGAGTTAAAGTTAAACTAGAGTTAAGGTTAAACTAGAGTTAAAGTTAAACTAGAGTTAAAGTTAAACTAAAGTTAAAGTTAAACTAGAGTTAAAGTTAAACTAGAGTTAAAGTTAAACTAGAGTTAAAGTTAAACTAGAGTTAAAGTTAAACTACGTTAAAGTTAAACTAGAGTTAAAGTTAAACTAGAGTTAAAGTTAAACTAGAGTTAAAGTTAAACTAGAGTAAAAGTTAAACTAGAGTTAAAGTTAAACTAGAGTTAAAGTTAAACTAGAGTTAAAGTTAAACTAGAGTTAAACTAGAGTTAAAGTTAAACTAGAGTTAAAGTTAAACTAGAGTTAAAGTTAAACTAGAGTTAAGTTAAACTAGGTTTAAAGTTAAACTAGAGTTAAACTATAGTTAAGTTAAACTAGAGTTAAAGTTAAACTAGAGTTAAGGTTAAACTAGAGTTAAAGTTAAACTAGAGTTAAAGTTAAACTAGAGTTAAAGTTAAACTAGAGTTAAAGTTAAACTAGAGTTAAAGTTAAACTAGAGTTAAACTAGAGTTAAAGTTAAACTAGAGTTAAGGTTAAACTAGAGTTAAAGTTAAACTAGAGTTAAAGTTAAACTAGAGTTAAGGTTAAACTAGAGTTAAAGTTAAACTAGAGTTAAAGTGAAACTAGAGTTAAAGTTAAACTAGAGTTAAAGTTAAACTAGAGTTAAAGTGAAATAAAGTTAAAGTTAAACTAGAGTTAAAGTTAAACTAGAGTTAAAGTTAAACTAGAGTTAAAGTTAAACTAGAGTTAAAGTTAAACTAGAGTTAAAGTTAAACTAGAGTTAAAGTTAAACTAGAGTTAAAGTTAAACTAGTGTTAAAGTTAAACTAGTGTTAAAGTTAAACTAGAGTTAAAGTTAAACTAGAGTTAAAGTTAAACTAGAGTTAAAGTTAAACTAGAGTTAAAGTTAAACTAGAGTTAAGTTAAACTAGAGTTAAAGTTAAACTAGAGTTAAAGTTAAACTAGAGTTAAAGTTAAACTAGAGTTAAAGTTAAACTAGAGTTAAAGTTAAACTAGAGTTAAAGTTAAACTAGAGTTAAAGATAAATTAGAGTTAAAGTTAAACTATAGTTAAAGTTAAACTAGAGTTAAAGTTAAACTAGAGTTAAAGTTAAACTAGAGTTAAGTTAAACTAGAGTTAAAGTTAAACTAGAGTTAAGTTAAACTAGAGTTAAAGTTAAACTAGAGTTAAAGTTAAACTAGAGTTAAAGTTAAACTAGAGTTAAAGTTAAACTATAGTTAAGTTAAACTAGAGTTAAAGTTAAACTAGAGTTAAAGTTAAACTAGAGTTAAGTTAAACTAGAGTTAAAGTTAAACTAGAGTTAAAGTTAAACTAGAGTTAAAGTTAAACTAGAGTTAAAGTTAAACTAGAGTTAATGTTAAACTATAGTTAAGTTAAACTAGAGTTAAAGTTAAACTAAAGTTAAAGTTAAACTAGAGTTAAGTTAAACTAGATTTAAAGTTAAACTAGAGTTAAAGTTAAACTAGAGTTAAAGTAAAACTATAGTTAAGTTAAACTAGAGTTAAAGTTAAACTAGAGTTAAAGTTAAACTAGAGTTAAAGTTAAACTAGAGTTAAAGTTAAACTAGAGTTAAACTAGAGTTAAAGTTAAACTAGAGTTAAACTAGAGTTAAAGTTAAACTAGAGTTAAAGTTAAACTAGAGTTAAACTAGAGTTAAATTTAAACTACAGTTAAAGTTAAACTAGAGTTAAAGTTAAACTAGGGTTAAAGTTAGTCTAGAGTTAAAGTTAAACTAGAGTTAAAGTTAAACTAGAGTTAAAGTTAAACTAGAGTTAAAGTTAAACTAAAGTTAAAGTTAAACTAGAGTTAAAGTTAAACTAGAGTTAAAGTTAAACTAGAGTTAAAGTTAAACTAAAGTTAAAGTTAAACTAGAGTTAAAGTTAAACTAGAGTTAAAGTTAAACTAGAGCTAAAGTTAAACTAGAATTAAAGTTAAACTAGAGTTAAAGTTAAACTAGAGTTAAGTTAAACTAGAGTTAAAGTTAAACTAGAGTTAAAGTTAAACTAGAGTTAAACTAGAGTTAAAGTTAAACTAGAGTTAAAATTAAACTAGAGTTAAACTAGAGTTAAGTTTAAACTACAGTTAAAGTTAAACTAGAGTTAAAGTTAAACTAGAGTTAAAGTTAAACTAGAGTTAAACTAGAGTTAAACTAGAGTTAAAGTTAAACTAGAGTTAAAGTTAAACTAGAGTTAAAGTTAAACTAGAGTTAAACTAGAGTTAAAGTTAAACTAGAGTTAAAGTTAAACTAGAGTTAAAGTTAAACTAGAGTTAAACTAGAGTTAAACTAGAGTTAAACTAGAGTTAAAGTTAAACTAGAGTTAAAGTTAAACTAGAGTTAAAGTTAAACTAGAGTTAAAGTTAAACTAGAGTTAAAGTTAAACTAGAGTTAAAGTTAAACTAGAGTTAAAGTTAAACTAGAGTTAAACTAGAGTTAAAGTTAAACTAGAGTTAAGTTAAACTAGAGTTAAAGTTAAACTAGAGTTAAAGTTAAACTAGAGTTAAAGCTAAACTAGAGTTTAAGTTAAACTAGAGTTAAAGTTAAACTAGAGTTAAAGTTAAACTAGAGTTAAGTTAAACTAGAGTTAAAGTTAAACTAGAGTTAAGTTAAACTAGAGTTAAAGTTAAACTAGAGTTAAAGTTAAACTAGAGTTAAAGTTAAACTAGAGTTAAAGTTAAACTAGAGTTAAAGTTAAACTAGAGTTAAAGTTAAACTAGAGTTAAAGTTAAACTAGAGTTAAAGTTAAACTAGAGTTAAAGTTAAACTAGAGTTAAAGTTAAACTAGAGTTAAAGTTAAACTAGAGTTAAAGTTAAACTAGAGTTAAAGTTAAACTAGAGTTAAAGTTAAACTAGAGTTAAAGTTAAACTAGAGTTAAAGTTAAACTAGAGTTAAAGTTAAACTAGAGTTAAAGTTAAACTAGAGTTAAAGTTAAACTAGAGTTAAAGTTAAACTAGAGTTAAAGTTAAACTAGAGTTAAAGTTAAACTAGAGTTAAAGTTAAACTAGAGTTAAAGTTAAACTAGAGTTAAGTTAAACTAGAGTTAAAGTTAAACTAGAGTTAAAGTTAAACTAGTGTTAAAGTTAAACTATAGTTAAAGTTAAACTAGAGTTAAAGTTAAACTAGAGTTAAAGTTAAACTAGTGTTAAACTAGAGTTAAAGTTAAACTAGAGTTAAGTTAAACTAGAGTTAAAGTTAAACTAGAGTTAAAGTTAAACTAGTGTTAAAGTTAAACTATAGTTAAAGTTAAACTAGAGTTAAAGTTAAACTAGAGTTAAAGATAAACTAGAGTTAAGTTAAACTAGAGTTAAAGTTAAACTAGAGTTAAAGTTAAACTAGAGTTAAAGTTAAACTAGAGTTAAAGTTAAACTAGAGTTAAAGTTAAACTAGAGTTAAAGTTAAACTAGAGTTAAACTAGAGTTAAAGTTAAACTAGAGTTAAAGTTAAACTAGAGTTAAAGTTAAACTAGAGTTAAAGTTAAACTAGAGTTAAAGTTAAACTAGAGTTAAAGTTAAACTAGAGTTAAACTAGAGTTAAAGTTAAACTAGAGTTAAGTTAAACTAGAGTTAAAGTTAAACTAGAGTTAAAGTTAAACTAGAGTTAAAGCTAAACTAGAGTTTAAGTTAAACTAGAGTTAAAGTTAAACTAGAGTTAAAGTTAAACTAGAGTTAAAGTTAAACTAGAGTTAAGTTAAACTAGAGTTAAAGTTAAACTAGAGTTAAGTTAAACTAGAGTTAAAGTTAAACTAGAGTTAAAGTTAAACTAGAGTTAAAGTTAAACTAGAGTTAAAGTTAAACTAGAGTTAAAGTTAAACTAGAATTAAAGTTAAACTAGAGTTAAAGTTAAACTAGAGTTAAAGTTAAACTAGAGTTAAAGTTAAACTAGAGTTAAAGTTAAACTAGAGTTAAAGTTAAACTAGAGTTAAAGTTAAACTAGAGTTAAAGTTAAACTAGAGTTAAAGTTAAACTAGAGTTAAAGTTAAACTAGAGTTAAAGTTAAACTAGAGTTAAAGTTAAACTAGAGTTAAAGTTAAACTAGAGTTAAAGTTAAACTAGAGTTAAAGTTAAACTAGAGTTAAAGTTAAACTAGAGTTAAAGTTAAACTAGAGTTAAAGTTAAACTAGAGTTAAAGTTAAACTAGAGTTAAGTTAAACTAGAGTTAAAGTTAAACTAGAGTTAAAGTTAAACTAGTGTTAAAGTTAAACTATAGTTAAAGTTAAACTAGAGTTAAAGTTAAACTAGAGTTAAAGTTAAACTAGTGTTAAACTAGAGTTAAAGTTAAACTAGAGTTAAGTTAAACTAGAGTTAAAGTTAAACTAGAGTTAAAGTTAAACTAGTGTTAAAGTTAAACTATAGTTAAAGTTAAACTAGAGTTAAAGTTAAACTAGAGTTAAAGATAAACTAGAGTTAAGTTAAACTAGAGTTAAAGTTAAACTAGAGTTAAAGTTAAACTAGAGTTAAAGTTAAACTAGAGTTAAAGTTAAACTAGAGTTAAAGTTAAACTAGTGTTAAAGTTAAACTATAGTTAAAGTTAAACTAGAGTTAAAGTTAAACTAGTGTTAAACTAGAGTTAAAGTTAAACTAGAGTTAAGTTAAACTAGAGTTAAAGTTAAACTAGAGTTAAAGTTAAACTAGTGTTAAAGTTAAACTATAGTTAAAGTTAAACTAGAGCTAAAGTTAAACTAGAGTTAAAGTTAAACTAGAGTTAAGTTAAACTAGAGTTAAAGTTAAACTAGAGTTAAAGTTAAACTAGAGTTAAAGTTAAACTAGAGTTAAAGTTAAACTAGAGTTAAAATTAAACTAGAGTTAAAGTTAAACTAGAGTTAAAGTTAAATTAGAGTTAAAGTTAAACTATAGTTAAAGTTAAACTAGAGTTAAAGTTAAACTAGAGTTAAAGTTAAACTAGACTTAAGTTAAACTAGAGTTAAAGTTAAACTAGAGTTAAGTTAAACTAGAGTTAAAGTTAAACTAGAGTTAAAGTTAAACTAGAGTTAAAGTTAAACTAGAGTTAAAGTTAAACTATAGTTAAAGTTAAACTAGAGTTAAAGTTAAACTAGAGTTAAAGTTAAACTAGAGTTAAAGTTAAACTATAGTTAAAGTTAAACTAGAGTTAAAGTTAAACTAGAGTTAAAGTTAAACTAGAGTTAAAGTTAAACTAGAGTTAAGTTAAACTAGAGTTAAAGTTAAACTAGAGTTAAAGTTAAACTAGAGTTAAAGTTAAACTAGAGTTAAAGTTAAACTAGAGTTAAAGTTAAACTAGAGTTAAAGTTAAACTTGAGTTAAAGTTAAACTAGAGTTAAAGTTAAACTAGAGTTAAAGTTAAACTAGAGTTAAAGTTAAACTAGAGTTAAAGTTAAACTAGAGTTAAAGTTAAACTATAGTTAAAGTTAAACTAGAGTTAAAGTTAAACTAGAGTTAAAGTTAAACTAGAGTTAAAGTTAAACTAGAGTTAAAGTTAAACTAGAGTTAAAGTTAAACTAGAGTTAAAGTTAAACTAGAGTTAAAGTTAAACTAGAGTTAAAGTTAAACTAGAGTTAAAGTTAAACTAGAGTTAAAGTTAAACTAGAGTTAAAGTTAAACTAGAGTTAAAGTTAAACTAGAGTTAAAGTTAAACTAGAGTTAAAGTTAAACTAGAGTTAAAGTTAAACTAGAGTTAAAGTTAAACTAGAGTTAAAGTTAAACTAGAGTTAAAGTTAAACTAGAGTTAAGTTAAACTAGAGTTAAAGTTAAACTAGAGTTAAAGTTAAACTAGTGTTAAAGTTAAACTATAGTTAAAGTTAAACTAGAGTTAAAGTTAAACTAGAGTTAAAGTTAAACTAGTGTTAAACTAGAGTTAAAGTTAAACTAGAGTTAAGTTAAACTAGAGTTAAAGTTAAACTAGAGTTAAAGTTAAACTAGTGTTAAAGTTAAACTATAGTTAAAGTTAAACTAGAGTTAAAGTTAAACTAGAGTTAAAGATAAACTAGAGTTAAGTTAAACTAGAGTTAAAGTTAAACTAGAGTTAAAGTTAAACTAGAGTTAAAGTTAAACTAGAGTTAAAGTTAAACTAGAGTTAAAGTTAAACTAGTGTTAAAGTTAAACTATAGTTAAAGTTAAACTAGAGTTAAAGTTAAACTAGTGTTAAACTAGAGTTAAAGTTAAACTAGAGTTAAGTTAAACTAGAGTTAAAGTTAAACTAGAGTTAAAGTTAAACTAGTGTTAAAGTTAAACTATAGTTAAAGTTAAACTAGAGCTAAAGTTAAACTAGAGTTAAAGTTAAACTAGAGTTAAGTTAAACTAGAGTTAAAGTTAAACTAGAGTTAAAGTTAAACTAGAGTTAAAGTTAAACTAGAGTTAAAGTTAAACTAGAGTTAAAGTTAAACTAGAGTTAAAGTTAAACTAGAGTTAAAGTTAAATTAGAGTTAAAGTTAAACTATAGTTAAAGTTAAACTAGAGTTAAAGTTAAACTAGAGTTAAAGTTAAACTAGACTTAAGTTAAACTAGAGTTAAAGTTAAACTAGAGTTA
The DNA here is from genome assembly GCA_964035775.1 of Osedax frankpressi. Taxonomy (NCBI): domain Eukaryota; kingdom Metazoa; phylum Annelida; class Polychaeta; order Sabellida; family Siboglinidae; genus Osedax; species Osedax frankpressi. The sequence goes on from OZ038314.1 coordinate 5,989,206, forward strand.
AGTTAAACTAGAGTTAAAGTTAAACTAGAGTTAAAGTTAAACTAGAGTTAAAGTTAAACTAGAGTTAAAGTTAAACTATAGTTAAAGTTAAACTAGAGTTAAAGTTAAACTAGAGTTAAAGTTAAACTAGAGTTAAAGTTAAACTAGAGTTAAAGTTAAACTAGTGTTAAAGTTAAACTATAGTTAAAGTTAAACTAGAGTTAAAGTTAAACTAGTGTTAAACTAGAGTTAAAGTTAAACTAGAGTTAAAGTTAAACTAGAGTTAAAGTTAAACTAGAGTTAAAGTTAAACTAGAGTTAAAGTTAAACTAGAGTTAAAGTTAAACTAGAGTTAAAGTTAAACTAGAGTTAAAGTTAAACTAGAGTTAAAGTTAAACTAGAGTTAAAGTTAAACTAGAGTTAAAGTTAAACTAGAGTTAAAGTTAAACTAGAGTTAAGTTAAACTAGAGTTAAAGTTAAACTAGAGTTAAAGTTAAACTAGTGTTAAAGTTAAACTATAGTTAAAGTTAAACTAGAGTTAAAGTTAAACTAGAGTTAAAGTTAAACTAGTGTTAAACTAGAGTTAAAGTTAAACTAGAGTTAAGTTAAACTAGAGTTAAAGTTAAACTAGAGTTAAAGTTAAACTAGTGTTAAAGTTAAACTATAGTTAAAGTTAAACTAGAGTTAAAGTTAAACTAGAGTTAAAGATAAACTAGAGTTAAGTTAAACTAGAGTTAAAGTTAAACTAGAGTTAAAGTTAAACTAGAGTTAAAGTTAAACTAGAGTTAAAGTTAAACTAGAGTTAAAGTTAAACTAGTGTTAAAGTTAAACTATAGTTAAAGTTAAACTAGAGTTAAAGTTAAACTAGTGTTAAAGTTAAACTAGAGTTAAAGTTAAACTAGAGTTAAGTTAAACTAGAGTTAAAGTTAAACTAGAGTTAAAGTTAAACTAGAGTTAAAGTTAAACTAGAGTTAAAGTTAAACTAGAGTTAAAATTAAACTAGAGTTAAAGTTAAACTAGAGTTAAAGTTAAATTAGAGTTAAAGTTAAACTATAGTTAAAGTTAAACTAGAGTTAAAGTTAAACTAGAGTTAAAGTTAAACTAGACTTAAGTTAAACTAGAGTTAAAGTTAAACTAGAGTTAAGTTAAACTAGAGTTCAAGTTAAACTAGAGTTAAAGTTAAACTAGAGTTAAAGTTAAACTAGAGTTAAAGTTAAACTATAGTTAAAGTTAAACTAGAGTTAAAGTTAAACTAGAGTTAAAGTTAAACTAGAGTTAAAGTTAAACTATAGTTAAAGTTAAACTAGAGTTAAAGTTAAACTAGAGTTAAAGTTAAACTAGAGTTAAAGTTAAACTAGAGTTAAGTTAAACTAGAGTTAAAGTTAAACTAGAGTTAAAGTTAAACTAGAGTTAAAGTTAAACTAGAGTTAAAGTTAAACTAGAGTTAAAGTTAAACTAGAGTTAAAGTTAAACTAGAGTTAAAGTTAAACTAGAGTTAAAGTTAAACTAGAGTTAAAGTTAAACTAGAGTTAAAGTTAAACTAGAGTTAAAGTTAAACTATAGTTAAAGTTAAACTAGAGTTAAGTTAAACTAGAGTTAAAGTTAAACTAGAGTTAAAGTTAAACTAGTGTTAAAGTTAAACTATAGTTAAAGTTAAACTAGAGTTAAAGTTAAACTAGAGTTAAAGTTAAACTAGTGTTAAACTAGAGTTAAAGTTAAACTAGAGTTAAGTTAAACTAGAGTTAAAGTTAAACTAGAGTTAAAGTTAAACTAGTGTTAAAGTTAAACTATAGTTAAAGTTAAACTAGAGTTAAAGTTAAACTAGAGTTAAAGATAAACTAGAGTTAAGTTAAACTAGAGTTAAAGTTAAACTAGAGTTAAAGTTAAACTAGAGTTAAAGTTAAACTAGAGTTAAAGTTAAACTAGAGTTAAAGTTAAACTAGTGTTAAAGTTAAACTATAGTTAAAGTTAAACTAGAGTTAAAGTTAAACTAGTGTTAAACTAGAGTTAAAGTTAAACTAGAGTTAAGTTAAACTAGAGTTAAAGTTAAACTAGAGTTAAAGTTAAACTAGTGTTAAAGTTAAACTATAGTTAAAGTTAAACTAGAGCTAAAGTTAAACTAGAGTTAAAGTTAAACTAGAGTTAAGTTAAACTAGAGTTAAAGTTAAACTAGAGTTAAAGTTAAACTAGAGTTAAAGTTAAACTAGAGTTAAAGTTAAACTAGAGTTAAAGTTAAACTAGAGTTAAAGTTAAACTAGAGTTAAAGTTAAATTAGAGTTAAAGTTAAACTATAGTTAAAGTTAAACTAGAGTTAAAGTTAAACTAGAGTTAAAGTTAAACTAGACTTAAGTTAAACTAGAGTTAAAGTTAAACTAGAGTAAAGTTAAACTAGAGTTAAAGTTAAACTAGAGTTAAAGTTAAACTAGAGTTAAAGTTAAACTAGAGTTAAAGTTAAACTATAGTTAAAGTTAAACTAGAGTTAAAGTTAAACTAGAGTTAAAGTTAAACTAGAGTTAAAGTTAAACTAGAGTTAAGTTAAACTAGAGTTAAAGTTAAACTAGAGTTAAAGTTAAACTAGAGTTAAAGTTAAACTAGAGTTAAAGTTAAACTAGAGTTAAAATTAACTAGAGTTAAAGTTAAACTAGAGTTAAAGTTAAACTAGAGTTATGGTTAAACTAGAGTTAAAGTTAAACTAGAGTTAAAGTTAAACTAAAGTTAAAGTTAAACTAGAGTTAAAGTTAAACTAGAGTTAAAGTTAAACTAGAGTTAAAGTTAAACTAGAGTTAAAGTTAAACTAGAGTTAAAGTTAAACTACGTTAAAGTTAAACTAGAGTTAAAGTTAAACTAGAGTTAAAGTTAAACTAGAGTTAAAGTTAAACTAGAGTTAAAGTTAAACTAGAGTTAAAGTTAAACTAGAGTTAAAGTTAAACTAGAGTTAAAGTTAAACTAGAGTTAAAGTGAAACTAGAGTTAAAGTTAAACTAGAGTTAAAGTTAAACTAGAGTTAAAGTTAAATAAAGTTAAAGTTAAACTAGAGTTAAAGTTAAACTAGAGTTAAAGTTAAACTAGAGTTAAAGTTAAACTAGAGTTAAAGTTAAACTAGAGTTAAAGTTAAACTAGAGTTAAAGTTAAACTAGAGTTAAAGTTAAACTAGTGTTAAAGTTAAACTAGTGTTAAAGTTAAACTAGAGTTAAAGTTAAACTAGAGTTAAAGTTAAACTAGAGTTAAAGTTAAACTAGAGTTAAAGTTAAACTAGAGTTAAGTTAAACTAGAGTTAAAGTTAAACTAGAGTTAAAGTTAAACTAGAGTTAAAGTTAAACTAGAGTTAAAGTTAAACTAGAGTTAAAGTTAAACTAGAGTTAAAGTTAAACTAGAGTTAAAGTTAAATTAGAGTTAAAGTTAAACTATAGTTAAAGTTAAACTAGAGTTAAAGTTAAACTAGAGTTAAAGTTAAACTAGAGTTAAGTTAAACTAGAGTTAAAGTTAAACTAGAGTTAAAGTTAAACTAGAGTTAAAGTTAAACTAGAGTTAAAGTTAAACTAGAGTTAAAATTAAACTAGAGTTAAAGTTAAACTAGAGTTAAAGTTAAATTAGAGTTAAAGTTAAACTATAGTTAAAGTTAAACTAGAGTTAAAGTTAAACTAGAGTTAAAGTTAAACTAGAGTTAAAGTTAAACTAGAGTTAAAGTTAAACTAGAGTTAAAGTTAAACTAGTGTTAAAGTTAAACTATATTTAAAGTTAAACTAGAGTTAAAGTTAAACTAGTGTTAAACTAGAGTTAAAGTTAAACTAGAGTTAAGTTAAACTAGAGTTAAAGTTAAACTAGAGTTAAAGTTAAACTAGTGTTAAAGTTAAACTATAGTTAAAGTTAAACTAGAGCTAAAGTTAAACTAGAGTTAAAGTTAAACTAGAGTTAAGTTAAACTAGATTTAAAGTTAAACTAGAGTTAAAGTTAAACTAGAGTTAAAGTTAAACTAGAGTTAAAGTTAAACTAGAGTTAAAATTAAACTAGAGTTAAAGTTAAACTAGAGTTAAAGTTAAATTAGAGTTAAAGTTAAACTATAGTTAAAGTTAAACTAGAGTTAAAGTTAAACTAGAGTTAAAGTTAAACCAGACTTAAGTTAAACTAGAGTTAAAGTTAAACTAGAGTTAAGTTAAACTAGAGTTAAAGTTAAACTAGAGTTAAAGTTAAACTAGAGTTAAAGTTAAACTAGAGTTAAAGTTAAACTATAGTTAAAGTTAAACTAGAGTTAAAGTTAAACTAGAGTTAAAGTTAAACTAGAGTTAAAGTTAAACTATAGTTAAAGTTAAACTAGAGTTAAAGTTAAACTAGAGTTAAAGTTAAACTAGAGTTAAAGTTAAACTAGAGTTAAGTTAAACTAGAGTTAAAGTTAAACTAGAGTTAAAGTTAAACTAGAGTTAAAGTTAAACTAGAGTTAAAGTTAAACTAGAGTTAAAGTTAAACTAGAGTTAAAGTTAAACTTGAGTTAAAGTTAAACTAGAGTTAAAGTTAAACTAGAGTTAAAGTTAAACTAGAGTTAAAGTTAAACTAGAGTTAAAGTTAAACTAGAGTTAAAGTTAAACTATAGTTAAAGTTAAACTAGAGTTAAAGTTAAACTAGAGTTAAAGTTAAACTAGAGTTAAAGTTAAACTAGAGTTAAAGTTAAACTAGAGTTAAAGTTAAACTAGAGTTAAAGTTAAACTAGAGTTAAAGTTAAACTAGAGTTAAAGTTAAACTAGAGTTAAAGTTAAACTAGAGTTAAAGTTAAACTAGAGTTAAAGTTAAACTAGAGTTAAAGTTAAACTAGAGTTAAAGTTAAACTAGAGTTAAAGTTAAACTAGAGTTAAAGTTAAACTAGAGTTAAAGTTAAACTAGAGTTAAAGTTAAACTAGAGTTAAAGTTAAACTAGAGTTAAAGTTAAACTAGAGTTAAGTTAAACTAGAGTTAAAGTTAAACTAGAGTTAAAGTTAAACTAGTGTTAAAGTTAAACTATAGTTAAAGTTAAACTAGAGTTAAAGTTAAACTAGAGTTAAAGTTAAACTAGTGTTAAACTAGAGTTAAAGTTAAACTAGAGTTAAGTTAAACTAGAGTTAAAGTTAAACTAGAGTTAAAGTTAAACTAGTGTTAAAGTTAAACTATAGTTAAAGTTAAACTAGAGTTAAAGTTAAACTAGAGTTAAAGATAAACTAGAGTTAAGTTAAACTAGAGTTAAAGTTAAACTAGAGTTAAAGTTAAACTAGAGTTAAAGTTAAACTAGAGTTAAAGTTAAACTAGAGTTAAAGTTAAACTAGTGTTAAAGTTAAACTATAGTTAAAGTTAAACTAGAGTTAAAGTTAAACTAGTGTTAAACTAGAGTTAAAGTTAAACTAGAGTTAAGTTAAACTAGAGTTAAAGTTAAACTAGAGTTAAAGTTAAACTAGTGTTAAAGTTAAACTATAGTTAAAGTTAAACTAGAGCTAAAGTTAAACTAGAGTTAAAGTTAAACTAGAGTTAAGTTAAACTAGAGTTAAAGTTAAACTAGAGTTAAAGTTAAACTAGAGTTAAAGTTAAACTAGAGTTAAAGTTAAACTAGAGTTAAAGTTAAACTAGAGTTAAAGTTAAACTAGAGTTAAAGTTAAATTAGAGTTAAAGTTAAACTATAGTTAAAGTTAAACTAGAGTTAAAGTTAAACTAGAGTTAAAGTTAAACTAGACTTAAGTTAAACTAGAGTTAAAGTTAAACTAGAGTTAAGTTAAACTAGAGTTAAAGTTAAACTAGAGTTAAAGTTAAACTAGAGTTAAAGTTAAACTAGAGTTAAAGTTAAACTATAGTTAAAGTTAAACTAGAGTTAAAGTTAAACTAGAGTTAAAGTTAAACTAGAGTTAAAGTTAAACTAGAGTTAAGTTAAACTAGAGTTAAAGTTAAACTAGAGTTAAAGTTAAACTAGAGTTAAAGTTAAACTAGAGTTAAAGTTAAACTAGAGTTAAAGTTAACTAGAGTTAAAGTTAAACTAGAGTTAAAGTTAAACTAGAGTTATGGTTAAACTAGAGTTAAAGTTAAACTAGAGTTAAAGTTAAACTAAAGTTAAAGTTAAACTAGAGTTAAAGTTAAACTAGAGTTAAAGTTAAACTAGAGTTAAAGTTAAACTAGAGTTAAAGTTAAACTAGAGTTAAAGTTAAACTACGTTAAAGTTAAACTAGAGTTAAAGTTAAACTAGAGTTAAAGTTAAACTAGAGTTAAAGTTAAACTAGAGTTAAAGTTAAACTAGAGTTAAAGTTAAACTAGAGTTAAAGTTAAACTAGAGTTAAAGTGAAACTAGAGTTAAAGTTAAACTAGAGTTAAAGTTAAACTAGAGTTAAAGTTAAATACAGTTAAAGTTAAACTAGAGTTAAAGTTAAACTAGAGTTAAAGTTAAACTAGAGTTAAAGTTAAACTAGAGTTAAAGTTAAACTAGAGTTAAAGTTAAACTAGAGTTAAAGTTAAACTAGAGTTAAAGTTAAACTAGTGTTAAAGTTAAACTAGTGTTAAAGTTAAACTAGAGTTAAAGTTAAACTAGAGTTAAAGTTAAACTAGAGTTAAAGTTAAACTAGAGTTAAAGTTAAACTAGAGTTAAGTTAAACTAGAGTTAAAGTTAAACTAGAGTTAAAGTTAAACTAGAGTTAAAGTTAAACTAGAGTTAAAGTTAAACTAGAGTTAAAGTTAAACTAGAGTTAAAGTTAAACTAGAGTTAAAGTTAAATTAGAGTTAAAGTTAAACTATAGTTAAAGTTAAACTAGAGTTAAAGTTAAACTAGAGTTAAAGTTAAACTAGAGTTAAGTTAAACTAGAGTTAAAGTTAAACTAGAGTTAAGTTAAACTAGAGTTAAAGTTAAACTAGAGTTAAAGTTAAACTAGAGTTAAAGTTAAACTAGAGTTAAAGTTAAACTATAGTTAAAGTTAAACTAGAGTTAAAGTTAAACTAGAATTAAAGTTAAACTAGAGTTAAAGTTAAACTAGAGTTAAGTTAAACTAGAGTTAAAGTTAAACTAGAGTTAAAGTTAAACTAGAGTTAAAGTTAAACTAGAGTTAAAGTTAAACTAGAGTTAAAGTTAAACTAGAGTTAAAGTTAAACTAGAGTTAAAGTTAAACTAGAGTTAAAGTTAAACTAGTGTTAAAGTTAAACTAGTGTTAAAGTTAAACTAGAGTTAAAGTTAAACTAGAGTTAAAGTTAAACTAGAGTTAAAGTTAAACTAGAGTTAAAGTTAAACTAGAGTTAAAGTTAAACTAGAGTTAAAGTTGAACTAGAGTTAAAGTTAAACTAGAGTTAAAGTTAAACTAGAGTTAAAGTTAAACTAGAGTTAAAGTTAAACTAGAGTTAAAGTTAAACTAGAGTTAAAGTTGAACTAAAGTTAAAGTTAAACTAGAGTTTAAGTTAAACTAGAGTTAAAGTGAAACTAGAGTTAAAGTTAAACTAGAGTTAAAGTTAAACTAGAGTTAAAGTTAAACTAGAGTTAAAGTTAAACTAGAGTTAAAGTTAAACTAGAGTTAAAGTTAAACTACGTTAAAGTTAAACAAGAGTTAAAGTTAAACTAGAGTTAAAGTGAAACTAGAGTTAAAGTTAAACTAGAGTTAAAGTTAAACTAGAGTTAAAGTTAAACTAGAGTTAAAGTTAAACTAGAGTTAAAGTTAAACTAGAGTTAAAGTTAAACTAGAGTTAAAGTTAAACTAGAGTTAAAGTTAAACTAGAGTTAAAGTTTAACTAGAGTTAAAGTTAAACTAGAGTTAAAGTTAAACTAGAGTTAAACTAGAGTTAAAGTTAAACTAAAGTTAAACTAGAGTTAAAGTTAAACTAGAGTTAAGTTAAACTAGAGTTAAAGTTAAACTAGAGTTAAAGTTAAACTAGAGTTAAAGTTAAACTAGAGTTAAATTTAAACTATAGTTAAAATTAAACTAGAGTTAAAGTTAAACTAGAGTTAAAGTTAAACTAGAGTTAAAGTTAAACTAGAGTTAAAGTTAAACTAGAGTTAAAGTTAAACTAGAGTTAAAGTTAAACTAGAGTTAAGTTAAACTAGAGTTAAGTTAAACTAGAGTTAAAGTTAAACTAGAGTTAAAGTTAAACTAGAGTTAAAGTTAAACTAGAGTTAAGTTAAACTAGAGTTAAAGTTAAACTAGAGTTAAAGTTAAACTAGAGTTAAAGTTAAACTAGAGTTAAAGTTAAACTAGAGTTAAAGTTAACTAGAGTTAAAGTTAAACTAGAGTTAAAGTTAAACTAGAGTTATGGTTAAACTAGAGTTAAAGTTAAACTAGAGTTAAAGTTAAACTAAAGTTAAAGTTAAACTAGAGTTAAAGTTAAACTAGAGTTAAAGTTAAACTAGAGTTAAAGTTAAACTAGAGTTAAAGTTAAACTAGAGTTAAAGTTAAACTACGTTAAAGTTAAACTAGAGTTAAAGTTAAACTAGAGTTAAAGTTAAACTAGAGTTAAAGTTAAACTAGAGTTAAAGTTAAACTAGAGTTAAAGTTAAACTAGAGTTAAAGTTAAACTAGAGTTAAAGTGAAACTAGAGTTAAAGTTAAACTAGAGTTAAAGTTAAACTAGAGTTAAAGTTAAATACAGTTAAAGTTAAACTAGAGTTAAAGTTAAACTAGAGTTAAAGTTAAACTAGAGTTAAAGTTAAACTAGAGTTAAAGTTAAACTAGAGTTAAAGTTAAACTAGAGTTAAAGTTAAACTAGAGTTAAAGTTAAACTAGTGTTAAAGTTAAACTAGTGTTAAAGTTAAACTAGAGTTAAAGTTAAACTAGAGTTAAAGTTAAACTAGAGTTAAAGTTAAACTAGAGTTAAAGTTAAACTAGAGTTAAGTTAAACTAGAGTTAAAGTTAAACTAGAGTTAAAGTTAAACTAGAGTTAAAGTTAAACTAGAGTTAAAGTTAAACTAGAGTTAAAGTTAAACTAGAGTTAAAGTTAAACTAGAGTTAAAGTTAAATTAGAGTTAAAGTTAAACTATAGTTAAAGTTAAACTAGAGTTAAAGTTAAACTAGAGTTAAAGTTAAACTAGAGTTAAGTTAAACTAGAGTTAAAGTTAAACTAGAGTTAAGTTAAACTAGAGTTAAAGTTAAACTAGAGTTAAAGTTAAACTAGAGTTAAAGTTAAACTAGAGTTAAAGTTAAACTATAGTTAAAGTTAAACTAGAGTTAAAGTTAAACTAGAATTAAAGTTAAACTAGAGTTAAAGTTAAACTAGAGTTAAGTTAAACTAGAGTTAAAGTTAAACTAGAGTTAAAGTTAAACTAGAGTTAAAGTTAAACTAGAGTTAAAGTTAAACTAGAGTTAAAGTTAAACTAGAGTTAAAGTTAAACTAGAGTTAAAGTTAAACTAGAGTTAAAGTTAAACTAGTGTTAAAGTTAAACTAGTGTTAAATTAAACTAGAGTTAAAGTTAAACTAGAGTTAAAGTTAAACTAGAGTTAAAGTTAAACTAGAGTTAAAGTTAAACTAGAGTTAAAGTTAAACTAGAGTTAAAGTTGAACTAGAGTTAAAGTTAAACTAGAGTTAAAGTTAAACTAGAGTTAAAGTTAAACTAGAGTTAAAGTTAAACTAGAGTTAAAGTTAAACTAGAGTTAAAGTTGAACTAAAGTTAAAGTTAAACTAGAGTTTAAGTTAAACTAGAGTTAAAGTGAAACTAGAGTTAAAGTTAAACTAGAGTTAAAGTTAAACTAGAGTTAAAGTTAAACTAGAGTTAAAGTTAAACTAGAGTTAAAGTTAAACTAGAGTTAAAGTTAAACTACGTTAAAGTTAAACTAGAGTTAAAGTTAAACTAGAGTTAAAGTGAAACTAGAGTTAAAGTTAAACTAGAGTTAAAGTTAAACTAGAGTTAAAGTTAAACTAGAGTTAAAGTTAAACTAGAGTTAAAGTTAAACTAGAGTTAAAGTTAAACTAGAGTTAAAGTTAAACTAGAGTTAAAGTTAAACTAGAGTTAAAGTTTAACTAGAGTTAAAGTTAAACTAGAGTTAAAGTTAAACTAGAGTTAAACTAGAGTTAAAGTTAAACTAAAGTTAAACTAGAGTTAAAGTTAAACTAGAGTTAAGTTAAACTAGAGTTAAAGTTAAACTAGAGTTAAAGTTAAACTAGAGTTAAAGTTAAACTAGAGTTAAATTTAAACTATAGTTAAAATTAAACTAGAGTTAAAGTTAAACTAGAGTTAAAGTTAAACTAGAGTTAAAGTTAAACTAGAGTTAAAGTTAAACTAGAGTTAAAGTTAAACTAGAGTTAAAGTTAAACTAGAGTTAAGTTAAACTAGAGTTAAGTTAAACTAGAGTTAAAGTTAAACTAGAGTTAAAGTTAAACTAGAGTTAAAGTTAAATTTAAACTAGAGTTAAAGTTAAACTAGAGTTAAAGTTAAACTAGAGTTAAAGTTAAACTAGAGTTAAGTTAAACTAGAGTTAAAGTTAAACTAGAGTTAAAGTTAAACTAGAGTTAAACTTAAACTAGAGTTAAAGTTAAACTATAATTAAAGTTAAACTAGAGTTAAAGTTAAACTAGAGTTAAAATTAAACTAGAGTTAAGTTAAACTAGAGTTAAGTTAAACTAGAGTTAAAGTTAAACTAGTGTTAAAGTTAAACTAGAGTTAAAGTTAAACTAGTGTTAAAGTTAAACTAGAGTTAAAGTTAAACTAAAGTTAAAGTTAAAGTTAAACTAGAGTTAAATTAGAGTTACTGTTAAACTAAAGTTAATGTTAAACTAGAGTTAAAGTTAAACTAAAGTTAAAGTTAAATTAAAGTTAAAGTTAAAGTTAAACTAGAGTTAAACTAGAGTTACAGTTAAACTAGAGTTAAAGATAAACTAGAGTTAAAGTTAAACTAGAGTTGAAGTTAAACTAGAGTTAAAGTTAAACTAGAGTTAAAGTTAAACTAGAGTTAAAGTTAAACTAGAGTTAAAGTTAAACTATAGTTAAAGTTAAACTAGAGTTAAAGTTAAACTAGAGTTAAAGTTAAACTAGAGTTAAGTTAAACTAGAGTTAAAGTTAAACTAGAGTTAAAGTTAAACTAAAGTTAAAGTTAAACTAGAGTTAAAGTTAAATTAGAGTTAAAGTTAAACTATAGTTAAAGTTAAACTAGAGTTAAAGTTAAACTAGAGTTAAAGTTAAACTAGAGTTAAAGTTAAACTAGAGTTAAAGTTAAACTAGAGTTAAAGTTAAACTAGAGTTAAAGTTAAACTAGAGTTAAAGTTAAACTAGAGTTAAAGTTAAACTAGAGTTAAAGTTAAACTAGAGTTAAAGTTAAACTAGAGTTAAAGTTAAACTAAAGTTAAAGTTAAAGTTAAACTAGAGTTAAACTATAGTTACAGTTAAACTAGAGTTAATGTTAAACTAGAGTTAAAGTTAAACTAAAGTTAAAGTTAAACTAGAGTTAAAGTTAAACTAGAGTTAAAGTTAAACTAAAGTTAAAGTTAAACTAAAGTTAAAGTTAAACTAGAGTTAAAGTTAAACTAGAGTTAAAGATAAACTAGAGTTAAAGTTAAACTATAGTTAAGTTAAACTAGAGTTAAAATTAAACTAGAGTTAAGTTAAACTAGAGTTAAAGTTAAACTAGAGTTAAAGTTAAACTAGAGTTATATTACAATAAAGTTGATATAAAACTAGAGATTGTATATAACATATCTTGTCTAGGTGTCATTAGAGAAGTAATATGTCACATATGAACTCTAAATGACCTTTATATTATACTCCTAATTAACCGGATGTAACTAGAACAATTGACGCGAACACATTAGTAACTAATCAATCATATATATGGAATAGCACTATAGACCGTTAGAATATAATCACTTATTCTGCAACCAACCGGTAATGCGTATACTAGATATACAACAATATAACTATGTTGCCCATATTACATGACATCTGTATAGAATAATTCTTCATATTTTAATATATTGCATTACATATAATTTACTTGTACTTCTTAATTTATTATTTAAACTGTATATTATTATATGTAGATGTTAATAGTTATTACATCTTTGCTTTTATATTATTTATATATTACTAACTTTTCTTATATTTATTATACTATATATAAGTAATAAGAAATGTTATTCTCGTAATATTTAATTTATTAAAACAGTTTAAAGTAAACCCTATAATATATATAATATATATACTATATTATAGTATATTAACTGCTATGAAGTATATATACATATTATATTATATTCTTATTATAGTTTCATTTAGTTTAAATATTATTAAATATTAAGATTATTATATTTTATATTTTCGTTCAAATTTAATCGTAAACTTACTAGCTATCATTTGGTTACAATATTCATGGAATGCATTAACTAATGGTAGTATCGTAATAAATTATAATTCAATTTAATAATTTAATTTAATTATAATCTTTTCACTCAGAGCCGTCTTGGGGGCAAACAAATAATGCCCATTATCTCCATCAACCACAACAACAAAAACAAAAAGAGTACCGCGACGATACGCTAAGTTGGTTTCCCGGAAGACAATATCGTTAACTTTGATAATCAGTCTCTTATTATTAAAGAGGCCCGGATGTATGTTCATCAACATTTTCCCTCGTATTGTGACACACCTAAAATGATTACTATTTGATGTAAAACGTAAAACGTAACTATTTGAATTATTTAATAAATATATATTCAAATTATTTTATCTTTATATACAAATAAGATATTTTTGAAAAGACACTATCTATAATTATATAGATGAGTATTCTTTACATTGGGTTAATAATAATTCAATTATATTTAAATATAATATGTCTAGATAATGTTGATTATATTGCTAATTTTTACTTAGAAAAATATATGATTCCTACAACACATCTTTTATTAATTGTTAAGTATAGTGATGTATACTGTTTATATATATATATATATATATATATATATATATTTATATATATACAGAGTATTCGTTAAATGTATTCGTAGCCATACGAAGATAGTTCACAATGTTTTTATAATAAATTTGATAGTTATATTTATTTATTATGTATTAATATTCTATATTCTACGATATGCAATATTTGTAAGTACTTGATTAATAATAGAATAGTAACTATCTAAATTTATTATATAACAATATTATCATATATTTATGACTTAATAAAGTATATCCTGTGTATATCTCGCATATATTAAATTTGCATATTATAACAATTTTATGTTAAAATACAATATATTCAAAAAATGACATTCACATTAAATATTTATTTATAGGGAAAAATAGTAAAATGTAAAACTAAATAAAATCATTTTACAAAACAACAAATTTAAAAATGTATTTTATTTATAAAATAATATTATTATATTAATTAATGATATATCATTAATCAATCGTAAATACCATTATATTAATTAATAGGTAAATGTAACACTATTTAAATTATCGGAACCAGAAGTTGAAGATATTGTTTCCTAATTATTTGTGTTATTTTTGAGAATTCAAAGTTTGTAACTTTGTCGAATCATAAGAAAATCTTAAAATCGTAAACGACTTTACTAATAACTAAACCAACAAGAATTCTATTAGCATAGAAGAAATGAATAACCTATATATATATATATATATATATATATATATATATGTACATATATGTATATATATATATATATAATATTAAAAGTACTAAATGGTCTTCTAGCTAATTTACCCAGCACTCGATATATATTAATAACATTAATCTATTACCATTGTTGTTATTATTTATATTTTCCAAAAAGTATGGCATTAGCTAGAAAGGCTGTGAACTGTTACAATTTGTTTATATATAATATATTTTATAATTTGTAGATTTTCATATCTTTGTCGTTCATATTTGTTTAATTTATTATTTGTTATACACAGCTATTACTAAATAAATATAATAATACTACTATTTATCTGAGTATTTATCATTGATTATGAATACATATAAATACATATCAATATAATGATACTTCTATTTATCTGAGTATTTATCATTGATTATGAATACATATAAATACATATAAATATAATAATACTACTATTTATCTGAGTATTTATCATTGATTATGAATACATATCATTTAAATAATATTTAAATAATATTTTTATATGCAATGTACCGATATATGCGAATATAAAATTTAAAAACGTTATGGATCTGATTGAAATCAGCCGACAAATCTACTAAAATCGTTGCGAGTACCTTAGACTTTGTTGTACTTGGTTATTAGTAATAATTCATTGATCTATATATTATATAAGAATACATAACACATTTTAATTTCATAAACAATTATGCATTTTCCCCATATTATTGTTATATTAAATATTAATGTTAAAAATTAAATAATATTGGGAGCATGCTAATTGCTACAATATTAATTATTTACAATATTAAAATTTATTATACTATCTTTATGGCTTTATAGAATATATTTGGAAATATCTGCATACAATAAATAAAATATATATTGAGATCAATTCAATATCTATACAATTTTAATCAACTAAATCTGAACATAAGGACATGAACATTGAATATAAATAATAACAAATTATTAAATATATAATATTGATATAATTAAATGTAAACAAATTAGCGAAGTTCACAGCCTATCTAGTAAATGCCTAAATTATAATTATATTTATCAAATATATACTATCAAATATATACTAATACTAATAATATCAAATATATACTAATACTAATACTAATAATAATACTAATACTAATACTAAATATAATACTAATAATAATAATAATAATAATACTAATACTAATACTAATACTAATACTATTAATAATACTAATACTAATACTAATACTAATACTAATACTAATACTAATAATAATTATAATACCAATACTAATACTAATACTAATACTAATACTAATACTAATACTAATAATAATACTAGTACTAATGATAATACTAATTCTAATACTAATATTAATACTGATAATACTAATAATACTAATTATAATACTAATAATACTAATTCTAATACTAATACTAATATTAATAATAATAATAATACTAATTATAATACTAATACTAATACTAATACTAATACTAATACTAATACTAATACTAATAATAATAATAATACTAATGCTAATACTAATAATAATACTAATACTAATACTAATACTAATTATAATACTAATACTAATACTAATACTAATAATAATACTAATACTAATACTAATACTAATACTAATACTAATACTAATACTAATACTAATAATAATAATAATAATATTACTAATACTAAAACTAATACTAATAATAATAATAATAATACTAATACTAATAATAATACTAATATTAATAATAATACTAATAATAATACTAATACTAATACTAATAATAATACTAATATTAATAATAATACTAATAATAATACTAATAATAATACTAATACTAATACTAATACTAATACTAATACTAATACTAATACTAATACTAATACTAATACTAATACTAATACTAATACTAATACTAATACTAATACTAATAATAATAATAATACCAATACTAATACTAATACTAATACTAATACTAATACTAATAATAATACTAATGCTAATACTAATACTAATAATAATACTAATACTAATACTAATACTAATTATAATAATAATACTAATACTAATACTAATACTAATACTAATACTAATACTAAGACTAATACTAATAATAATAATAATACTAATACTTATACTAATTATAATACTAATACTAATAATAATTATAATACCAATAATAATACTAATACTAATACTAATAATAATACTAATATTAATACTGATAATACTAATAATACTAATTCTAATACTAATAATACTAATTCTAATACTAATACTAATATTAATAATAATAATAATAATAATAATACTAATTATAATACTAATATTAATAATAATACTAATACTAATACTAATACTAATACTAATACCAATACTAATACTAATACTAATACTAATACTAATACTAATACTAATACTAATACTAATAATAATAATAATAATACTAATACTAATACTAATACTAATACTTATACTAATACTAATACTAATACTAATACTAATACTAATACTAATACTAATAATAATACTAATACTAATACTAAATATAATACTAATAATAATAATAATAATACTAATACTAATACTAATACTAATACTAATACTAATACTAATACTAATACTAATACTAATATTAATAATAATACTAATACTAATACTAATACTAATACTAATACTAATACTAATACTAATACTAATACTAATACTAATACTAATACTAATACTAATACTAATAGTTATACTAATACTAATACTAATACTAATTATAATACTAATAATAATAATAATAATAATAATACTAATACTAATATTAATACTAATACTAATACTAATACTAATACTAATACTAATACTAATACTAATATTAATAATAATACTAATATTAATACTAATACCAATACTAATACTAATAATAATAATACTAATACTAATACTAATACCAATACTAATACTAATACTAATACTAATACTAATTATAATACTAATAATAATAATAATAATACTACTAATACTAATACTAATACTAATACTAATACTAATACTAATACTAATACTAATACTAATACTAATACTAATACTAATACTAATACTAATACTAATACTAATACTAATACTAATACTAATACTAATACTAATAATAATACTAATACTAATACTAAATATAATACTAATAATAATAATAATAATACTAATACTAATACTAATACTAATACTAATACTAATACTAATACTAATACCAATACTAATACTAATACTAATACTGATACTAATTATAATACTAATAATAATAATAATAATACTACTAATACTAATACTAATACTAATACTAATACTAATACTAATACTAATACTAATACTAATACTAATACTAATACTAATACTAATACTAATACTAATACTAATACTAATACTAATACTAATACTAATAATAATACTAATACTAATACTAAATATAATACTAATAATAATAATAATAATACTAATACTAATACTAATACTAATACTAATACTAATACTAATACTAATACTAATACTAATACTAATACTAATACTAATATTAATAATAATACTAATACTAATACTAATACTAATACTAATACTAATACTAATACTAAAAATAATACTAGTACTAATGACAATACTAATTCTAATACTAATATTAATACTGATAATACTAATAATACTAATTCTAATACTAATAATACTAATTCTAATACTAATACTAATAATAATAATAATAATAATAATAATAATAATACTAATTATAATACTAATACTAATACTAATACTAATACTAATACTAATACTAATACTAATAATAATAATAATACTAATGCTAATACTAATAATAATACTAATACTAATACTAATACTAATTATAATACTAATACTAATACTAATACTAATACTAATACTAATACTAATACTTATACTAATACTAATAATACTAATATTACTAATACTAATACTAAAACTAATACTAATAATAATAATAATACTAATACTAATACTAATAATAATACTAATACTAATAATAATTATAATACTAATAATAATACTAATACTAATACTAATACTAATACTAATATTAATACTGATAATACTAATTATAATATTAATAATAATAATAATAATAATAATAATAATAATAATAATAATAATAATAATAATCCTAATTATAATACTAATACTGATACTAATAATAATACTAATACTAATAATAATAATAATACTAATGCTAATGCTAATACTAATACTAATACTAATACTAATACTAATACTAATTATAATACTAATACTAATACTAATACAAATACTAATACTAATACTAATACTAATATTAATACTAATACTAATACTAATACTAATACTAATACTAATACTAATAATAATACTAATACAAATACTAATAATAATACTAATACTAATACTTATACTAATAATAATACTAATACTAATACTAATACTAATACTAATACAAATACTAATACTAATACTAATACTAATACTAATACTAATACTTATACTAATACTAATACTAATACTAATTATAATACTAATAATAATAATAATAATAATAATAATAATAATACTAATACTAATATTAATACTAATACTAATACTAATACTAATACTAATACTAATAATAATACTAATACTAATACTAATACTAATACTAATAATAATAATACTAATACTAATACTAATACCAATACTAATACTAATACTAATACTAATACTAATACTAATACTAATACTAATAATAATACTAATACTAATACTAATACTAATACTAATACTAATAATAATACTAATACTAATACTAATACTAATACTAATACTAATACTAATACTAATACTAATACTTATACTAATACTAATACTAATACTAATACTAATACTAATACTAATACTAATACTAATACTAATACTAATACTAATACTAATACTAATACTAATACTAATACTAATACTAATACTAATACTAATACTAATACTAATAATAATACTAATACTAATACTAATTATAATACTAATAATACTAATAATAATACTAATACTAATACTAAATATAATACTAATAATAATAATAATAATACTAATACTAATACTAATACTAATACTAATACTAATACTAATACTAATACCAATACTAATACTAATACTAATACTGATACTAATTATAATACTAATAATAATAATAATAATACTACTAATACTAATACTAATACTAATACTAATACTAATACTAATACTAATACTAATACTAATACTAATACTAATACTAATACTAATACTAATACTAATACTAATACTAATACTAATACTAATACTAATAATAATACTAATACTAATACTAAATATAATACTAATAATAATAATAATAATACTAATACTAATACTAATACTAATACTAATACTAATACTAATACTAATACTAATACTAATACTAATACTAATACTAATATTAATAATAATACTAATACTAATACTAATACTAATACTAATACTAATACTAATACTAAAAATAATACTAGTACTAATGACAATACTAATTCTAATACTAATATTAATACTGATAATACTAATAATACTAATTCTAATACTAATAATACTAATTCTAATACTAATACTAATAATAATAATAATAATAATAATAATAATAATACTAATTATAATACTAATACTAATACTAATACTAATACTAATACTAATACTAATACTAATAATAATAATAATACTAATGCTAATACTAATAATAATACTAATACTAATACTAATACTAATTATAATACTAATACTAATACTAATACTAATACTAATACTAATACTAATACTTATACTAATACTAATAATACTAATATTACTAATACTAATACTAAAACTAATACTAATAATAATAATAATACTAATACTAATACTAATAATAATACTAATACTAATAATAATTATAATACTAATAATAATACTAATACTAATACTAATACTAATACTAATATTAATACTGATAATACTAATTATAATATTAATAATAATAATAATAATAATAATAATAATAATAATAATAATAATAATAATAATCCTAATTATAATACTAATACTGATACTAATAATAATACTAATACTAATAATAATAATAATACTAATGCTAATGCTAATACTAATACTAATACTAATACTAATACTAATACTAATTATAATACTAATACTAATACTAATACAAATACTAATACTAATACTAATACTAATATTAATACTAATACTAATACTAATACTAATACTAATACTAATACTAATAATAATACTAATACAAATACTAATAATAATACTAATACTAATACTTATACTAATAATAATACTAATACTAATACTAATACTAATACTAATACAAATACTAATACTAATACTAATACTAATACTAATACTAATACTTATACTAATACTAATACTAATACTAATTATAATACTAATAATAATAATAATAATAATAATAATAATAATACTAATACTAATATTAATACTAATACTAATACTAATACTAATACTAATACTAATAATAATACTAATACTAATACTAATACTAATACTAATAATAATAATACTAATACTAATACTAATACCAATACTAATACTAATACTAATACTAATACTAATACTAATACTAATACTAATAATAATACTAATACTAATACTAATACTAATACTAATACTAATAATAATACTAATACTAATACTAATACTAATACTAATACTAATACTAATACTAATACTAATACTTATACTAATACTAATACTAATACTAATACTAATACTAATACTAATACTAATACTAATACTAATACTAATACTAATACTAATACTAATACTAATACTAATACTAATACTAATACTAATACTAATACTAATACTAATAATAATACTAATACTAATACTAATTATAATACTAATAATACTAATAATAATACTAATACTAATACTAATACTAATACTAATACTAATACTAATACTAATACTAATACTAATACTAATACTAATACTAATACTAATACTAATAATAATAATAATACCAATACTAATACTAATACTAATACTAATACTAATACTAATACTAATACTAATACTAATACTAATACTAATACTAATACTAATACTAATACTAATACTAATACTAATACTAATACTAATTATAATACTAATAATAATACTAATACTAATACTAATACTAATACTAATACTAATAATAATACTAATACTAATACTAAATATAATACTAATAATAATAATAATAATACTAATACTAATACTAATACTAATACTAATACTAATACTAATACTAATACTAATACTAATACTAATACTAATATTAATAATAATACTAATACTAATACTAATACTAATACTAATACTAATACTAAAAATAATACTAGTACTAATGACAATACTAATTCTAATACTAATATTAATACTGATAATACTAATAATACTAATTCTAATACTAATAATACTAATTCTAATACTAATACTAATAATAATAATAATAATAATAATAATAATAATACTAATTATAATACTAATACTAATACTAATACTAATACTAATACTAATACTAATAATAATAATAATACTAATGCTAATACTAATAATAATACTAATACTAATACTAATACTAATTATAATACTAATACTAATACTAATACTAATACTAATACTAATACTAATACTTATACTAATACTAATAATAATAATATTACTAATACTAATACTAAAACTAATACTAATAATAATAATAATACTAATACTAATACTAATAATAATACTAATACTAATAATAATTATAATACTAATAATAATACTAATACTAATACTAATACTAATACTAATATTAATACTGATAATACTAATTATAATATTAATAATAATAATAATAATAATAATAATAATAATAATAATAATAATAATCCTAATTATAATACTAATACTGATACTAATAATAATACTAATACTAATAATAATAATAATACTAATGCTAATGCTAATACTAATACTAATACTAATACTAATACTAATACTAATTATAATACTAATACTAATACTAATACAAATACTAATACTAATACTAATACTAATATTAATACTAATACTAATACTAATACTAATACTAATACTAATACTAATAATAATACTAATACAAATACTAATAATAATACTAATACTAATACTTATACTAATACTAATACTAATACTAATACTAATACTAATACTAATACAAATACTAATACTAATACTAATACTAATACTAATACTAATACTAATACTTATACTAATACTAATACTAATACTAATTATAATACTAATAATAATAATAATAATAATAATAATAATAATACTAATACTAATATTAATACTAATACTAATACTAATACTAATACTAATACTAATAATAATACTAATACTAATACTAATACTAATACTAATAATAATAATACTAATACTAATACTAATACCAATACTAATACTAATACTAATACTAATACTAATACTAATACTAATACTAATAATAATACTAATACTAATACTAATACTAATACTAATACTAATAATAATACTAATACTAATACTAATACTAATACTAATACTAATACTAATACTAATACTAATACTTATACTAATACTAATACTAATACTAATACTAATACTAATACTAATACTAATACTAATACTAATACTAATACTAATACTAATACTAATACTAATACTAATACTAATACTAATACTAATACTAATACTAATAATAATACTAATACTAATACTAATTATAATACTAATAATACTAATAATAATACTAATACTAATACTAATACTAATACTAATACTAATACTAATACTAATACTAATACTAATACTAATACTAATACTAATACTAATACTAATAATAATAATAATACCAATACTAATACTAATACTAATACTAATACTAATACTAATACTAATACTAATACTAATACTAATACTAATACTAATACTAATACTAATACTAATACTAATACTAATACTAATACTAATACTAATACTAATTATAATACTAATAATAATACTAATACTAATACTAATACTAATACTAATACTAATACTAAGACTGATACTAATAATAATAATAATACTAATACTTATACTAATTATAATACTAATACTAATAATAATTATAATACCAATAATAATACTAATACTAATACTAATAATAATACTAATATTAATACTGATAATACTAATAATACTAATTCTAATACTAATAATACTAATTCTAATACTAATACTAATATTAATAATAATAATAATAATACTAATTATAATACTAATATTAATAATAATACTAATACTAATACTAATACTAATACTAATACCAATACTAATACTAATACTAATACTAATACTAATACTAATACTAATACTAATACTAATAATAATAATAATAATACTAATACTAATACTAATACTAATACTTATACTAATACTAATACTAATACTAATACTAATACTAATACTAATACTAATAATAATACTAATACTAATACTAAATATAATACTAATAATAATAATAATAATACTAATACTAATACTAATACTAATACTAATACTAATACTAATACTAATACTAATACTAATAGTTATACTAATACTAATACTAATACTAATTATAATACTAATAATAATAATAATAATAATAATACTAATACTAATATTAATACTAATACTAATACTAATACTAATACTAATACTAATACTAATATTAATAATAATACTAATATTAATACTAATACCAATACTAATACTAATAATAATAATACTAATACTAATACTAATACCAATACTAATACTAATACTAATAATAATACTAATTATAATACTAATAATAATAATAATAATACTACTAATACTAATACTAATACTAATACTAATACTAATACTAATACTAATACTAATACTAATACTAATACTAATACTAATACTAATACTAATACTAATACTAATACTAATACTAATACTAATACTAATACTAATACTAATACTAATAATAATACTAATACTAATACTAAATATAATACTAATAATAATAATAATAATACTAATACTAATACTAATACTAATACTAATACTAATACTAATACTAATACTAATACTAATACTAATACTAATACTAATACTAATACTAATACTAATACTAATACTAATACTAATTATAATACTAATAATAATACTAATACTAATACTAATACTAATACTAATACTAATACTAAGACTGATACTAATAATAATAATAATACTAATACTTATACTAATTATAATACTAATACTAATAATAATTATAATACCAATAATAATACTAATACTAATACTAATAATAATACTAATATTAATACTGATAATACTAATAATACTAATTCTAATACTAATAATACTAATTCTAATACTAATACTAATATTAATAATAATAATAATAATAATAATAATACTAATTATAATACTAATATTAATAATAATACTAATACTAATACTAATACTAATACTAATACCAATACTAATACTAATACTAATACTAATACTAATACTAATACTAATACTAATACTAATAATAATAATAATAATACTAATACTAATACTAATACTAATACTTATACTAATACTAATACTAATACTAATACTAATACTAATACTAATACTAATACTAATAATAATACAAATACTAATACTAAATATAATACTAATAATAATAATAATAATACTAATACTAATACTAATACTAATACTAATACTAATACTAATACTAATACTAATACTAATATTAATAATAATACTAATACTAATACTAATACTAATACTAATACTAATACTAATACTAATACTAATACTAATACTAATAGTTATACTAATACTAATACTAATACTAATTATAATACTAATAATAATAATAATAATAATAATACTAATACTAATATTAATACTAATACTAATACTAATACTAATACTAATACTAATACTAATATTAATAATAATACTAATATTAATACTAATACCAATACTAATACTAATAATAATAATACTAATACTAATACTAATACCAATAATAATACTAATACTAATACTAATACTAATTATAATACTAATAATAATAATAATAATACTACTAATACTAATACTAATACTAATACTAATACTAATACTAATACTAATACTAATACTAATACTAATACTAATACTAATACTAATACTAATACTAATACTAATACTAATACTAATACTAATACTAATACTAATACTAATACTAATAATAATACTAATACTAATACTAAATATAATACTAATAATAATAATAATAATACTAATACTAATACTAATACTAATACTAATACTAATACTAATACTAATACTAATACCAATACTAATACTAATACTAATACTAATACTAATTATAATACTAATAATAATAATAATAATACTACTAATACTAATACTAATACTAATACTAATACTAATACTAATACTAATACTAATACTAATACTAATACTAATACTAATACTAATACTAATACTAATACTAATACTAATACTAATACTAATACTAATACTAATAATAATACTAATACTAATACTAAATATAATACTAATAATAATAATAATAATACTAATACTAATACTAATACTAATACTAATACTAATACTAATACTAATACTAATACTAATACTAATACTAATACTAATATTAATAATAATACTAATACTAATACTAATACTAATACTAATACTAATACTAATACTAAAAATAATACTAGTACTAATGACAATACTAATTCTAATACTAATATTAATACTGATAATACTAATAATACTAATTCTAATACTAATAATACTAATTCTAATACTAATACTAATAATAATAATAATAATAATAATAATAATAATACTAATTATAATACTAATACTAATACTAATACTAATACTAATACTAATACTAATAATAATAATAATAATAATACTAATACTAATAATAATACTAATACTAATACTAATACTAATTATAATACTAATACTAATACTAATACTAATACTAATACTAATACTAATACTTATACTAATACTAATAATAATAATATTACTAATACTAATACTAAAACTAATACTAATAATAATAATAATACTAATACTAATACTAATAATAATACTAATACTAATAATAATTATAATACTAATAATAATACTAATACTAATACTAATACTAATACTAATATTAATACTGATAATACTAATTATAATATTAATAATAATAATAATAAT
>OZ038314.1:6025055-6072459 GCA_964035775.1 Osedax frankpressi
ACAGTTCAGTATATAGTACACAGTCCAATCCAATCTACAGTCTACAGTTCAGTCCACAGTACACAGTCCAGTAAACAGTACACAGTCCAGTACACAGTACACAATCCAGTACACAGTACACAGTCCAGTACACAGTACACAGTCCAGTACACATTACACAGTCCAGTACACAGTACACTGTCCAGTACACAGTACACTGTCCAGTACACAGTCCACAGTCCAGTCTACAGTCCATAGTCCAGAGTCCAGTACACAGTCCACAGTCCAGCCTACAGTACACAGTACACAGTCCAGTACACAATCCAGCCTACGCCTACAATCAGTGCATCAGGCTCGATCTCTCCCACAAAATGCAACGACGCATGTTGTTAGACTATGTGGAGACGGCGATATTCGACTTCAAATTATTGAATAACATACAGCTCCAAATAGAAAGAGCCTTATGAGTTAATAGTAACGAGTATATCTCCATCCTGCTCATAGACAGTGGAAAAACGTAAACGATATTAATAACAATATGGAGTACTTTCTATATACACATATGTATTGTATTGTAATACAGTACTGTATATATATATTATCATTTAGTGTATGCTATTTATTTTATAAGTACTATTTCTTTTATTAGCATTTATCCCCTTTATAAGCATTCCATGATATTTGTTATAGTGAATAAAATGTTATAATATGAAAATAAGAATAAAAACTATAATAATTATAAATAATTATCATAAGTTAATGAAATGTAAATTATAAACATAAATGTGGAGATACACACCAGAATAATGAAGAACTGTTACTTCCTTTGAACAATGCTTCATGCTAGTATTAATAAACTACTTAGTTCACTTGATATATATATATATATATATCATATTTAATTGTTTCTGTGTACATGCATATATATATATATATATATATATATATATATATATATATATATATATATATAATGATTATAACTCAATATTGTAAGTATAACTGCATCCATATAATGTTATCATTTAATTAAATGTAAAAAAGTGATGATTTCTAATAAATAAACAATTATAAATAGACTTGCAATTAACGCGCTTCCCTTGGAATGCGACCGTAGGTTAAGGATAACGATGCTCCACTACTTAGACCGGTTTTCTAATGCCTTTGAAGTTAATGAAGCAATCATGCGGGACAGCCTCCTAGTGTCAGATGTATACATAGAACCGTTACTAACAGAGTACCATATGAAAGTTCGTATTAGCTGGAATTATAGCATAGTTATGTAGTTAGGAAGTACCGACGTAAATGTTTTTATATACCATAATATTAATTCGATAATAAATATGTTACTTTATATTTTAAATAATCATAAACAAATTTATATATTTGTTTAAAAAAATTATAATTATTAAATATATATATATATATATATATATATATATATTTAATAATAGTTATAATGCTCTGATTAGTTACGATTGTTTCACATTTTAAATATATTATTTTATAATTATTAATAATGTAATTCGCTAATAATTAATAATATTCTATATTATACTATGTATATACTATTTATATTATGTCATAATGATTCAATAATATGTCAAATGTTTCTCTGAAGTTCCGAGTTCAGGGAACGTTATAATATAGATAATTATAAAAGAAATTTATGAAATTATGGGTTTTAAAATGTAAAACATGACTTATGTTGCAATAAGTTTATAATTGCCATAGCAGTTTTATATTTAATTGTTATATTTTGTTTATCTTCTTTAAAATATATAATGTTGAATTAATTTTATGAAATAAAAAAAACATATACAACTTTTGATGGTAAGTACTGTAATTTTAAATAACATTACATATACTATATATGTACATATTAATATACAACTATGAGATGCGCATGAGTAATTGTTATAAATATATTAAATTATTTTATGCGAACTAATTACTTTTCACTATTCTCTAGTCCATTACTAAAATATTGGAAATCGTATTACAGTTTATCAATGATTGCGTCACAAACATTGGAAGTATTGATCGAATTCTACAATAGAGGATTATCATCTACAATGAATATATTTTTATTTTAAAATTTATTTACGATAACTCTATCAATTAAGTAAACATGAATAACATATTACAATCATATAAAATGATATACGATTAGGATAATCTAAATAAATATAGGTTACATTAATATAGTTCCAGATATATGTATTATATCTTGATATATATAACGTTTGTTATATAATATCTTAGTTAATTTGTTAGTTTTAAAATCAGTAATAAGCTTTATTTATTGGAACATATTTGTATATCGAGGGGTTTTAATAATTATTAATTCGGTAAAGGTAAATTAAATTTGAAAAAAATATTTATTCTTCAATAATTCTTTTATTTCTTTCCAGTTAATTATTTTGACAAAATAACTACAATTATTATTTCTGAATAAAAATATAAATTAATAAATTAATTTAATTAAAATTAATTATATTGTCATAATATTGACATAATATTATAAATAGTCGTTGATCATCAATTACCAATGCATTTAATTACCAATGCAATTATAAATAAAAGGAAATATTATTAAAATTAATTATCAAAATCATGAAACTGAATAGTATAGAACCAGTAAAATAGAAAAATCAATATATTATGCTAGTTATTGGATAATTCAATTAAGAAAAATACTATTAATATTATATCATTAATTGAATGCAAAAATAGTATAATAAATAGTGTAATATTATGCAAATTTAATGTAAATACAATGGTAATAGATTTAAAAATTTACAAAAAATTATAAATCTATTACCAATTGATCTATACACAATGATAACGGAAATATATAACCAATTAAATGAAGTATTTACATTATTTTAAAAATTATAATCCTGTTATTTATTCAATATCATTATTATAAATCTAAAATAATAACTTTTTAATTATGATATTTAAAAATGCTGTAAAGATTATCTTTCTTCTTATGTGTATTTATGTAAGTAGAGGAAAGTCATTAATAAATTGTTAGTAGAAATTATATCAATTTAATGGAATTTAATATTAATTAATTCATTTATAATGATATATCATATAATTATAATAATCATACGATAATCGTAATTATTATACTAATGTTCTATTATTGAATTCAATGTATTATCAAATTCCGATTATTGATTTAGTGTCATATTACTATATATTTTTTATAGTATAATAATTTATTATTTCAAAAATAAAAGTATATATATATATTCTATAGTATAGCATATATATTGTATAGATTTTTTAACATATATTGTAAATTTAGATATATTCTATAATGATAATAACAAAACAATAATATGTATTACTAAATAAATTTAATGACAAGAATTTCGAAAACAATTTCGAACATAAATAAAAATAATATTTGTTCAATTTATTATTTTAATTATTATTATGATTCAAGTATATATTTAAAAAAAATTAATACAGATTATATATTTCACAGCTTTTACTTCTTGTAAAGATACGCCATGCGGTTCAAATAACATATGTATAAATAAACACGTAGGAAAGTTTAAATTTGTATGTAAATGTGCTAATGGGTTAATGACATATAATTGTAATGATGGTTAGTAAAATATGTACTTATATTATTGATAAACATAACATTATATTACACCTTAATATATAGAAATAATTATGACAATAAATATTAGTATCAATATTTATTTACTCTGTTATATAACACAACGTATACATTAAAATAGAGAATTATAAATTATATCAAGATATAGAGTTCATGACTCATAGTTAATTAGAAATTGTACATTATATATATATAAATATATATATAATTAAGTATTAATGAATCAATAAATATGTGAAATAAAATATAATCTTATAATTAATATCAAGTTATTGATTGTGGAGAGATATTAAAACCTAAGGAGAAATCATATGATTTTACTGTAAACGGAATACAATTTAATGCCAATTGTGACACCGATGGTTGGATGGTTAGTAAATGACTAGCCATATCGCTACATAATAACACTAGATCATAAATATGCTAGTTATATATAGATTTATAAATAAAATATGAATATACGTCATGTAAATTATCAACACACGGATAGATATATTTATAAAGTATAATGTTTTATAAATATTAAATTTTAAACAATATCAAATTGAATTTTACAGACAATTTTTAAACATGAACAAATTGGAATGTTTCATAATAATACGGATGTGATGAATGGTTGGAATGATACGATTTCAACATGGGTTGGGTCAAATGTTATTAGAGCATTACTTATCGAACCAAAAATATACAAACTCCAAATTATACAGACAAGGTTATAATATTAGTTCATTTATTTATTTACAATACTTTTTTACTTTACTATTACCCTTACTTTGTAATTGTATATAACAGTGATAATGGTAAAGTAAAGGGATACGCTGTCTCTTCCCACTTCATGGTTTATTATGATCATTTTACTATGTATTACATATAAAACATAAATTGTATATCTCAAATTAATTCTTGTAAATTATAATATAACATAACATTAATTTAACTAGATTACCTCTTCATTCGATGACTATCAATTTATCTATGGAGATTTTAAATTTTTTGGAAGAAAATGTTAGTTGTAATTTAGAGATTTTTTCCAAAATGATTAATTAATATTTACCCATATAATGATATTATATTTGTTCTGTTATCAACTTAATATCATAATTTTAAATATTCAATATTTTAAATCTAATTAATAAAAATAATGTATATATATTAAATATAATTTGTCAATAGTTGCAATTTTTAATGAAATAAAATTTATTTCAATGGATAAATTGTCAAGTTGGTTTATGTCAAATGAGTCATTATCAATGAAGATGAAAATTAGAGTTCATAATTACAGGGGTTATTATATATAATAATTACATTATTATAATTATGTATTAATAATACATGTATTGTATAGAGATTCATAAAGGAAATAAGAAAATTCGTAACAAAAGATCATCGACATTGGATAATTTATTAATTGATTTTGGTTTTAAAGATAATGGTAATAGTTCAAGTATAATATATAATTCTTAAAAAATTATATAATAATGAATTAATTTTACAGGATTAAATAATTTTGAGAATCATTTTACTCGTAAATTCAATATCAAAAATAATTGCTCTTTGGTAATACTCATTGTGATTTTTATATCATTGTTTCTTGCCGGAATTGGACTTACTATTATATATATTATATTTAAACTGATAACTTAAATGTATATTTTAATATTATATAAATATTTTTATAACATTTTTTATTAATAAAATATAAATTAAAAAATAATGATTTATTTAATTAATAAGTAATTTTAAAATCCTAATAATATGATAATATAAATAACATGTTTATAAGAGATAATAAAATATTGCAAACCAATTACACAATAGCACTAAAACAAGAATAATAAATAAATTAAAATCTAATCTTCATCATCAGTTAAATATTCAAATTTATTATCTTTCAAAGTTTCTATATTTATATATTTCCTGTATATGGTATTATTTAAAATATATTATATATTAAAAGTTATTTGAAAATATTAAAATAATAAAGGAATATTATTTTTAAATTAATTTTAAAGATTTAAAAAAAATAATATAACTAAATACCAATATTTTTGTTTATATTAATAGTATTATATTAATTCAATATATTATATATAAATAATAAACTATTAATACAAACTGATCTTTGTAACTAAGGCTAGAATCTCCAAAACTATAATCATTCATATCTTCATTGTAACTAGTTTGCTCATCATATGGTATATGATCTGAACCGTCCATGAACGAAATAAACCTGACCGGTATAAATATTGCCATTTCTATTATTAAGATATATACTCCTATATATCTATGCATTACATTATAGTATACATTTAAATTCGCTTCTTATTACAGAACAAGTTAAAAATAGTATCTTATTTCGACTAGAGTTTGTCCAACGATTTTTTGTGCGTCAATCGCTGCATCACGTCCCATTGGTTGCACTCCGGGGAGCTGCAAAATGAGCGCATTTTCTCGAGCTCAGCCGAAGTGACATCTTTACCTTGCTGCGTATACTCTTCATCAGTCATTAGTCGTCGAGGCACCGGATTCAACATTTGCCTGCGATTCGTTGGTAATCAAAGAATTTAATAACCATTAAGTATATGAATTTTGTATACAAATTATTACATTGTAAATACATACATTACTTATATAATAGAGTATAAATATGATATGATTATTTAAAATGAAATGACAATTTAATAAAAATTATATTATTTATATATCATTTCTATAATAATTTATTTCAATATATAAACCATTTAACTAATAAATATGACATCCTCAATATCATTGGGGCTATAGTTGTATTGTATATTTTGAAATAGAAGAGTGGAATGCCAGCAATTAAACATATGTAGATATATTTACTATAAGGTATCTTTGTTCCTAGAGAGTATACAATAGTATTTAAATCATTCTGAAATGTTTGACCATATATTATAATATTATTATAATTAAATTAGTGATATTAATTATAATTGATAAAAACCAAATTGTATGGCAATTACAATTCCAATAATATTTAATAAGAATCGAATCATATTTAGACAACGTTGATTTCTTAAAGGACCCTGGAATTAATATGTAGATATATTAATAAACATATTTTTATATTTATTTACGATATTATTAAATATATTGCTATGGATAATTAGTTATATAAACCCTATAATAGAGGTAAGCAAAGCTTAATACTGATACAGTTACAAAATATAAAATCACGCATAGAAAGTAATTATATAACAAAGTTTTGTAATTTATTGTCAGGTAGTTCATAATCATGCCGGCCATAGAATATCCACTTAATATTACTGCATAATGTCCATATTTCTGTAAAACAGTAAAACAGATTTGTGTCAAAATTCAAAAGGATACTACAATAAATAATCATGATAAACACTAACTTTAAATGGAAACATTTTAGTGGCCAAGTATACAGAAATAAATAAAGATAATATTATTCCAAATATAATTCCAGTTAGATAATAAAAGAATATATTTCTATGTAATTTGAGAGTATTCTTAATAATTATACTATATAAGAATCACTTTAATAAATAATCTAATTTAATAAATATTATAGAGTTTTATTAATAAAATAAACAGATCTATTATCTATATAGTCCACTAATCTAAACATACAAACAAATTTGAGTGAGCAGTTTGTCATATATTATAAATACATTAAAAACTAACTTACTAAGAGGTTTGGCCATTATAAACAACAAAGTTCCAAAAATGAAACAAATTATTAAATGTTTATCAATTGGATTTACATTTAATTCAACTTGAATATTTACTGCTGTCTGAGAATTTTCTTGAAAAACTAGAATTAAAATTTATCTTCAACATTCATTGAGGAGAATTTGAAATAAAAATAATATGAATTAATTAATTCAATAAACAAAATTACCAGAAATAAGTTATACTAACTATGCAGTTTATGTTTTTCGATGACCCCGATACATATGTCTTCATATAAAGGAGCATTAATAATTCGCTCACTAATGTTCTTTCTATCCAAAAAATGTAAAAATATGTCTGAATCACCGAGAAATATTATTATCAGTCATATTGATGAGATGATTTTATCATTTTAAAAAGTTATATGAATTGATTAATAAATTATGATGTTCTTTAATATCTATCAATGTTTATGTAACGTTTTGATAATGTAATTTAAGTTATATTTTAACATTTTTTATAAGAATAGTATTTTTCTTCTAAATTATATTTTATTTTTAATAAAAAGTAAACTCATATATATAATAATTTATTATAGTATAATTATATTATTATGAAATTAATATTAATAATAATATATATATTACAAATTTATAATATAAGAGATAATTTTATATAATTAATTTTTTAAAATAATGTTTTTTGTTTAAATTATTTATTATTAATAATTATTATTATTAATAGAATATCTATATTCAGTTTTGGGTCACATGCAAATTATGCTACTAATTCACTTACATTTCAGTAAATAGTTTTTGTACTAAAAACTATAAATATTATTATTGTAACCAAAATAACCTATTATAATATATTATTAATATAAATTTAAATATATTATATATTATAATAAAACTAGGATAGTTTAACATTATATGTAATATCTATTGAAGAAATTTATATTTTTAAATCTATTTCATATATTTTTCAAAGTATTAATATAACATAATATGTAATAATATCATATATAACGAATTTGTTGAATATTAAATATTGTACAGAATTATACTGTATATAATATTTAGTTTACTGTATGATATAAATAATACTACTAATAAATTTTACCCTTAGATTTAACTTAATTTGAATTCTAGATTACTCTAAAACATAGATTTATGTGACTATTATTGTTTTTAAAGTAAAACTTAAATTTTTTTAATTATTACAATTGCTCTTGATATAAAGTAGCACATAAAATATGTTTTATCTTGATTTAAATGCATTAATTACATATCAAGTATTGATTACAATAATGAAATTATTTACAGTGTATTAATTTGAATATGTTAATTGTTTATACTAGAATATCGATATATATTATTATATAATGGTTTGGTGATAAATATAAGTAATATTAAGTATAATACCAAATTTAGAATATGCTGTAAATTATAAGTACAGAATATAAATATTATAGAACTATACAATATAAAATATACATTATACAAGATAACAAGAGGTAATTGAATTCATTTAATTACATTTATATAAATAGGAAATATAGAAAAAATACTATTTTCTTAAAATAAGTAGATTTAAATATAAAAAGATAAATGTAAACAATGGGATTGATAAAAAGATTGAAGTTAATAATTTAAAGTTATCAAAGCAATCAATTGTAAAATCAGAAAATTCAGATATACTATACCTAATATATATTTAAAAATATTATATAACATTAATATGTATAACAATCAACATTATTATTTAATATGAGTATATAAAAATTAACTAAAAAATTTATAATAATAATGACCTGTTATCGAATCAGGTGAAATATTTTTCCAGAAATAACTTAAACTACTTGATTTTGTAAATTGCTGAAATTGGTAATCTACATCAGTTACATTTTCTCCAATGAAAAACATAACTAACTCATCTATTGTTTGGTTACATGAAATTTGAATCTGTATAGTAGTGTATACATAGAAAAAAATTATATAAACGAAATTGTAGTTGAATATCAAATCATACTTTTATAATTCTAAATAAAAGCATTACAAAATATATTTAAAGTTATATTGTATATATATATATATATATAAAATATATATTATTAAATATTACTAACATTAATTGTTCTCCATATTTGATTTGGAAGCCAGTAATTAATCATCTTATGACATATCATAGTTAAATTTGGCTTAACAGAAATAATTATCGGGTCGATTTTTGTATAAGATGATGAATCCAAAATATGAATTTCACCTGTTTATAATGAAAATAGTTTTTAAATTTTCCAATTCATATTATGTTAAATATTAATTTATTATAATGTAATATTTATAATTTAATCTTACTGAAATCAAAAGTTCTAGTTTTATAAAAAAACTTTTATAAATGTAATATATAAAATTATCTACTTAAATACATTACAAAATAATGAAAATATAACTTATTTAAGATGATAACCTAACAATTTAAGTTATAAACTCATTAAAATTGTATTCAACAACAAGATTATGATCATTTTTCTCAACGGATTATAAAGTGAAAGAATCTAAATTAGCCTTTCATTTTTTTTTAATTTCAAATTTCAGCAAATTAATGAAATAAAAATGTATAAATAAAGTGTAGAATTTTAATTAATATTTTTAGTATTTTATATTTTGTAATTATTTGTATATATAAATGTTACCCCAATTAAAATATTGGTAATTTCGATATTTTATTTAAATATATAGTGTATATTATATTATATACATATTCTATGCAAAATTATTACAAATTACATATTTAAAATAAATATTAATTATTATTTTTTAAAAATCTTCAAATAATAAATTGAATATATAAAATAGTATCTATTTATGAAATTCATTATTTACACTCACAAAATATCTATTTTATTAAAAAATGTATTACAATAATAAAAAAAATTAAGTTTATTATGTAAAATTGGATTCTTTTTTTTAAGAAAATGGAATCATTATTAATACATTAATCATTAATCATACTTATATTATTATAATATAAAATGTATTTAAAGTGTTTACTTATTTCCTGTTATTTAAAAAACTTATATACATTACATGATCTATTTTTAATAAAATATATGAAAATTTGTATTGTGTATATAATTTTATGGTTTGATTTACATAAGGTAGATATATAAATTTAAAACAAGATTTAATAAATGAAAATGTATAAATACAAATTTGTTAAAAAATGAATTGTACTAATACAAATTTAATAAAAATGAGTTACAGATATTCTAATATAAAGTTAAAGCTAACCTGATGTCATGGCCAATATATTTGTAGGTAACAGAATACAGCATAACATCAAAATAGAATTCATCTGTATTAAAATAATAACTAAATAAATATATAGTATTTTGTGTAACAATCATAATATAATAACTGAAAAACTAATAATATATTTAATATATACATACAAATTAAAAACAATTACAAAATCAATATATTAATAATGTAAAATTATAAAATATGCAATACAAATTCAGCATTCAGTCCTCATAATGCACTAGATTAATAAGTTTTAACAAGCACAAATTAAGTTTAGTTACAAGTACAAATTGATTTAATGATATTAAATTATTAATAAATTACATTATATTCATTTTTTATATTGTTTATTCTTATATATTAAAGATTATACCAAGGAAATATATAAAAGTCTATATTTAGTGACTATATATACGCAATGATCGAACTATTAATGATACATAATCAGAAAATAATATATGAAAACAAATATCTAACCTAAATCAATTATGCAATGATAATTGGAAGATATAGCAACTGGCTTATCATCTTAACAGAAATTACATCTCATGCTAACACTAGTAAACCATATATTATAACCCTAACATTTCTATAAGGGGATCATCATCTTGACAGACATTACATCTCATGCTAACACTAGTAAACCATACATTATAACCCTAACATTTTTATAAGTGGCTGGTTATAAACTTTATTATAAGAAACATAATATTGTGTATAATGGCGAAGAAAACAAAAATTGTGTTTGAATACTTGTATAGATGCGTCTACTATATTCTGTGGTGATTATATATCCTGAGTTAAGCTATATAGTCAAGAAAATATTATTTACATTGAAAACCTATAATAAAAATGATTATCAAGTAAAATCCTTATTTATTAATATAGAAATTATATTGAAAAGGTGAATATGTTTCAAGAGTTAAATAAATTACTTAATTAATAAAATAATTTATCGGTCAAGTGAGTTACATTGGTTAATGGAAAAAGTAATACAATAAACTACAATAGATACAAATATATATTATCTCACAATTGATTATACAGTAAATTTTCATAAAATGCCATTTCATTAAATGTTCAATTAAAATATATGTTATTATCTTATGTCAAGAGTTTATCTTGAAATTATTTCAATAAATTAAATAGGATATGATAGAATTAATACTGAATGCAATATATAAATTAATTATATATTAATATATATTTAATATATACTATTATATATTTACAATATAATATATTGCTATTAATAAATTATATATTAATATATAATATATATTTTATTAATAGTTAAAATATATAATATAGAACAACTTTGTTGAATAATTTTAATTATTATTCAGTTATTGAATTTTAATAGGTTCAAATTGAGAAATGAACACAAATTAACTCAATTATTAATTGAATACATGTAGTATTTAAATATAATATTTAATAAATAGTTTAATTTAACATATTTCTAAATAATGACTTAATGATATTATAAATAATAATTATTGAATGGAACTATGTACATAGAATATTTCAAGATTCCAATTCATCTTAAATAATAAGTTTGATATTACATATATCAAATATATAATTAAACTGTAATATATATCAAGATATAATACATTATTATTAATAATATCAAATTGTTAAAAGTATGGATGGAATGTTTGTATACGATAAATTGTATTCATTCGATAGCAAGGATAATATTTCAGGGAATGTATTGATCATGCATTACGCTAAGTTATTATATTAAAAATATATATTAATCATAGATGCTGGTACATATTCAATCGGAAAAATAAAGAAATATATATCCAATTAGTGTCAAAATCGTGTCAAATATATCTATATACTATACATACACATACAATTGCATAGTTACATATCATATTGCTATTACTTGTTATATTCTAAAGTTATGTTCTAATAATTAATATATTTATAGCAATTAATATATAATTGTAATCATACAATTAATGACAATGATAGCACTTCTCTTCGGTATTTACTTAATAACTTTAACAATTATTACATCTTGCAAAAAATGTATTTATTTAAATATGAATATTTTATTATTGATGTATATATATTTTACTATAGTCTGCCGATTTAATTTAAATTAACTTAATCTAAGTTCCAAATAAGACTATCATAAATGCTATGAATTAATTAAACAATTTATTATTAAAGTTAAAATTTGTTCTTAAAATAATGATACCAACCATTGTTTTATATTTGTTAAATACAGTTAAAAAATGGTAAATTATATATAAATATTATTTATACTTGAAAAGATATAAATATAATTTCAAATTTGAGACATTGAAATGGAAGATTCGGATTTTAATTATTTTTAATAACAATGACTTTTAGAAACATTATAGCTTTCAATTAAATATATATCCTTAATGTTCTATATCGATGAAACAAATTACATTATACTATATGTTGATAATATGAATTAAACCTATAATTTTTAATATTTCAGTACTAAACTTATTTAGTAAATATATATTAAAATAATATTTAATGAGTATAAAAAAGGTATAAATTATCTAAATAAATTAAAAATGAACATAATACTTTTTTATTTACGTTCTAATTACGAAATAATATATTTTTCCATTATGATATTAATAATACGCCAATTGTTATAATAATTTACTTAAAGAATTATAACAATTGTTATAATAACAAATTGTTAAAATGACAACAATTTAATTTGAACTCTATCCTCATATTAATATAATGTAAATTACTAAAATTAATTTGCTTATGATATTATTGAATACACTAAAGTTATATAATCTATATATACTTAATTCTAAATTTATTATTAGGTTAATATGATTATAATTATTAACTAAGCAATAATAATATACAAATTGTTAAACGAATTGTAATTATTATTGCTTTTAATTTAATATTCTAAAATTTTTATATAATAGAAAACAAATATAGTATGAATTATTTAAATCTACGAACAATCAATTTCTTAATAAAGACAAATACAATTAATCGCAAAATAATATATATATATATATATATATATATATATATATATATATATATATATATTTGTCAATTGATAAAACCTAAATATATAAAAAAAAAATATCTTATGTAGATATACAGAATATTTTTAAATTCATATTTCTAAATTCTGGTGTATATACCTTTATAAGATTTGGAACCATTTTGATTACATACCGACTATAGTCTAACCTATAGGTTAAACCTAAAATGTATAGCTATTAACATACATGAAATACACATAAAGAACATAAACATAAATAAATTTAACACATTGCCAATTTGAATGAAATTAAGTGGAATCCGTGTGAGATATTTTATAAAAATAATTATTTGTATTTATTTGACCTATATTAACATTGTTAACATTGTAATCGAAATAATATATTTCACAGTCTGTCAAATCCCAATGTCTAATTTGAAACAACTCATTATTCATAGGATTTAAAGTATTCGGCATTATTTCTGTGTTGTATAATGAAATTGCTATTAAATTTAACATATCGTATAAACAATGTTTATTAATCATTAATTTAAACATTAATCCATTTATTAAACTCGTACATAATATTTTATTATATTTACAATATACTATTTTTTACTAGGGTTAAAAAACACACACATATATATTAATATGTATGCATATATTAATATATATGCATACATACATATAGATTATATTGTATATACAGTGTATATTATACACGCATTTGTATAATATATATATAATTCTAAGAATATTCAATAACTAACAAAGTATAATAATTAATTTATGATGTTTATTAGAATGATATATATTTTACGTGTTTATTAAAATAGATAAAAATAACTTATTTATAAGTTACTAAATAACATATTATTATATATTATTAATTATACATTATATATTATTAACCAAAGGATATTAACTAAATAATATAATATAATTTTTATAATAATAATTATCACTTTGCATTTTTAATATATTATCGTGTTTTTTTATTTAGAATTATTTAAATATAGTCTAAATATAAATTATGGATACTAATATAAAATTTATAATATAAGTATATAGTATATTTCTAAACTACGAGGCTTATGATATCACAATTATATAGATATTATATATATAATTGTAATGTCATATGTGTATATATACATACACACCACACATATACTAAACACACATATAAGGTTTTTTCAATCGGGTCTGTTATTTAAAATCAATTATCAATTTTAAATATTTATATTATTGAGGAGCACTTTAGAACTTCATAGCACATCATAAAGAGTGAGCATAATAAAATATAAACAATTAAATGCAGGAAAATAATAATTATAGATTTTCTATAATACAATAATATTATCAATATTATAAAAAGTTATCAACTTAAATAAAAATCTATGTGCCATTTTCATTTATAGACTTAATGGACGCCATCATATGTCAACTTCGTCCTAAATGGAAGCTTTAGTTTATATATATATATATATATATATATATATATTATTATTATTATTATTATTATATGTATCTGTATTAAAGTTGGGGGATATTGTTTAGTGCATATATTTGATCCTAATTAGCCAATAATAAAAAAGAAACTTCTGCAATATAGAGAGATAATAAGAGATTGTTATTATTTATAATGAACCAAATAATCGATTATACATTTTACTAGTATTATGCATAAAATATCCTGAATCTTGTTGTGTGATTTATTTATAATATGTTTCGATCATTAACTCGAATCTTTAATTATATTCCTTCTAATTTCATAATTTCCAAACTTATTGTACACGAGATATAGTTTATTAGTGTAACTCTGGAAAGCTTTAGTAGATAGACTACTTATTCTATATTTGTTAAACGTAAAATAAATACTCTAAATATAACATTGATTTGAGATGATACATATATAAACATTCCATTAGATTATTGAAATTAAGAGCACCTGGTTTCAATATCGTGATATGAGAGATAAAGAATCTTTTGGAATACATCATTTTTCTGATAGAGAGTGATGAGTCAGCAAGATTTGACAGGGTTAGACGAAAAATATGTAATGGTTAAAATATAAAGTATTCCATAGCATACGACGTACGTTGATATTTACCCATGGCCGTTTTTGCGCATATCTATTCCTGGAAATCATAAATCAGCATTTTTATTAGAGCCTATATTGCAGCACATGAGTTAATTATATTTGACCGTTATCCATCTGTAAATTCAGTAATATATTGCAAAGAGACAATAAAAACCTTAAATATTATCCAAAAATCGACTTCTTCGGATAGCGTACCTATATCCAAAATATCTTCACATCTAAATATCTATCTACGTATAAGAATTCAGTGACTACACTTTCAGGGATATTTGTAATGCATTGTTGGAAAATTGTATGTGATTATCAAGGCCATACATCCATTATTTTTTTAAATTTCAAAAATAAAGGGAAATAATAGTATACTTAAGGTATAAACTCCGAGGTTTTGTCGCCGAAATAATTACTTAGTACCAAACCTGAATAATGAAATAATTTTAGTTTTCATAATGAGTAAATTATCTTGACATCTTAAAATAAATTCACATGCGAATATAAAACATTTATAAGGGAAAGTGATTTGCCAGATTAAA
Source organism: Osedax frankpressi (assembly GCA_964035775.1). NCBI lineage: Eukaryota > Metazoa > Annelida > Polychaeta > Sabellida > Siboglinidae > Osedax > Osedax frankpressi. The sequence goes on from OZ038314.1 coordinate 6,041,296, forward strand.
GTTTAACTCAAGTTCATTAGTTTTGATTTTCTATAATCTTAACATGACTATATTTCATTCTCATCATTTAATAAGTTTGCTGTATCTTAAGAATATGTCATCTGCAGTTGCTTATTGAATAAAGTAAAACTATATATTGAAGCAAATACTCCCAATAATATATTATATAATATCGAGGAGATAGCATCTCCTAACTCAAACAGTTAGTGGATTAACTTTAACTTATATTCGTGAATTTTACTTATTATGAATTTGATAAATTAATCCACATTATAAAAAAAATCTGATTATGATCTCTTGGCTTCTTGAATGGCATTAATGCCACAAATACAAGAACAAGGAAACCCTTCTGCGATGAAGATATCATGTTATTATGTATAGTAATATATATAATTCAAGAAGCCAATAATATAGATTATATTATACACTTTGGAAAGCAAATTGATATATCTGATAATTTTGGGATCAAAGTATATTTTTTCTTAGAGATTAATGTAACTTAGTTAATTATCCAGGTTAAAGGAAATATCATTTCTATGAACAGTATCTACAATTTTAATTTTTAGTAGGCTATTTTAATATGTAAATATTATATAACAGTAAATGCTATATTTTGAATTCCATACCATTTTGAATTTGTCTATTCTGGTTACTTTTTCTCTATTTATTCCTATGTGTATTTGCAGTGTTTGTAAGCTATAATTGTTGAATTTAATATGCATATAAGCAGTAATAAGTATATGTAGTATAGAAGGAGAAGGTAGTTACTAGCTACTTGTTAGTTTACATAGTAGATAAGGTATTGTACATATATAGTAAAGAAGCTAGTGTGTATATATAGTAAAGAAGCTAGTATTTATATATAGTAGAGAAGGTAGTGTATATAGTAGAGAAGCCATTTTGTATATACAGTAGAGGATATAATGTGTATATAGTAGAGAAGGTAGTTTTATAAGATATATAGAGGGAGAAGGTAGTTTGTATTTGCAGCCATTTGTCGTTATTTAATAAGATTTATGACATATCTGAACTTTAACCATACGCCCTCAAAAGTTAAAAGTTAGCCTTCGTAACGGTCCCAATATAGTTTTCATTCATTTCCAGTCACTGTTCAGTTATGTTAGTTTCTATTTAGTTATAATATATATATATATATATATATATATATATATATATATATATATATATAATATATATAATCACAGAAATAAATCAGGCACCACTTTAATATTAAGTAATTGTTAAATTATATTTTGTTTATATAATATATTTAAAATAATAACTGTATATCAATATCAATAAAGGCATAGTTCAAATTTCTACTAATATTTTTAATAAATTGATTTATTTTATAAATAGAACGGAATATCTATTTATATATATCATTTATATATTTATTTAACAATATATAATATACAACTTAGGTGAAAGTATATGCTTCTTATACCCATATTATTAATAATAATCAAGAATTCTAATATAAATAGCAATACTATTGTCGTTTTAATAACATCACAAAGAGAAGTATTTCAATATAAATGTAAATAATTATTATTTAATATTGTAACACGTTTTAATTTTATGTTTGTTAAACACATATTAGAAAACTAGTGTGTATTGTTTACATAACGAAAATGGATGTTTATATTAGCGTCATTGTCTTTCTATAAATAGAGTTAGTTAACAAACATGTGCAATATACTCTGACCGCAGTTTTCAGAGGTCAGAATAGTGGTCAATAAATCAGATCAAACGCAATACAATCAAACATATGTCATCCATTACAAAATTATAAATGTATTTATTAAAGTTAGGTTAACAATATGTATACTATGTATATATATATATATATATACATATATATATATATATATATATATATATATGTATTTATATATTTATGTATATATATATATATATAAATAAATATATATATATATTAATTTTAGAATGGTATTTTATATGTCGAGTATTTTTTTATCCATTGCAGATATTTGGTTGAGGTTAATTATCATTTATAACTGTCAAAAGATAAACAAACATCGACTAGAAATTACTCCTGCCAAGATGGTTAATTTATTAGAATTAACAAAAAATCTTATAAACTAACTGATCAACTGTCTATTTAACCTATGCCATATATATACCAGACCACGGATTACTATATAACTTATACTAAATTATTATCTTAAAAGTCGATATGTTATCGGCTGTACCACCGAATAAGTATGTATATCTTATCGATGTTTAAAAAATGAATTATTGTTTATATATTGAATTAAAATTAAACTCAGAAATTATTGTTTTCATTGTAAATGACTTTGTGTTAATTAAATTCATAGTAATAATTCCTAGAATAAATATTTTGAAATTGATTTTATTATTTATATGCTTTATTATTGATTATGTGTAATTATATTACTTATGTGTACAAGTATATATCTATACATTCATATAGAAATATAATTACTAATCTTGGATTAGAAAACACGATTTGAAAAATCAAAGTTAAATCCGAGATCAAAAGGTCATGTAACCAGGTTCGCATATTTGTGTAAAGGTCAATTTATTATCCCTACGCATGGCTGCTAACCTGATGTATTGACCTAATTTCACATTAATCTGATGATTATTATTATAGTTATTATTATTATCTAGACCCACATAATAATGTAAATATTAAAATTTATAAATTATTATTAATTAAATATAATAATAACATTACGTTACTATGCTTAAGGTTATGAATTATTAAAATATTATTTATATTAACTATTGTGATAATGATCATTATAATAATATGTTTAAATTAATTAATGTACAACGATCGGATTAAATAATAAACTAATTTTAGACATATATTAACATTTATTTTAAGTGATTTTTATTTCATTTGCTTATAAAAATCACAAATATAATAATATTAATATATTATTTTTGTAATAAAAATAATTGTACTAGGTCTTCTTACGTTACGATTCTTATAATGATATATGATAATATGATGGTATGATAATTCAAATGATATACACTATTATAGACAGTAGTTTTCGGAAATAGTTATATTGAATATCTTAAGTTGATGCATAATTTAACACTTACATAGTATATGATGTACTTTGTACAATGTACAAATAATGTATGTACGTTATATAATGTATAAAGTGTGCATATGATGAATGGAAACATTGTATTATGTATAAGTGTACAAATGATGTATGTACGTTATATTATGTATAATGTGTACAAATGATGTATGTATACATTATATAATGTATAAAGTGTCCACATAATGAATGGAAATATTGTATTATGTACAATGTGTGCATAAGATATGTATTTATAAGGTATACATTGTGATGATATATTATACGACACAAACTAAGTACTTATACACGTCTAACTGCATCCAACTGAAGAGTATAAAGAAGTTACAACATTAAACTATAGTTACATTTTAAGATAGATTATCAAAATTAATGTACTCTGTTACTATTTGACCTTAACTTAAGTGTGTTTGTATTCAAGAAATATTAAAAATTGCAATCTTTAATTAATAAAACAAATGACGATCACCACTTAAAGTAATATGTATGTATTCATTTTAAAGTTAATCTAAAAATGATCAATTTACCGACCAATAATTTGTATTATAGTATATTAATCTAACATGGAGTAGTTCAATATAATGTATAGAGTTCATTACATTTATAATCTAATTGTTTATACATATATAGTCATTAATGTAATACCAACGGTATACAATAGCTATTGCAATTGATTACTTTATTATAAGTGATAACGAGTAAGATATAAAAAGAGTAAATCATCATTTCAGATTTTTTTGATTTATCTGGAATAGATTTTTATATTATTTGTGGTTTTTAAATTTTAGATATTAATTCTAAATATTATTAAGCGTTAACAAATTGTGTACTAAAATTGTAACTAACATATTAATTAAAACGAATAACTTTGATATATAACTTATCATACACACTAAGGTTAGTATCTTAATAGTTACAAAGATTGAATTTCAACTTATGTTACTGTAATTTCGTAATACAATTGTATAAAAACTTATATTAAAATAAAGTAAATTCGTATTTATAGAAGCACTATGATGAGTCAATGTAGAATGGATACTAATATTCTATTTATAAAATATGCATAGATAGTGTATTATATAATCTGATGATAGGGGCCAAATATTATAGAGGTGTAAGAAATCTATATTTATTTAATTATAGTTTTATTAAGAGATTATATAAATATATTCTATGGTGAGTTCAGATTATTATTTTGTGACCAAATATAATCTGCGTTTTCATCATTAGTTTTCTAATATAAAATGTAGCCAATAATACATTAATAGATTACGTACGTTAGTTATTAACTTTATTTTATATGGTGTTCTGTCAGAACAGTATATGACTCATAACTTATGAGCATTATATATATTTCTTAACGGGATACAAATGACTGTATAACATACAGTCATTTTATATACGGTGAATACGGTACATTTATTAATTTATATAATTAGTCTACTAAAATAACAAAATTAAAAATATCTTCTAAAATTTCAGATAACAAAATAAAATGCAATAAATAAAATAATTAAAAATGCAATAATTTATTTTTCATTTGCATAAAAACTACAAACAAAATAAAAAATAGAACATGATGCGATTACTAAGAGATAAAAGTGTTTGCGTATTAGAATCAGTTTATTAAAATTATAAATACAAACTGATAATTTAAAATTACAAAACATTTTTGTGTCGCAATTTTCTTAAACCCGTTATTAATTGTTATTCTTATTAATTATACAAATTCACAATTCATTTTATTTGCTGATGAAAATTCTGTGATAGTTTCTTCAAAATGTAGTTTAATTTAAAGTAATATAATTAACTTATATTAATAAGATAATAAAGTGGTGTGATAATAATAAATTAAATAGAAATAAAACAAAAATAACATAAATATTTAAAATTCATGCGTATAAACAATCTAACTTTAACCTAGATATAACTTAATTAATAAAGAATCACTTTCTAATATATTTATTAAATAGTATATCTAAAATATTATTAATATATTCATTTATAAAAAAATGTATGATACTTTTATTTTACTTAATTTAATGTTCTAAACATATTACATACAGATGTATATGATTAATTAAAATAAATATGTATTAAGGAATATAACATTACTAAATTATTTACTAATACATTATTTAAATAAATAATAGTATACAATTTAATAATATACTTGAAAACTGGATTCTTAATTTATAATGTATGTATATTAAAAAATATAACGTCTAAAGTAATTAAATTATCTGAATTTTGATGAATAGGCAGAAATGTATAACATATGTATATTATATATATATATATATATATTATATATATATATTATATATATATATTAGTTAATTAAATCGCGAGATAAATTAAGTTCCTAGCGGATACCTTTCGCAACAAAATAATGACTACGATTAGCATTACTTTAATACGTTATTGTTCTCCATCTTCATATTGTCTCCTCGTGACAAGAACATTTAGAGAATGCGGATATGAGTAGTTCATATTTATATATTTTATAATACATTTAGTTATATTTCCCTTTGTATATCATTGTATTTCTATATTTATTAAGTTATTAGCATTATGCTCATCGAGATAGAATTCATATTATATTTTATTGTTTTTATGCAACGTCGTATATTATTCTTTTTTATTTCATATCAACGTAAATAAATAAATCAAGTAAATAAATCAATAATAATACTATTTAATTAATAATTACAATATTATAATCGATGGTAGCAAGTTGTATTATTATTTTATGTACATTTTATACAATTCATTTTATTATGTATATGATTATAATGTTTTGAACTCCCTTTTATTTCTAAAATAAATGAATTGTACTTTTATTGTTATACAATAAATTTATGACTATTAATATATAAATTTTTTTAATAAATCATAACTTATCCTATATGCATACACACACACATATATATACGCATATATACATATATATATATTAGTAAATTATTTATTGGATTAAATGAGAATAAAATATATAATAAAAAAAATAGATCTGGAATAGAAATTATTAAATTTGATGTACTTACGATTACATACTTAATTATTTTTAAATAAAGAAGTACAATTATTAAGATTAACATTATGATATAAGATAAGATACATTGTTATTGCAAGTAAATATATTTGGTATATGTGGTTTCAATTCCTTATTATTAAATTTATTAAAGTTTACTTTACCTATATATTTATTATTTACTTTCATTCATCTCCTGTGTAGATGTTCAAATATATTTGAAAATAAAATGTATTACTTTTTTCTGTATAAATATAAAATTACGCGTTTTATCCATATATTTCATCTATTCTAAGTCTAATACATAACAGTATTATCATCATTATCAATACCTAAATAAGGCGTACCGTGAAAATATAATTAATTATCAGACATATAATAATACATTATACCTTATAATAAATGGTATATCTCAGAATTATTATTATCTTCTTAGGAATGCAGTCTTTTATAGACCCACCTAAAACACTTTTCGGGTGACGTTTTCCTATTTGCATAGCAACCGTCATTTTTTTTGAGTATTTACTAAAAAATAAATTTGAAAAAATAATAAATAAATAAATATTTAGGGTGTTGCTATAGTTACTATTGTGTATTATGATAGCTGTACTTTAATAATTCGAGTATGGGAATAATTATAATTCCAATTTGTTTATTTTATTTCTTATGTAATGTATTTTCATTTCACATGGTCCATGATAGTTAGTTTGATATTATATAATGAATATGTATTATACAACTGTATAATTATGATACCTCATACTATATATATATATATATATATATATATATATATATGAATATAATTAAGTATATTACATTATAATAATTCAATTCTAGATTTTCTAAATAGTATTTGTTAAATACTTAGAATAACAATTATAAATATGCTATTATTCTATCAATAGTAGGTATTTTGTATTTAATATTTAATATTTAATGGTTTTGGATTATAATAAATGTTGAGGATTTTGTATCTAGTTATTATTCGTATCTGTATAATGATATGAAGTTCTACATTTATTTAATTTTAAAAGTTAATTTGTTATAATACTTTAACTAGTCGGCAGCAGTAATAAAAGTAGTTAACAAATCATCAATAAGCTAATTCACAAATACAGTTATCGATCGCCAAAGTTGATTAATCGTTGATAATATTATAATGTCATTATATAATATAACTAATATAGATATATTACCTTAAAATATTGGATATAGTTACACATTGATACTACACTTATAAAAATATTAAATTAATATATATCTAAAATAGCGATTAATTTTCTAAAAAATTGTTGATTTAAAGTAATTTATTCTATATTATAATAATTCTATTATTATAACTTTAATATTTATAATAATGTTGATACGAAAACATATAATAATTTGGACATTTTATTCGTGTATACATTTAATCAGGACACTGTAATGCATTATACTCTAAAATTTAATTTAGTATTATACTACTGTAGGCTAGACTCACAATATTTTGAGTAGTATCGAATATTCCGCATATATACGTTGTCATGTGTTTTATGTAATACTAATTAATTAATTAAGAATTTATATTATGCTTTTAGATAATCTTCAAGGTGCATCATATATCGAATTTATCAATATAAAATAATTCCAATATTATAATATCACATACAATATGACTATTTAAAAATAATTTCAAGTTAAATAGAAAGTAATTGCAATGTCTATCAATATTGTGTAATTAAGAAATATTGACTTGTCCTTTGGATATGATTAAATCAACCTACGTATCGCCTTCTATAAGATACAGTACCTTTAAATGACCAATTGCTACTTGGTGGGTCACAGTGCGATTCGTATATTGCGACATCAAACTATACATAACACACATTATTTATCTAGCTCATACTCAAGGTCTAATAGCAATCGAAGGACAAAACGTCGTACTCGAATGTCCTCTGCACCAATCGCACAGTACAATCATATGGGTGGTAAGTAGCATGTTGAAGGCATGCGTTGATGCAATGCTATAATAGTGTACAAGCGAATACATAATATGAGTTCGAATTTATTTTCTCCGTGTTGGGAGTTCTGTAGAACATAAATAATAATTATATAGCTTTGTAACTATATTTTTTCAATGTCATATATGATATATATATATATATATACGTATACAAGTGTCATATATATACAGGAATATCTGCAGCATGGCGAGAACATCATTGCAATAAATGATTCCATCCAGCAGCATATAAGGTTTTATTTTAACGGTTATTAATACAAAAGTAGAATTTCTATATTTAGTTTTTACAATTAATATATTGTATAAGTGATAGAGTTATTTTTTAATACTACTTTAATATCAGTTATTTACATACACTGTTATGGCATTACATTTAATAGGAGAAATGCATTATTAATTTCTAATATTTTATTTCCGTATATTGTTTAAGTATAATATAATATAATAATATGTTTCATAAAGTTAATTACGTAATTCTATTTAAAAATAGTTTAGTGAAAATTTAAATAATTTTAATAAATGATTTTATTGGACAATTATTTTGGTTATCATTTACCCTCTCAATTTAAAACAATAGAATACCGTATATAAGAATTTAAATCAATTTAATAATACTTATTATTCAATTATTAAGTATTCGATATAATCATCAATATATATATAGTGTTATTATTATTATATGTTTATATGTAAAACGATTTTACTGTATTGTAATTTGAAATTTAAAACTTTAGGAATACAGATCGCTATTTCGTAACATACACAATTGATGGAATTTATAAACTTAAGATATCATCTGCGATGTTCAAAGACGCTGGAAGCTACGCGTGTATCGATAAAACAAAAGGAGAACGTGTCTTTATAAAACTTCAAATAATAGGTTCACCGCTAGAAGAATAAGTCGGCAATTATATTTAACTAATAAGTAAACGTTGTACAATGTACATTGTACATGTACATTGTACATGTACATTGTACATGTACATTGTACATGTACATTGTACATGTACATTGTACATGTACATTGTACATGTAAGGGATACTGTACACCATTAAAACACTTATATTTAATAATATTAAAAATTAAATTACTTAATAAATATCATAATAATATAAACTACATCAAATTGGGAAGATAAGAATAAACATAAATATTCAAAAGTATATAATATATTTTGTTTATAATTATAGCTAGTACTTATAACAATATAAGTACATATAACATCTACTAGCCTTATTAAATAAACCATAATATACTACGTTAACCAATACATATATACATATTTATTATAATGTACATGATATTATTTTATTATTACTGTTAATTAGATTATTAATCATCAATAGTTATAACATTACGATTATAAAATGTCATTCATGTTTACGAATCGTATTTACCGTTTATTTGCAATGCATACCCGATGTATTGTTACGACTATAATTACGTATTTCCTTTATTTAGACCCGAGTCCGAAATGCATATCGGTAACGCCGTACGACTCCGTACCTACTGGGGTAGGACATAAAACTGTCGTGTATGGAGATATGGTGAAATTCGTATGTTCCTTACGCTTTAGGTGTGTGGTTAATATTGGTACGGTTGGTGTAACAGTATATTTGCTAGTATGCTAAGAAGTATGTCGGCTATTGTGTCGGTTGGTGTTCTCGTTTAAGTTTTATAATATATGCCTAGTGTATAAAGAGTTATAGTAAATCATGTTCTTTCTTTTATTAATTTCAGAGATTTTTATTTTTTTGTGTTTTTGAGACATTTTATTGAGTTTTAATTTTATTGACATTTTATATATATTAGTAGAATATATGCAAATTAATTATTTAATAGCCGTTAAAAGAGAATAAAATTAAACTAAATTATATTATAAATTCTGTTTATAATATATTTAATCTGATTTACATATCTGCGGTATGAGCTTGTCTTTAGAAAAAGTTAAATATAATTATCACCGTATTAATGTCTTTTTATAAGTGTCAAATCTCAACTGATGTACATATTTAAATGTAAAATAAATATACACTATAAAAACATAATCAAATAACTTTTCAACTTTATACTTGTAAAATCATAATTACTATTGTCATTTTTATAATTCATTCTTAATAATTTCTATTTTCAGGTATGGAGACACACCGGAACTAAGCTGGATATTTAATAAGAGGTTGATAAAAACTCATATTTACGTCTCCAAAAGTCTAATGAATGGTAAGATATCAATAATAAACTATTTAATTATTACATAATATAAGATACTAATAATATATGAATACATACAATCAATATTTTAAAATATTTATGATTACATAATTAATACATAATATTATGTATACAAAAATAACTATAATTGTAACACTGCAGGCCCGCTGTGGAACACTGCCTATACGAGTTTCAACCTGCCCGCTTCTTCGAAACACACGGCAAACACTTTTCGGTGCGCTGTCACCATTAAAGGGACGCCGCGAGTGCCCGAGTCTACACTTTTCTCTTCGACCTGCGAAACCTCTCGGCTCAACATCTTAGGTTAGTGCGAACACTCCGAAAACATTACCAACTTCTGCTATAAAACGGCTGTAGATAGACTGCTGGTATAGACATTTAGAATATGTCGGTGTGTAAAGTTTGAATGTCTTTTATCAAAACCCACACTTCTTAACTTCTTAACTAAGTGCATATTTAACAATTTAACAATTTTTAGATTTTCTGTTATTATTAAAAGTTTTAATTGCCGTTGTATAAAATTCTAAAGGAATTATAGTAATAGGCCTATTATTATTGAATATAATAGAACATACTTTTGCAATAATAAACTAGCGAGGATACGAATATTAATAATAGATTATGCCTATGCCGGGGAATTCCTGCAGACGTAATGATGTGATAATGTTTACAACTACCGTGAATTCATGTAATCTTAGATACCCTTGTCTGTATATTTTATTATATTTTTATTATAACTAGTATTCACGTATGTAGTACCCGCTAGAAATATTGTTTTGTATCCGAGAAAAGATTACTACGAAATAGGTTACTTACTATAGTATATATATATATATATATATATATATATATATATATATATATTAGATATATTGAATCATTTGTACAAGTATATAATAAATAAACATGTATATAAAAGCTATTACTTAAGTAATAGCTCTTATAATAACACATATGAGATAATCATAATATTAAAGGTGACAAGATATGGTCAAAAGCTGACGGTGAACCTGCTCCGGAAATCACATGGTATTACCGAGATGACACGCCCATTGAGTCGCATAGCAACGGAACTCATAATTTCTTTGTTATCAAGTTCGATACAAGGTGGACCTAATAGAAATTTACTTTAATATGTTAATAATTAGATAATATATATAATATATTATATAACTTATACCACTAATATCCTATCATTCTTATTTATCTAGATTTGACATAGCAAATAGTATTATACTAAAAATAAAGGCAAATAATACAATCATGGATAGGAGTTATGTAATTGTTGACAAAATTGTCGTTGATAATAGTTCGTATTTAATAAAAATTATGTTATATAAACTTAAATTATTATTAAATATAATATAATTAATAATACATGTATATATATATATATATATATATATATAATATGTTTACAATTTTTATATATACGTAATATATAACTTGTATCCTATGTAAATCGCTATCATATAACACCAGTAATATAACATTTAATTTATTTGCAGGTAGTGGTATGGATAAATTCCTTGTGTATTTCGCGATGTCTGCAATTTTCATATGTTTACTTGCTGTCTTTTCTAAGACTGGGAAAACAAAAATTAAATCTGAATTATTATTAGACGATGGCGCCCCAAATTTAAGAACAGGTTGCTACATATTGTCATCGTCATTTATACTATTATATTATATTATAGCAGTGTAACAGTGTAATTGCTAGGCTAAATCGTGAAGTATTGATTATATAAATAATTATAATGAATACAATGTATTGTCAATATACAATATTATCATCATATTTTATAAACTTGCTCTTAAATATACTAATTGTTAATATACAATATATACTAATTGTTAATATTCTAATTATACTAATTGTTAATATTCTAATTATACTAATTGTTAATATTCTAATTATACTAATTGTTAATATATTGAATATACTAAATAACCCTTTAATTGAAATATAGTAAACTTAAAAGTTACAATATACCGCTTTAAATAAGGAAAACAAGAGCTTTTGTACTAGAAATATTTAAATTGCAGTCTTAGAATTTTAATAATAAATTACATTTTTAAATACAATTTTAAAGAATTGAATTAAACATATTCGTTTAGATTAGGGTTATTTTAAAAACTAACAAATACTATATATAAATATTAAAATAACCAAGAATACTCAATTTTTAATATAATCTGTATATAACTAATGTTATTGATGAAAATAATTTTACAAATATATTGTTATATAATATTTATACTAATCTATAAACAAAATATATTAAACACTTTGCAGGTCAGTATTCCAGTGATGATTTTTTACAAAGTTTGAAAAATTATTGACATTAAAATATACATTTATTTAATAAATTCTTTTATAGATAAGTTCATTTATTATGTTATCTATATGTTTTGTAATGTATACAAATTAAATAAATATCATACATATGATTTAGTTCCAGTAGAAGTACAAATTTGTTGTATATTAAGATACGGATACATAGTTTGTTATAGACTTTATATAGTTTTATAAATCACTAGTGCTTAATATGTTAATATTAAGTTATAAATCTCACATATATAATTTCTACTGCAATTCGCTATTTTTGTTAACATTACAAGATATAAATTTGCAAAACCACGAATATATTCAAAATAGATTAGTGACATTAAAAATTATTGAATGTATTAATGATCATTATAATGATGGGTAACTTTAACTTTTGATAAATATACTACACGAATGTTATACAATTGTAATATCCGTTAGATCAAATAGTTTGGAATCACTCATAATTCTATATAATAGTTTGTACTTTTTAATGAATTTTAGTTGATATTATGGTCAAATGTATATCGTATTTTATATATAATATTATATAAGTATAAATAATATGTTATCTTATTTAAATTATTGATAAACATCTGTATCAATGTCATCAACTTAACGTCGTTTAAATATGTGTGCAGTGGATATTTAAAACTTGTAATATATTATATTAGAAAATGATCAGTTGTTTTGTTCTAATCAAGATTGTAAATAAGAAATCTTAAAAATAACATAGATGTGCGAATCTTGAATAGATCACATATCATGAAATGTAAATAGTTAGTTGTTAAACATTAATAGCAAGTAATATTGTCATGAAAATAATAGTATTGCAATTATTCAGAATGAGGTCCTAATCAATATATATATATATATATATATATATATATATGTATATATATGTATATATGTGTATATATATATATATCTATATAATATAATATAGAAAAGTGATTAGCTCTTATTTATTATCAAATCGTGTGTTGTTCTAATGTTCTTTCTTTAGTTCTTTCTCGCCGAATTTCATGCCGCTAGGTCCAATAGAAGATAGCATGCTCACCCCAGAAGTTTTGCTCTTCTTCGAGTCTAAATTGAGGCTGATTTTGCTTCCCTTATTTCCATTTACGGGCACAGCTCCTGCCCCTTTCGACGTAGTCGAAGCCTCGTCCCGAAGGCGATTCCTCCACATCGTCTGGTAATGGCGTTTCGCGTATACGGCGATATTAAAGGCGAACACCATGGAAACAATGTAAATACCGATGCAAGCACACTTCACCGGGAACTCGGTAATCGAGGATTGCATGTAAATGTATATGAAGTAGGTACCTGTCGACGAAACAATGATATCGTCATGAAATATCGCGATTTAGTTTGATATATGATTGTATAACATACATTATAATCAATAGTATATATATATATATATAAATATAACGAATATCGATAGTACTTTTTAAAATATTGATTTTATTTAATAATTATAATATGAATTTAAATGTTATGTAAATAATATGAATTAATATGTAATACTAATAATTAAGATTACGGATAAGTATCTGTCGATATTAGTTGTTCTTGACTAAAATAAGTTAGCCTCGAAGATAGATAATTTCATATTACTACAATAGACATACATATCAGTACGAACCTAGAATGACTCTAGAAAATAGGAAGATCACAATGAAAATGAACGTATTTAATTCAGCATACCAAGTTTTGTGTATCATTGACTCGTACATAAACCTATTGTTAATTAAATAAAGGTTAATAAATACGTCACTTTAACAAATACAATATATTGAATATGATATTATTTTAACTGTTAATCACTAGAAGATGTATTACATATATATTATATAATATAAATAGCTATAGATGTTTAATATGTATATTTAAATATGGACTATTTATATACAACATCATAAATATTGAAGTCAAACTAAATATGCCCAAATATGGAGAGTATAACGATTCAAAACATTTTTTAATAATGGAATTCTAGTTACTTATAATGAATATCTATTATTAAAAATATTAGCACACAACGGATTGTTTACAGTTAGAGAAATTTAACTTTCTACAATTTGAGAAATTTAACTTTCTACAATTAGAGAAATTTAACTTTCTACAATTTGAGAAATTTGACTTTCTACAATTTGAGAAATTTAACTTTCTACAATTTTAGAAATTTAACTTAATGATGACTTAATGAATACTTTCGCAGAACTTTCTCTCTGACATGTAGAAAATGTGATATATTATTAATATATTTTTATATCATTATACTAATCACGGAAGATTAAAAAAATATGAGATTTCATCACGAGAATTGAATTTAACTAACTACTAGCCATATAACTAACTACCAACCATCTTATCTGCAACAAGGGATTTGTAATCTCGGAAGTAAAAATCGTGGCCAGTAGTTCATTTGCCATACTGCCGCGGTACAAGACGTACGAGATACCATACAGTGATAATACGTGATGCATCAACATCACAGGAGCTAATATCAGATATTATCGGAAGGATTAGATGTTGGTTAGTTGGGTGTAAGAAGTGGAAAGTCTACCGTTCGACGATATCTAGTTATTTTACAATTAAATTATCACGGGGTATTAAAAAATAATCGGGTTCATAATAGTATAAACTATCTATAGCAAGTGTGTGTAACTCATATATAATTGTATAATAGTTATATAATTAATGTATTGAGTAGAGCCTACCATGGAAATTTCATATAATAGTTATATAATTAATGTATTGAGTAGAGCCTACAATGGAAATTTCATATAATAGTTATATAATTAATGTATTGAGTAGAGCCTACAATGGAAATTTCATATAATAGTTATATAATTAATGTATTGAGTAGAGCCTACAATGGAAATTTCATTAAAATAAATTTTTAAACCTTCAGTTTGAAAAATCACCGACCACGACAAATCGTAGATGAAGTAGATGAGACAGAGCAAGCAAGCCCAGGTATGAAATCTCTTATTCGCCTTGGCGAATGAGGCTGTAGAATAGTAGAGTAATGATAAAGAGGAATTAATAAACCACGCAAGTAAAATAGTTCACGGTACTACACGGATGTCCGTATTTATATAAACTACGGACATAGCTGATATATAAATATGCCATACGAGAGATACACTTGTATAACATATATTCCATTCATAAATCTATAGCCAGAGTTTTAGAAGTTTGAGTGTAAATAGATTATGTTATTGCGCGAATAGTAATAACTTATATATTATCTAAAGTACAAATCATATTTATCCGGCTTTCCTGTTAATAAATAAAATAGCAACTTTCAAAAATCATCGCAAAATCTCTATGCATAGGATACGTTATTTTTACCACACGATAATTAGCTTACTATTTATTACGATTGTATCGGACAACATCCGGGCCACTTTACTAACCAACTTCGATAAACGGGTTGGGTCCTATCACGAACAAACAGTACGCGATGGACGAACACACCGCGATGGCCAGCACGACGACCGTTAGTCGACACCACCATTCCGGATGAATGGCCAGTCGCGGAGAACGGTAGCAGATAATGATGTACACCAAGGTCCAGACGATAACGAATAACGGCAACGTCATCGCCAGTCGGTTGAGCAGTTTCAACTCCATGGTAACGGTGAATCTGCGTGTCGAACGCGGCCTACGTGTTAATGCCTAGGCTACGGGTATTCCGACGTAAGCCATAAGAGAACAAACTACTACTATATTATTGAATATATTAATTATAGTATTTATGCATTAAGTCAATATATTCTGCGTAAGAATTATTACAATAGTTATTCTAAAACAAAGTTTCTATAAAAAGACTTGAATATATATATATATATATATATATATATATATATATATATATATTAGTGAAAAATAATGTACTTAAAATTATATATTTGTAAAAAGAATGTGTTTATTTTTCAACCATTATTTTTATAAATTAGTATATATGATAATTTTATAATTGGTATATATGATTTTTTTATAGATATATGTAATCTGAACCCCCCAACAATGATAATACAAAAACTAGAAAATGCTAATATATCCATGAATATATGTGAAATAGATGTATGTGAAAATTACCTTATAACGTTAAATGTGAGAATAGAGTTCGTTTGTGTTTGGAATGTCTTGAAATTTAACTAAGGATTGTTTTGTTTTGCTAATAAATTCTATATTTGCAATTAGCGATTTAATATTTAGTTTTTAATTTATCAATAATAATTTATTGAATAATTTTGTTGTAATTTAATTACATTTTAAATTTAAAAAAAAATATATATATATATATATATATATATATATATATATATATATATACATATATTATTATTCAAAAGAATGTTATTATTAAGGCAACCAAATATTTTGTATATATACATCGTAAAATAAGCCTAAATACGGATAATTAATAAAAAAAGTATAACTGCAAATAAGAATCTAAAACATTTAAAAAATATTATACAATGTTTTTATTTTACTACTAGATAATAGATAATAGATAAGTAGGTAATAATTACATAATAGATAATTGAGCTTTTAAAATTCAAAATCCATTATACATAATAATTATTATAGTCACACAATTTATTATAATATAAATTATTTATTTAATTTTAAAATAATTTATAATTTCAAATAAAATACTTAATTAATGTTAATTATATTGATTTTTAGCTTAAATTTCATAATAATATAAATAATATATGAACAAATCTAAGTAATATATAAAAAAAAAATTTATATGATTTTAAAATTAATATTTGATGACTGCTTTCTTCCCTTAATATGCTGCAATCTTTGATAGAAGAATATATTGAAGTTAATCAATTTAGCACTACAAATATTGTAATCTATTTGTGTAATTCATTATTAAATAGAAGATTTATCTTATCAGGCATTACTAATAACCAAATTACAAAATTAGAAATTATATTTTACATGTGTTTGACTATTGTCCAGTATAAGATTCTCTAATATAAGAAGATGTTGAAATTAAGAAAATTACAAAAAGTTATTACAAATAAGTGAATATTTCGTACATAATCTACTGAATATTGGATGTATTACCGTCATTGAGTTATTAATACTGAATTACAGTTGATATTTATTTGAATACAACATTTTCATGTCCAATATATTCCAGTATTTTATAGTATCTAATTAACAAAGATCATATTATATTATTTTTAATTATTTTACATTATTATATTTATAGACTGTAATTTTCAATAACAAATTCATATGGATGGTTAATGTATTAGTGACTTGAAATGCATTTGTTGATGATATAGAAATATGTGCATAATGTTATTTTAATGTAATATTATTAATAGTATTAATGTCTAAATTATAAAATTGATTTATTTCAGAGAATGCATAATTATTATGAATTACTGTTTATTGATATTATCATGGACAGTTCAAAATAGCTTAGTTTGAATTAGTGTAAATCATAGTATTGTATATCTTTGAAATTTTATAATTATAACTGTAATTGCATGCCATCTAAAATATTAATAATATATGTATGAGTATAGTGAAAGTGAATTACTTATTGCATTTATATATACTATATATAAAGAAACCATTTACTACGTATTTAAGCACCATATTGATAATACTCACATTATATATCAAAAGAAACAGTGTTCAGTATGGATACTACCATTGCATAATCAAATAATATTATATACTCAATATTTTCAATATCAAGACATTACAAGCACTTCTTGTCATGTATATTAATCAACTTATAAGATTATCATTAAACTGGAAAGATGAATGAATATATATATATATATATATATATATATATATATATTATTAAAAGTATTACATTATTTATGCTATTTTGAATTATAAAAATAATTGTTTATTGTTATTTAGAAAAGTTAAATCCGGAAAATATTAGTTACGATAAAATATATACAAATAAATATTCTTTAAATTAAAATTTATAATATCGTTAAATAAGTTCCTATATAAATTAATAATTAGAAATAAAATAAATTTATATATAAATGTATATACTTTTTAATTATAACTATAAATAAACTATAATTTAACAATGTATAACTTATAAGTATTTATGTATTCACTATACATATTTATATATTCTTCACATTTATTATTAATTTAATAACGGCATTACCTACTTACCCAGCATGTATTATTTCAATTACATATTCCTCGTATCGTTATTATCATCAATGCCCGGAATCGCCTGGTAAGTGATTTCATAATAGTTAAATTTACTCTAATATTTCAATATATTTCTGTACTATATATCGTATATAATTCCATCTATTTATAACGCTATATATTATCTGTTGTCCATAGTTTACTATAGTCGGTGGCATCATCCGTAATTGCAGGAATTACAAATCCAGATGTCCTGACTGCCATAATGGTCACTGCAATGTCACCAAGGGAACGTGTATTTGTAATCCAGGGGTCAGTGGTGCCTCTTGCGATCAAGGTAATCACTGAAGTGTGTTAAAATGGGAGTTGGCTAGAATCGTCATACTTTTACATCATACAATATCCATTATAACGTAATCATACATTCAAATCTGTAATATACATTCGCCATAAACTATACATTACAGAGTTACATAATTGTAATATTAAATATTATTGAATATTAATAATCAATGCAACAATATTTCGCATTCTATTCAATCGAACATCGTCTTCGGACATCGGACATTCTAATTCATGTGTTTTCAAACATTGTAATACAATATTATGTATATAATGAATATATTCATTACAATATCGTAATGAATTAAGGGTATTCCCCATTCCTAAATTAAAGATATTAAATGTAAATTAATTGTTTATTTTGTATTTGTATCGTACATTATAATATTGATTAAATAATATGATAATATATTTTATCAAATGAAGTATTCATTTACTTCACTAATATGAAATATTGAATACATATAGAATGCAACTATTATAAATCGTTATATAAATATATATTTATTAAAAATAAAGATAATATATTAGAAATATAATACAAAATAATTTAACATTTTTATTATATAACATAACAAATTAAACTGCCTAAATGTTCCTGAGATATTTTGTAATATCCAGGTATCTATCAATGTATACCATTTTCTGCACTCAAATAAATAAACATATATCAATGTATACCATCCTCTGCAGGCCTATACTCAAATAAATAAACAGATATCAATGAATGCGAGACCAATATGTACAGCGAAGGTGAGATTTGTGGCAGACATGGTACCTGTTATAATATAATGGCCGGCTACAGGTGCTACTGTGGTATAGGATTCATAGGTACTCACTGCGAGATACGTTAGTATAGGTCAGTATATGTCTGCGTAGGTCTGCATAGGTCTGTGCGGGTTTATATGTATATATATATATATATATTTCTTTCTTTATTTGCGTGTTTAGTTGTGTGTTTGTTTGTTTCTACCTTTCATGTTGAAAACCGTTGAAAAAATATATTTTATAAAAAAACAAATAATATAAATTATATATTTATATAATCATATAATAGTTATGAAAAAAATACTATAAAGTTATTATTTTAGGCATAGAAATAATTCGTTATATAAATAGGTATTTTTAGGAATTAAAATTATTAGGTGGACAAATTCACATTAAACCCGAAAAAATAACCTATAACCTATATATGGAGTCGATAATCTGCATGTTATAGTCGAATTTGTAATAATTAAATCCAGAATATTCACGTATATTTAGATAGACAAGTCAATATATTCAATGAGTTTAAATCAACTATAAAGTAGTTTAAATATCCGTGCTATAGTAATGTCTATATTGTCGCAGTGGATGTTTAAATATTATGTTAACACTAAATTCTCTTTTATAATATTGTGTAAGAAATTAATGAACAAATGTTATAATTATCTGGTTCCCTGTATATGAGAAATGTATATAGGCAAATTAATGTCAAAATTATTATAGGCAAATTAATATCCGTTATTTATAGCGGATAATATAAAAAAAATTCATACACATATTTGTCATTGAGAATATTTATATTCGACATCAATAAATCACATATAAACTAATGTAAATATGATATCCCATTAGTGGTGTATCCGTTATTAAACCTAATATAGCAACCCAATAGTAACAATAGCTCTTTGTCATCAGTTTCACCATTATGCAACGAACTAAAGCCTTACTGCAATGCCCGCAATACCACTTGTGCTGAAAAAATTATTTCTAAAGCCTGCAAGTGTACCCATAATCCTCTTTCATACCACTCTGAAACCTGCGAAATAGGTTTAGTTGGTTTGGTTGGGTTATGGTAGGGTAGAGTATGGTTTAGATCGGGTAGGATTATTAAAGATGGGTGTAGAGTTGAACCTAAATTTGGTTGTTGATGAGGATAGTTTGGTTGGGATACGTCGTGTAGAGTTGAACGGGAAATATACATTTAGTAGTTTAGTAGTTAACTATAAAGATTATGTATACGTATTAGTGGTTGAATATGTCTTATAATTTAGTTTAGTATGAGGAAGGTGTAAGATGAAAAATTGAGATAAGCGTTAGGTTCGAATAGTTTGTTATCGTAAAGGTACGCAGGGAAGGTCGAGAAAGAGATATCGCATATTAGCTAGTTACTATATAATACAGATGAATCTATTTGCAAGTTAACTGATTGCATAATGAATGGAGTCTGCGAGACTGTACACAGGGTAGCCTCCTGCTTTTGCGATGGAGATCCATCCTGTAGTCATAGTTAGTACATAACTTATCGTCAGTATAACATCTAATCAGTATAATCTGTTACTACATCATTAGAGAGAGAGAGAGAGAGAGAGAGAGAGAGAGAGAGAGAGAGAGAGAGAGAGAGAGAGAGAGAGAGAGAGAGAGAGAGAGAGAGAGAGAGAGAGAGAGAGAGAGAGAGAGAGAGAGAGAGAGAGAGAGAGGAGAGAGAGATAGAGAGAGGAAACATTTTCACCAAGCAAAACTCCATCATAAAATACATTTATTTATAGACCCCTGCAACCCAAATCCTTGTAAGAATTCAGGTCAATGCGTGTCTCATATGGATCATTTCTACTGCAAGTGCGATGAGAGATATGAAGGTAGACAGTGCCAATATGGTTACTATCTATTCGCATTGCGTAAGCTTTAATACATGATATATGAGATACTCGTATATCTTAAATAATCAAATATACTTCAAGGTATAATAATATCTTAAATTCTTCTAATGTAAATGATAGTGCCTGACTATTTAATAATTGAATATATAAAGCTTCTTTATAAAGCTATTGTTACTATTTTAATATATATATAGCAACATAAATTCAAATTACAATTTGTATTACCTTTACTATAAGTTACATAGATTTTATAGATAATCGTCACATAATTACTTTTATAATTTGTAGACAATTGAAATAACAATTTATTTGTTTATATTCTTTTTTAAACAGTGTGATAATATTAATAATAATATTTATCAAATAGAATTAAATAGTAACCTTTAAATTATGTAAATTATTATAATCATTATTATAATAACTCAAACTATATTAGTACATTATATATATATATATTAATATTGTAATAATATTATGAAATATTGCATTTTATCGTTTATAATGAATGCATATGCTGTCGTCACATATGATATGTTATCGAAATCGTTTAAATTAAATTTAGTAATTGGAGAATTTTTATTAGATTCAACTAAGAACCGGAAATCACCTAGGTGATGAAGCTAGCTTATTCAGTCTAGTAGTTAATAGAATGGTGTAATTATTATATAATGTATTGCCATAAGTACAAATTATAGATAAAATACGCATTTTCTCAAATAATAATATACTATAATATATATTGAAAGGAATTCCCAAGATAAGAAATATCTCGATCACAATCTGTGTTGTACTTAAGATCGCCAAAAACCGCAATATTCTTCATAATCATTACTAATTCGTATAGGTAGGAATCCTTGCGTCGATAAGCCATGCGTAAATGGAGCTACCTGCGAAGAAAGCGGCGATGGCACGTATGTCTGCTTCTGTGTGTTAGAACACGAACACGGCGACTGCGGCCCTGGTTACTATGGCAACCGCTGCGTATGTGGTTAACCTAAAATAGGGAGTGAGGTCGAAGTTACTATGGCAACCACTGCGTAAGTGGTTAACCTACAATAGGGAGCAATGTCCTGGTTACTATGGTAACCGCTGCGTAAGTGGTTAACCTACAATAGGGAGCAATGTCCTGGTTACTATGGCAACCACTGCGTAATGGGTGAAACTAAAGTATATATTGAGGCCATAGTTACTATGGCAACCACTGCGTAAGTGGTTAACATAAAATAGGGAGCAATGTCCTGGTTACTATGGTAACCACTGCGTAAGTGGTTAACCTACAATAGGGAGCAATGTCCTGGTTACTATGGCAACCACTGCGTAAGTGGTTAACCTACAATAGGGAGCAATGTCCTGGTTACTATGGCAACCACTGCGTAATGGGTGAAACTAAAGTATATATTGAGGCCATAGTTACTATAGCAACCACTGCGTAAGTGGGTAACCTACAATAGGGAGCAATGTCCTGGTTACTATGGCGACCACTGCGTAATGGGTGAAACTAAAGTATATATTGAGGCCATAGTTACTATAGCAACCACTGCGTAATCGGTTATCCTAAAATAAGGATTAAGGTCCTAGTTACTATGGTAACCACTACGCAACGGGTGAATCTAAAATATGGTTTGATGACCTGTTAACTATAGCAACCATTATGCAATGGGTGTATCTAAAATAGAAATTGAGGACCTGGTTAATATGGCAACTATTATATATGTTTGATAATGCCATAGACATTATAACATATTTTATAATACATAAACATAAACAGGGAAAATATGATCTAATGATAATATCTAGAAGTTATCCATTATAATTCATATTCTGTATATAAATATATATATATATATGTATATATATATATATATATATATAACTTACATACTACTATAAACTCACAATACAGAGCGTTTCCCTTGTATAAAAGACCACTGTAAAAACGGAGCCCACTGTGAAAATAACAGTTTGGGAGTTAAGTGTATCTGCAAAGGATTCTATGTTGGTGTCTTCTGCGAATTAGGTTGGTAAGAACTCGATGTCACTTGGTTTTATGTGAAACTCACTATTCATGTCACATTTAGGTTATTAAATAAACTAGATTTGTCAAGACATATATTGATGTATACATCAATTTTGACTTGTAAATAATATCTATATAATCAAGCGCCTATATTATAATTATTACATATTATTTGCAAAAATAACTCATTAAACTACGTATGCAAATAATATGTAACATGTGTAACGTGTATAATATATATTGATTAAGCATATTTAATGAAGATTTGTATAAGTTTAGTTATATTAATTCCTAGCTTATACAGACATGTATCACATTCATTAACATCATACCTACATGTTATGGTATAGAGTTTACATATAATTGTATTCATTGATATATAATTTGAATTCAGTTATAGATAGCTGTAATAACCATCCTTGTGGTAGTTCTTTATGTTATGATAATGGATTCAATTACACGTGTGGAAGTTAGTATTGTCGTTAAATGTGATTTATAATAAATATATTTAATTAGCATTTTTAATGAAAATATTTATTATAAATTATATTTAATACATTTTATATATTTATATATTAATTAATTATTATTTATATATACGTAAATAAATAATACATGTAATATATGTAATACATTTAATTAAAATTTAATTAAAAATAATATCAATCTACTTTCATTAGATATTACTTTATATAGTTAGTATTAAAATATAATTTTATTTTGTAATCAATACCATACATTATACTCATTAACATACACACATATATACACTCTCACACACATACACACACATATATATATATACATATATATATATATGTTTATATATATGTGTATAGCCACAAAACCACGTCAAGGTATCATAAATATTGTGGATTTTGTTTCACATATATTCAAATTTATATGTGAAGTTGAAATTTCAACCAAACATTAATATTATGGATTCACATCTATATTTAAATGTATAGTGCATGTGTAATTTTAACCAAACTTTTGTTATTATTTAACATTATCTAACTGTGATATTTTGATAATACTTCTTTATATACAATATTCTTTGTTCTTCCGTCTTCAGCTAAAATAAATACAGTTTCTTCACTGAACATCCATTATATAATTGTCATGCGCAAAACAGCCATCTTTTAAATATAATCCTAATAATTAATGTTTGTCCTTAAGCTTTATTTATTGTGATCGCAAAAAATAATTTAATTGGGAACTGTAATATTCTAAATTCAAATGAATATGATGATGGTACAAAAGGTATCTTTGGTATAATTACATCGATATGTTTAACTTTACCTGTAATCATAGTTGCTTCTATTACATTATCATACATTTTCTCAACAACTAAACGTGTACCGTTACATAATCTAGGAACTTCTATATTTCGTAATAATATAATACATGTTCCAGTTTTAAAATTTAAATGGTGTGGTGGGATTCCGGGCGGTTTTAAAGAATTTAAAAATGCAATTGTATAATTAATATTATCTTCAATATTATCCAAACTATCTATTGGTTTATAGTTATTTTCTTCTGGTATATTATTTAAAATGATGTTAATTAATATATCTACAATTTTATTTGTAGGAGCAAGTATAGTTTGTCCTCCTAAATATTATGTATTCTTGTTGTTTTCTATAAATGCAGGATACACTCCTGTATTCGTGTATTCGTACAATTGTCGTTAAAGTTAGTTTTATTATTTCGTTCCACAAATGCGAGTATTTTATGCAAGCATTCAATTCATCTGCTTTAGTACAAATTGGCAATTCATCTAAAATCTCCTGAAAATAATACTCTAATTCCACACATTGTTTGATTATGATTTCTAATATCTTTTAGAAGTCAATACAAAGCATATATTCCACTTGTGTGCGACATCGTACATTCGTCCCAAACTAAAAAAATAACATCTTCTTAATAGTTCGGCTGTTGATAAATTCCTTAATATATTACGCGTTGCATTCTTTTCGTTTTGAAAGTTGATTTTCCATTTTCAAGCAGTGTTGCGGCTATTTAGGATTATGCAACTGTAATTGCAATTATTTGTGTAGATTGTTTTTTACTAATAACAAATGAATTAGAAAAGTTTTCCCAGTTCTTCCTGGTGCTGATAAAGAGAATATTTTTCCTTGTCCATTATTCATTGAATTCATTGTAGTTTAATAAACTTTTCTTAGAACCTGAGTGAGTTTATTTTCTCTAAAATATTGGTTTAATTCTATAATATTATATGTTGTCTATCTTCTAAATTCATTAATAATTGGATATGATATATTTCGATCTGGGGAACGTAATCCATATTTATTTAAGATTTTTCCATCATTTTCTAATCATTTATCTTCAATATAGTAACAGAAATTATAAATATCATCTGTATATATTGCATTTATATATTTATTTATCTTCTGTAAATATCTTCGCTGAAGTTTCTTTATATAAATTCCAAATTATTGATGGTTCCGATAATCCGCATATATTCAACATTACAGCAAATAGTTTTCTCAGATTTAAGGGAGAATAAATTAATAATGCATTCTCTATTCTATTTTCCCATTGTTTATCATCTTCCAGTAATCCTCGTGCAGTGCAAGCATATATAATAATTTATTGGAATATATAAATATAAAATATTTAATATTTAATCAATAATATATATTATTATATCAAATATATGATATATTAATAATTCTATTATAAGTCGATATATCTTGAAATGATGTCGGACCATTTACATGCATCAATAGCATTCTTAAATAAAATCTTTCGATGTCCGCTGTTAAATTAACGGTAAATACTCTTCCAGTGACATCGATTTCTCTTATTTCTTGTTGCCCTTGAACAATGCTTCCCATATTCCTCTTATTCCATTTGTTTGATGAAATATATAATAAATTGGTTGTTCTTCATATATTAATGTTTTTCAAATGAATCTACTCTACATAAATTAAAAAATGCTGTTAATTGTGTATCCTTTGGATTGTTAATTATATTTATTATATTATCTTCATCGAAGTAAATATATTCTTGATTTTCTAAATGTACATTTAATCTGATAATAGCTGGATAGTGCTCATGAATATTATACTCTAAAATTCTCCACATATCTTCATTAGTACTTATATACCTCCCTAATGGAAAATCAGAGCATTCATCAATTTCAAACTTCTTTAATGCGGCCATAGACATATCAGATCCTTTATTGATATATTCACATATATATATTTGATTGATTTTACTGAATTATAAAATTCAACATTTATATGAGCATTACATATTTTAGATAATAATGGGCAATATTGTACAACCCATCTATTATCTATTGTATATTCTACATTTCTTTTCTACATAGTAAAGTGTTGTCCTCCATCTTCTATTTTCCTTCTTCTGCATTTGGGATATCCATCTTCTAAGGTTTGCGTTTTCAACAAATATTCTTTAGGGAAATGTTTTGTACATTTGATATTCTTCATGCACGGAGAATTCATATTAATTCGTCTTCGTGGACAATGAATCATTTGTTTCATAATGATTTCATATCATTCTGGGTCAATTAATTTATTAGGAATTTCAGATCTCAAAAAACTATCTATTTGAGAAGCATGTATTTAATAGGTTAGCCATACTAATATATGACTATTTGGTAACCCTCTTGTTTGCCATTGTATAGTATGCATTCTGTTTTAACCTCTCCAAATATGAATCCACATATGAATTAATTTTTTTTTTTAATTAAAATTTTTTGAAATTATATCATGTCTATAATGTGATTGTTGTCCGTTAATAAGTTCTTTATTTCCAATTACAAATGAGCGTAATAAATAGGTATGGGGTACCATATTTCCTTACGTATATCAAGCGTATTGAGTCTTTTGCTGAAAATATCTATTTCTACTGAAATTTTGACGGTAAAATAACTATTTTTCCCAATTCCTTTAAATTTCCGCCATTGTCAACTGCATCTTTAAGATGTTCGTAAATATCAAATCAAAGTTCTTTTTGGTGTAATGTTATGTAAAGTAATCTTTCTGTTTCAATTTTAGCATACATATATCTATAATATATTGATTAAATAATTCGCTATATTGTAATAAATTATTTCTTGAAATATGTCCTATCATAATTTGATATACATTAAATTGTCTCGATGATAAATGTTTTATGTTATTTGTATGTTTAAGGTTAACATCATATCCGTCTTATCCTTTCCAACATATGAATGTATATTGAAGAGTATCGTAGGTGCGATGTAGCTCATTTATTTTATTTAATCCTTCTTGCCGATGTTCTATAATTATATTTCGATGGCAGCATTCTTCTCCGATAATTAAAACAGAGACGTCGTTATTTGTAGGTTAGATGCATCTTCTTTCGTGCTCCCATATTGGTTTCTTTTCTGCACTAATTTTTACTTTATAATTTTCAATAATATGCTCTTTGGCAAATTTAACATTATTTATTTTGGTATTATGGTAATGAAGCATATATTGTAATTCAGATATAATATTGTTATTTAGATTAGCTGAAGATACATGTTCTATTCATTGTCTAACTTC
Organism: Osedax frankpressi; assembly: GCA_964035775.1. NCBI lineage: Eukaryota > Metazoa > Annelida > Polychaeta > Sabellida > Siboglinidae > Osedax > Osedax frankpressi. Next base: position 6,069,741 of record OZ038314.1, read on the forward strand.
ATCATATATATATATATATATATATATATATATATATATATATATATATTAACAATATGCACATTACTATTGATTAATATAGTATATAATATAGAGTGTTCAATAACTAAAAAAATACATTTGTAATTAGAATACATATATGCATTTAATATATTGAATATTCTAATTCCGATTGTTACTCTACTCACAATAGGAGCATATATGAACTCACAACTACCCACACTCACACTATTGTTCACCTTGACCACTATGATATTCATCCTTTCGCGATGTACTAGTAAAATGTGTGGTTAGTGTAACTCAATATCTGCTTATAATTTAGTAAACACCATTCTAATGGTATTTGTATTAATACAGAATTAATTAATTAAAAGGACTTAGTTTACTTTACATTTTGTGATTTCTTAAACATCATTCACAAATGATGAGTTACATAAGTAACACATAGTGAACCTGGTATTCATGATAGTTAATATATAATTGAATATATATATATATATATATACATATATATATATATATAACTGATATATTAACATATAATAATTATTAATACCAAATGAATTTGCAGATTTCTGTGAAGATGAAGATACCAAAATAGAAAGATCTTATCTAAATAGTCATCATTGAAGAGAAAAAGTATTCATTATATAACATCAATATATTATAGATATTGTGTGTTACGTTACATTAATCAAATATTAATAAATAATTACATATTATATTTCTCAATATATTAATTTTAATTAATCGCAATATTTATATTGAGATACAAAAAATAATATAAATTAAATAAAAAAACTTTGTAACGTATTATATAATGATTATCGTGTTACTTTGTGTATTTATATACTGAAAAATACAGATATATAACAAATACAATAATATAATAAGATGATAATACATATTATAATGCATATGATCTATCAATCTGTTTATTCTATGAGTAAAACTTACAAATTAATAGAAACAAATTTCTGTACAACATGATTTTACCGAATCTGAAATCATTTGATCTCCCTCTTATCAATCTACAGGGGACATTTAAATGATTTAGATAGATAAACACTTATTAAATATAACTGTTATATTATATATATATATATATATATATATATATATATATATATACTTCCTGTATTTATATATTATGAAATATATATCAAATAAATATTTATAATCTATGAATTAAATTTTTCATGGGCATATTTTCAAATTATTCTATTTATAATTATAATAAAATATTCAAATATGTATATAAATCTAAATTTCAAATATATAATTGTATATATTTCTATATTTGGTATATATATATATATATATATAAATATATTATATATTAATTATTTTCATAATAAAATATAAGATTAGTATAATACCATTGGCCAATTTATCAAAGTCATTGTTACTGTAATTCCTAGTGGACTTTGGCATTACTCACATTTAACTAGAATACGGATAAATACCAAGTTTATAGGATTAACATGATTCATTTAAATTGGAGGAACTGGATTACAACGATATTTTATGGTAAATATTTGGGGTGTAATCTATTTTGATTGATAGTTATATAATCAGTTATGTGTACATCACACACTATACGTGGGCGATGCGACTTTAATCCCAAACGTATTACATCATTAATAATATATCAGAAATAGATTTATTATACTACGATTTAATATGATCGTTTCTATAAATATAATAATAATTAATATTGATCAAATATCTATCGAAACGATTCAATTGAGCATTCAATTGAGTACTATTAATGCGTATCTATTAATTTCATAATTGTTATACTCATTGAAGGAATATGATTGTATCAATAATATATATAAGCATATCCAATCAAATAAGACAAAGTTTCAGTTATAATTATATGACTTTATAGGTTTGTTTATTTACAGAGATTGAACATATAGTTAGGTCCTGATAACGTTGATTGTTGTATACTAGAAAGTAGAAGTCGGTACATTTTAATAATCATTTAAAGCGAATCTTATAATATGTGATAAGTATGACAGTATTACCTTTTTGGTACTCATTCAGTTGTAATGCATAAAGTCATCCTGCATATAGCTTTTAATAGTATATCATAAATTGTCATTAATGTTGTTGTTATATCCACTTAGTATCCGCTACTCATCAATCAATATATTGATTTATCTAGTCTATTATTATTATTATTATTTATTATTATTATTATTATTATTATTATTATTATTATTATTATTATTATAATTATTATTATTATTATTATTATAATTATTATTATTATTATTATTATTATTATTATTATTATTATTATTATTATTATTATTATTTATTATTATTATTATTATTATTATTATTATTAATTATTATTATTATTATTATTATTATTATTATTATTATTATTATTATTATTATTATTATTATTATTATTATTATTATTATTATTATTATTATTATTATTATTATTATAATTATTATTATTGTTATTATTATTATTATTATAATTATATATTATTATTATTATTATTATTATTATTATTATTATTATTATTATTATTATTATTATTATTATTATTATTATTATTATTATTATTATTATTATTATTATTATTATTATTATTATTATTATTATTATTATTAGTATTATAATTATTATTATTATTATTATTATTATTATTATTATTATTATTATTATTATAATTATAATTATTATTATTATTAT
>OZ038314.1:6072659-6097491 GCA_964035775.1 Osedax frankpressi
ATATATATAATATATATATATATATATATATATATAATATATATATATATATATATATATATATTATATATATATATATATTATATATATATATATATATATATATATATATATATATATATATATATATATTTGAACAGTTTAATTTGTATTTAAAAACATTAAAAAAGAAGATTAGCCGGCCCTTAATGATTTATACGAGTTTGTGTTTCCATGTGTATCTATGAACCGTTTTCATTTATTACTCATAATGATTGATGGCTATACCAGTTAAACTCTAATAATCAATTAGATATAGAAAGTTATATATTTAAATTTTAAAAAAAACTTTAAAATATACGTAATTATTTATATCTATTTATAAATTATTTATTAAATATAAATATACAATACTATATATAATATTCTTTATTATTAAAATTTAATCATAACTTATAACTTATAGTGACTTAACATTCTATATTATTAAAATATAATTATAGATTTTATGTGATTGGCTAATATTATAATTAATATATTTGATTCGAATTTCTGTTCTATATTTATTATATTTATAATAAGTGATAGTAACAATGAGTTATATTCAAATTTTACATATGCCATATTATTAAGATAAAGATATGTCATATAATCTCTTAATATATAATATATACAATTACATGTGCTTACGATTTGTACCTGAATATATTAATATTTACTCAAATTACAATATGTGTACATCTAGTATACAGGTAGATTGTATATTACATCATAATCATAATCTTGTGTATTACGTCATAATAATATACTTGGAATGTGATCGATTTAATTATATTCTTATTTCTAGAGTACATAACATAGCATACGCATAAGTATACATAGTGATATAATCGACACCAACATAGAGAGGTCATAGATTATGATATCATTTGTCTGAAAATTTACAGTTGCAACAATGAATTAATGGCCAAATGCTACCATTGGAATAGAGTGAGCCTTTATAAAATTGTATTCATATAAAGAAGATCAAATCATTAACTATGGACTAATTTTAAAACAACAATTAATAGTATCACCAAGTATCCAAGAAGAAATATATTACAAAATTGCATAATAGATATTAAAATATAAATTCAAGAATACGATGTGCTCGATTGTTAATAATTTAAACTGGAATGTCCGATGGAATAGGAAACTATATAGAAACTTGTAAACCTATAGAAAATTATTTAAAATTACAGCCGAATAAAATATTGGTAGAGCTCAGCAAATTTGATCAGAACTGGATATGTGTATTTTTAGATTCAATCTTATAGATTATCTAATAACAGTTGACCATAGCTCCAGCATTTTCGAAGTAGATAAATTACAAGAAACAACAATAAATATTAGAAAGTATGATATTGACATCGTCTGTTAGAGATTCAATAAAGTAATATCTGATAATATTCAACTACAAACTAAACGTAAGATATTTGCGAAAGAATATAATACGAAATAAGCAGAACAGGAAATCAAAAGTAAGCATAAATGTATAATTACCATGTAAATAAGTTACAAGCCATTTTTATGTAGTATAATTTATTATACTTAATACAATTATATATGATAGAAAATATATTATAAAAATATTTAAGGGTAAATAAACAAGAAAAATAACCATTTTCTTATTGTTGAAATAAGGGAAATATTATTGATGATTTTATTTAATATTAACAGATCATAATAATGTTATATTCATATACGTAATGGAGACTTAATTGAAAATCTATCAAATTGCATTTGTATTTTCAATATCGATGAAATAAACAGAAATAAGTGTGGAAATGTAAATCAACAATTTAAATTTAAAATCTTCATGTTATTCAAACATAGCCAAACTTGTTTTAATTCATTTAAATATAACTTATGAAAACAATAGGAAGAATACATGTTATACAATTAAGCCAATATTTGTATCATTATAATTTAGTATGTCTTTGTCGCTATTTAAATATGTGATAATATCAATGTTTATATTATTATTAACTATTATTATAAAAGTAAAAATAATAGAACTGTAAATTATAATAATTTCAATTCACACCCATTTATATTTTTTCAAATTTACGATTTTTTTTTATAGTGGTATCTCAAATTCAATTAATATTCATATTTAATCAAATAATATAATCATAATTTAGGAATAGATATTATTCATAATTATTTTAATATTAACGTATTAAATGGATATTAAGATATAAATTTAGATATATAATAGGATATTAATTATATATAGTATATCATAATTATTACTTTATAAGCTATAATTATAATTTATGATTGATATAAAATATGAATTCATTGTGATCTAAAAGATGCGATAAAACATCAGATGAGGAAACCTGTATATACGCAGTGCCGACTTCTGATTCAAACATCCACTGCGTAAAACTTTTATGACCATTTCTATTTAGAATAGCAGCGAATTGTGCATTCCTTGCTCCCCATAACCCGCCGGATATTGGATAACTAATTGTATGTATTATATATTAAAATAAAAATTAGTTAGAATTTCAATTTGCTCACAGATTACATAATATATACATTTTATAGTGTAGTTATGCCCTGATTCATCAATATAAGATATCATGATATAAATAAGTTATATAAATTTATTACAAAATTTAAATGAACCCAATAATAATATACACTAGAGATTTTTTATAAAATAAGCGAACTTAGAATGTGCAATGTGGTCTCGAATGCAGTTGAAGGTTGCTCCGCTCTTCATCCAAGCTCTAACGGCACAGGCATCTCTTGCAGAGAGTTGGGAGTCGATATCGCGCGATAAAAACATATTGACATCTGTTCGATCTACCGCCATGAAACGCCACAACATCGGGGCCAAAGTTGAGTTCTTTACATCGATTAAAGTAACATTAGGTTCCGACCGGAGAATCTTTTTCGTCGACTGCGTATTTGTATACTAATCATTCGCAATCATTATGTGTATAGTCAATATCACGATATGATGCTACGGAATTATAATTAATTTATAAATATAAATATATATATATATATATATATATATATATATATATATATATATTTGTATATATATATAAATTTATCTATATATGTATATACATATTTATATGAAAATGTATGTATTTGATATTCAATTTTGTTCTCGATATATTTATACATACCTTTGTATATAAGTATAGTAGTTCATTGTAGTAGTTACAAATAGTAAATATATTTAATATATTGCCTAGTTACAATATTTGCAATATAAGTCAAAAAGTTTCATTCATAAACTAACAAAATATTCTTCTATATGACGAAGTTAAATAGTTAATAAAATACTTTGAACAAATAATGGAGAATACAATAATACACCATTAGAATAGTGCTGTCACTACTAATATTTACGTAATAATGATAGATATTGTGTATATTAATCTGATTATTATCAATTATATCATGAATAGATTAAGATGAACAAATACTTGACAAATATAATGTTTATAGTAAATATAAACATGTTAAGTATATTCATCTGTAGTATGAATTAGTAAACAAAATAATATGTTTAGTTATTGCTCCAGATTTATACTTAAGAATTGAGAATATTTCAATCTGAATTATGTAATAGTTTTATGAAATGCTTTCGTGTTTTAATAATTATTGAATGATATATTGCATATGTTTTTTTCATCGATACACAAATAACATAAATTGTCGATGGCTATTCTGTCTATTGACTATATTATGTATATTAAAATGAATTACATTGAAAATATAAACTATAATAAATAATATATAATACATAATAACACAACAGGATATAAATAACATTCTGAATAAATGAAATAATTATATAAATGAACAGTTAATTTAGAATATATTAAAATAAAGTTGATGTCTGACTATATTCATAAACTATAATTATAATGTATATATTTGGATTCAGGTTTAGTGTCGTGCGGGTTTTTCTTTAAATAAATTAAAATAAATTTAACGTCAGGCTTCTATAATTATAATATTTGCATTTAGGATTTTTTGGGTTAGGTTTTATTTCTGTTTTTGAATCAGTGTTAAGTTTAGATTTAGTTTTGGATTTGTATTGGGTTTTTTTGAATAAATTATATATATATTCGATGTCGAACCATATTCGTATACCTTAATTATAATTTTAGATTTGCGTATGGTTTTGTTTGTGTGAGTTTGTTTAAGATATTAAAATAAATTTGATGCCAAGATATTTGCATTTAGGTTTTTTTTAGATTTAGGTTTGGGATTAGTTATAGATTTGGTATTGGTTTGACTGATTGTGCTACTATACATTAACACTAATAATCAAATTATGGCTACCCAACTAGACTAATTAACTAAATATATAATCGTTAGTGTGTTACATATACTATATATTATATGATGCAAGGTTTCTGACTGTGTATTGGCATGGTTCCGAGTGGGTTTTTTAAAATAAATTTATTAAATTTGATGCTAGGGTTTGTTCATATACTATAATTAGAATATGCATTTAAGTTTTTGATTGGTATATATAGATTTGTATATATATATGTTTTTTTTAAAAATAAATTTTAAAAAATTCATCATATAATATAAAGAGCATATCGTATCATTTTATTGATGTGATAAACATGTTATATTATATCGATTTCCGATTTGGTTCGCGTAAATCATGTTATTAAATACATTATATACATCTTCAGATTTGTAATATATATAAATTGGTATACAGAAATGAATAGTTTAATTATTGATTGCATTCGCAATGTCTTATCTACTATAATATAATAGGGATTCGTTGAAATATGAGATTATTTATATAATCAATATTGGTTCATTTGATCAATATAATCAATATTATGCAATATATTTTATTCTTAGTGCAAACTTTAGATTAATCTTATTAGTATAACCGACGAAATTACATAGAAACAAATTATTAGGATATAATTTAGGGTAATAAAGAGTATCGCCAATTTAACGTATCATGTAATATTTATATCAAAGATAATGTTTATAAATATCTGCACAACATATATATTATACATACACATATGTTATCTGCACATCGCAATACTCACATCATACAATACATTCGAATATACATGTTATCTTATCAACGCAACAGTAGTGTAGGGAGTACACAAACAACCTCACGCATGAGGAAATAATGATATTCATGACACATGTAATTAGTATGGAATAGTAGAAATAACTAAGGGCTGCATATTTGTTTAATTATGGATCTCTTATAATGGACTCACTAAAGTTCACTGTACGGTAAGGGTGATCGATGATAAATAATATAATTTAAATTCTCTGAATCTTTGTTACATAAATACTTCCCACCATACTTCCATACTATATTATATTCAAAACGTGATTTTATTGTATAAAATATATATTTAATATTTCATTGTTTCTATATTGTACATAATAAAAATTGTTTATATATTACTTCATATTATTAATTTTCTATAATAGTCTTAATTATATATATACCATACAATTTTTGTATCAAATAAACATTGTTGATTAATAAAAAGATTATTATATTTTTATTATATAATAAAAATTGCTTGGAAATTATTATTTTTTTTTCAAAATATGATGAAACGGCAAATATAGATAGATATGTTGTATATAACAAATATTGAATCAATAAAAAAATAAAATAAAATAATCTTCGATAATTTTGACTTAGTTAAAAAAAATTAATAAAACTAATTTTTTTTTTAGAAAATGTGTCTAAAATACATATTATATTTTTTTTAAACTTTTAATTATATTTTCTATACATAACAAATATATAAATTAAACTAAATACATTTACACATATTATAATAAATATAAGTCAACAAATGGTGTGAAAATGTTAATTTTCAAAAAAAAAAATAATATTTTGCCAATAAATTCCATAAATTTTTTTTGAAAATCAATATACTCATATTATGCATTTTTCGGAGTTTCAAAAATTAATATTCATTATCTATATATTAAATCTATATTTTCGAATTTTATATTTTTCTAATGTAAATTTTCCTATCTACTACATGCAAAATTTCAATGGGCTGGCGGTAACCCAATACATTAACAAATTGGCTGACATTTTGTAGAGTATTATTATATAACTCTATAAGATGCAACTAGTTTTAATCAGATTTATCAAAATAGGCATAAAAATGACCACCCTTACTGTACGGCGTATGGCGCCTTAGTGAATATGTTTATCTATGTTGTTTAATTAAGTCTGGTTTTGTTTGAAATAATTATTTCATAACCCAATGCTGACAATGCATTTAGAAATAATTAAAAGAGTTTATTTAGAAAACTTTGCTTTTAGTATCTTTCTATATATTCATATCAACACCCATGTAAATACCCATATCTAAAACCCATACAAAACCCATTGCAATACCCATCTAAATATAGAACTAATTAAATACAACTCGTAAATAAATTCAATGCAGAACAGGATTATAGAGAATCCATTATAATGATATTCACAGAATCATTTAATATTAGGCACGAAATGTTAATAATACCTTATTGCTTCACTGATACATGAAGACATATTATTAATTTACATAATATCCTTTAATTGATTATTATCATATTGTATTTAGTATATATATTGTAGTATATTACATATAGTATACGTTATAAAGTAGTTATGTTTAGATGTTGTTTTAGTAACTTATACATACAAATAATTGTGATATCAGATATTGACATCAGACTTGTTGACTTTGATATATAACTAAAACGTTTACTTCTTTATAATATACTTTACAGTATATTATAATGTGTATATAATTATATATAGTTGTATATTTTATAAAGTTAATCAAAACATATTAATTCGCACTACCAGTTTTAATATGGTTTAAAAGTAGTGTTTTTTATTTAGTCTTAGTGAGCAGTTTTTATAAGTTTATAAACTTAGACATATATATAAAGATATACTTTCAAGTTTGAACTTACTTATTGAACTTACTTATTTATTTTCAACTTATCTTCAAGTTTTTATAGTTTAGTGTAATGGTTGAATGCGGTAATATAAATGTACCACACATCGAATAACCTTATATACATAATATTATGTTGTACGATTGATACTTAAATAATAAATATAATATGAATATATATATATATATATATATATATGTATATTAATTAATCTTTATATATCAATTATTAAATTTATTCAAATGAATTAATATAATATAATATTATATGCTATAATTAAATAATATATTAATATATAATTACAATTATTGAATATTAAATCATATATTTCTCACACACACACACACACACACACACACACACACACACACACACACACACACACACATATATATATATATATATATATATATATATATCCATGATGATTATTACATAGTATTTTGTATTACGAATAACATTATGGTAAAGAATACACACTTAAGCATTGCCACATATGTTACATAATCAATTAGACATATATAATCAAGTTATTTTAATATACACACATACCAATGTGTTGGTGTTAAACACTAAACTTTGGATATGGATCGAACTCAAATACTTTTATAAATTTTCTAAAAAATTATTTGTATAGAAAATAATATATTTATCGATACGTAATATATTAATATATATATTGTCATTTTTTAATAATAGATATATTATTAGCTAAGTAAATTCTATTATTTAGATACAAAGTATCTGTGGGTACATCTTGGACATAGAATTTGAATAATTTAGGTATATTTCTTTAATCTTAAATTTAGCTAGAGTTGATAGTATAGAGAGGAGAGTTTTAAAGGAGAGTTTAGAGAGAAGAGTTTAGAGAGGAGAGTTTAGAGAGGAGAGTATAGAGAGGAGAGTTTAGAGAGGAGAGTTTAGAGAGGAGAGTTTAGAGGGGAGAGTTTAGAGAGGAGAGTTTAGAGGGGAGAGTTTAGAGGGGAGAGTTTAGAGAGGAGAGTTTAGAGTGGAGAGTTTAGAGGGGAGAGTTTAGAGAGGAGAGTTTAGAGGGGAGAGTTTAGAGGGGAGAGTTTAGAGAGGAGAGTTTAGAGTGGAGAGTTTAGAGAGGAGAGTTTAGAGAGGAGAGTATAGAGAGGAGAGTTTAGAGAGGATAGTTTAGAGGGGAGAGTTTAGAGAGGAGAGTTTAGAGAGGAGAGTTTAGAGAGGAGAGTTTAGAGGGGAGAGTTTAGAGAGGAGAGTTTAGAGAGGAGAGTTTAGAGATGAGAGTTTAGAGAGGAGAGTTTAGAGAGGAGAGTTTAGAGAGGAGAGTTTAGAGAGGAGAGTTTAGAGAGGAGAGTTTAGAGAGGAGAGTTTAGAGAGGAGAGTTTAGAGAGGAGAGTTTAGAGGGGAGAGTTTAGAGAGGAGAGTTTAGAGAGGAGAGTTTAGAGGGGAGAGTTTAGAGAGGAGAGTTTAGAGATGAGAGTTTAGAGATGAGAGTTTAGAGAGGAGAGATTAAAGAGGAGAGTTTAGAAAGGAGAGATTATAGACGAGATTTTAGGGAGGAGAGTTTAGAGGGGAGATATATTACATAGATAGCGAGAATCTTCAAATTTTGATAATGTTGATAATGATAATAAAATCACCATCATTACCAGTAATTATACCTTATAGCCTATATAATATGTATTTATATATATATATATATATATATATATAAATCATATATACTATATATATGTAGCTTATTAATAATCTATACATATACTATATAACCCAGATCCCTCTAAGGATATGCAGTTACATAACTACCTCCGGTAGTCGGTACTTCGCTAGTTCGCTGTGGTAGATCCACACCTTCCATCCGGGGAAGTTGGCGTCCCTCAGTCTGATGTTGCGTAACGCGTTGTTCGTGTACCTAGCGTTGCGACCGTACAGCGAAAACGAAATAACGTTAATCCGGTTTCCGGGAGCTACGAAGTCCGGTTCCCGGCACGTCGGTGTAATATTATGTAACTTATTGTGGGTCGCGTGGAATAGCTTGGAGGGTTCGCGGCGTAGTTGGGGAGAATTGATTACACGTAGCTTTGAACTCCAGAAGACTGTAAATATCTTCACCGAAAATATAGACATCAGATGACTGGTCCTGGTTATATTGATGTTTGCAATATTTAGAAATATATATGTAAATTAATTTATATATACTTATATATATATATATATATATATATATATATGTATACATATATATATATATATATATATATATATATATATATATATTATTTATAAGTTTATAAATATAAATACATATATGTTGGCGTCATTTCCTATGTATTTACAATTACATGTGTATACTTAAAATAATAATTATACTATTTGTGTTAAATTTAAATACTAACGAATACATCGTGATCAATGCAATAATTATCATCAAAAACAAATGAGATTTTCGCAATTCATGCATGCCTATAGATATAAACATATATAAGTAAATGGGTATATATGTACTATGTACTATGTACATATATACATATATGTATATAGTAGCTATATATATATATATATATATATATATATATATATATATATATATATATATATATATATATATGTACGTTTATTTGTAGTCTTCATATATATATATATATATATATGTGGTAATTGTTCATGTCAAGTTAATACAAGTTATTACAAGAAATCAAGTAATACAAACTGTTTTGGATACTTTTGGAGTCCATATTAGTAGATAAGGTAATGCAAGTTCGGTATTGTAAGGATGTTATTTTATTATAAAATATTCGATAACTATATAATTTAGAATTTATTCGTATGTAATTTATAATGAAATACGTGTATGTTTGATATTATACATCATTTAGTTCATATTCTATATAAATTATATATATATATATATATATATATATAGATATTGATTTAGTCAAGTTCTAACTATACTATCATTATATCAGGTACTTGCTCAGTATTCATCATGAAACTAGATATGTATTTTCAATCACTATTAAATAGAATTAGAAATATAGGTGAGATTGAATATGAACTTTATTTGCATACAAATATTAACCAGCCTTTATTTGAATCAACATTAAAGTGTATATTTTTTTTAAATAACCCTTATCCGAATTATTAACATATTATAACTATCTTGCTGTTTCGGAGTTATACACATGAGTATGTTCATAAATAGCTACATTATAAACTAGATTCTATATTTTCATATATTCATATATATGATATATTAATTTACAAAATAAATTCGAAATATAATATTTACATTTTTTAATTATGAAAAATATAGATATTATATTTAATATTTAATTTGTAAATGATAACATAATACTGTAAAAGACAACTTAATAATATTAATTATATAATACAAATTGTTTGATACATATACAATTTAATTTTGGATATAATCATTAAATATTAATTGTTGAATTAAATATGTGATATAGTAATTCTAAATTTGTATTACATAAATATTTGAATGCAAATACTAATATGTATACAATATTAATGTATATAAATATATATGTATGTGTGTGTGTATACGTTTGTATAGTTGTTGTTGTGTGTATATATTGGAATGTGAATGCATGTGTGTGTGTGTATATGTATGTGTAATTTACAGTAATTATGTACATTTTATATTAAGTATTAATTGATTTAGTATTGAACACGTTGAGAAGACTATTAACAAGATGTAAAAGTTATTAATATCAGGTTTTATTTTAACATATGCACATTTAATGTAAAGTTATGCATCGTTAATTTGGTTTACCTAATTATTATTAAAATAAATATTATATATATTGTAAATATAATACTAGAAAATAATGATCGAGGCATATCTCAAGAACAATTAGATTAAAACTATCTCATATCTCAACATATCTCAAGAACAATTAGATTAAAACTATCATTGAATATGTATAATTTATTACGAATATCCGATATGAGCTTATAATAAGATATGTAACCAGATAAAGGCGATTAATGAGTTTCTCTAATTATAGTGTATTATAGTATATTAATAGAAATAATTGTAATATTAGTATATAGATGAGATATAAATAATATAAAATTATCTATTGCATCTTGTATTGTAAAATATATGTAATATATATATATAGTATATATACAATGTTTTTTATACATAACAATTTATTTTGAATACAAAATATTAGTGAATTCAATTACACGATTAAAATAGCGAATTTAATAACTATTGTTATTCTATTGTTTTTAAAATAATAAATTTGTAAAAATTAATTAAACATTTTATAACATTTTATATTTGTGATATGGTTTATATAATTCTGATACATCTAATATTGATTCATCTCTGGAAGAAGATTTATTTTTTATAAATGTTGTTCTGTCAAAACTTAACTGCAGTAGAAATATTTAAAGATAAAATTAGGATTAGAGAATTTTGAAAATTTCTGATTTAAGAAGAATTTTACTAATTTCCAATTTACCAATTTCCACTAACTCTAGTCTTCAGATATTATTACGTTAATGTTATTGATCTTAGATAGAAATATGGTATGACGTAATGCGTACGTCGGTTGCATCATCTAATAAATATGAATATGTATCGAGCATTATTGAACCTAATATCACACGCAACCAATCTTATATACCGTCAACGTATGTATTATTATTATATGTGACTTCGAATTCATATTTATAATACATTTCTTGGTTTATTTAACTATTTATATTCGGGAAAACAACGCATTGATTGCATAGCCGAAGACATATGTAGATACGTGACATTATTTCGTAGGATAGTGGTGCCATAGTTAGTTTGATAAATATTCATCAAACATATCTCTATCCTCGTTACTAAAATGTCAATAATTATTATATTGATCCATATGTACCATTATTTTTATATAATGTTAAATTAAATCATATTAGTACAATATATAATCAATATATTACTTTTAAGAAGAATATATTTGATTATTAGTTATCACGATAAGATATTATATATATATATATATATATTTATATATATTTATATCGATATACATTCTCAGTTCTCAGTTAAAATATAAAGTTTATTTATTATTAAAACGAGCATAATTATATAGATATTGCATATTAAATATAGCAATACATGTGATATTTTTTATTTTGATTGCGACACAAAAAAACACTCATTTTTAGGTATATTACAAGTTATAATTGATTATCGGCAATTTGAGTATTTTAGTCAGAAATTCAAAAATGGCGCGATAAATAATCGTATAAATAAAATATTGGCGCAGAAACAGAAACATTCAGAACATGATCTAAATATTGGCTTGTAATCACAGATTAAAATTGTATTACAATTTTTTATAGAAAATAGAAATATGTGCTTTCAATTTATATGCAAAGATAATACACTATGGTTATATACGTACATCATTAAATCGGTGAATATAAATAATTAAGAAATAAATAAAATATAAGTAAATAAGATTTCACACTAAATACAAATTTATAAATGAAATAACAAATATAATTGTTTATTGGATATGCATGATGTATGTAAATATATATATATATATATATATATATATATATATATATATATATATATATATATGTATAACAAATTGATTCCATTACACGTGCTTACTGTAATGGTCGACAATTATGCGTATTACATCGATTGATAACGCCTGTCGGCTGTATAACTAACATCTACGCGATCAACAAGAATGTGTACGTGAATAGGTTACAATCTACTTGAGATTTATGTAATCAGTGTCATTTACCTGGAACACCGCGCGAACGGTGTTTCTTTACTCTAATTGTGTATACAGGTATGCATTTATATAATAGTATATACGAGTTGTTCGTACTAGAACTAAATACGTCGACGAGTAGATTCATCTATCTGCAAATGCCTGGGAACGTAACGAAAACAACAGTACGCACTCTTCGCCATCAGTTAGACAATACCGGTGCAGGAGATTAGATAGCCACGGCAAACGAATACATGAAATGGACGAGAGCAGAATATGCGGCTTTGTACGGGTTCCATTATATGGTCAGGGAGGACGACAATGCAAGTAGAGAAACGATAATGCAGGGTAAGCAACCGTTAAAGAGCTGTTCTTTATAACGACGTTAAGAAGATGTATAATGCAGATACGAACCCGAGAAATTAGTATCGCCCTAGGACCCCTTCAATAGGGATAGTGAGCTACGGTTACCAGTTCTGCTACTACGCCGTTATGCTATACGTAAGGAGTACGGAAGGTAATAAGGAGGGAGATGATGAGATCATGTGATATCCATTAATATATAATATTGTAAATGGTATATGTTAATTAAATAATATATAAATAATTAATTTAATTTAAATTTACGCCTATGTAAATCTTATTATCTTATTTCTAAAAAATATGATAATCATTGTTAATAGTGGAATATAATTTAAAGGTTAATATAGAATTAATTTCTTAATGTGCGGTTAAGTAGTAAACGTATACGTTATTAAGAAATGAAAGAGATATATCGTTAAAATAATTATTAAAAGGAACTTCCGGTTACTGATGATTTTATTTTGATACATTGGATATATATATATATATATATATATATATATATATATATATATATATATATTATCAGGTGTTATATTATACGATGCCATTTTAATTAAGTTATATTAATATTATTATATAATACAATGTTTTAATATAATTAGTTCTACGTTCGACTAACGGTAAACTAAATTAATAACAGGCAACGTTAGCGAACCAATACCTAGGAGAGATATGATGGTTGCCGACCTTATATTACTTGACAAACGTACGTTATTATCTAATTAAATATATCCGATCGCGGACGTTTATATTAGAAGGGTAGATATTAAGAGTTTAATAAATCTGGCCGCGTAACACGATACACGATTAAAGGATACGTGGCGGTCTATTATAATAACTACGATATGAAAGAATACTGAATATGAAATCGAATTATTAATCTGAAGTAGGTTAATAGAGATGGATACTTATGGAAATGCGGAGCGGATTCTATTTAGTTAACGCACCAACGAATGTAGAACTTTCGTAGTTAAATATATTATAAAAGTGTATTTGGATTGCGGTTACAAATATAATTATATAAAATGATATAAATAATATAGTACAATTATATAATACACATAATACACGACAGCATATTAAATTGCATAATTTATTTACTATACATAATTATTATAATCTTATAACGATATATAATATATAACTCTAATTATATACTTTATTATTTCTACTGAATAATAAAATGAATAAAGAACTTTCAGATCAATATGATATATATGAATAAATGTAAGGTATACATACTGAATATGTCCTTACATGGGCATGACATATAATCAATATATGGAGAGATCTACATGCTTTCAAAATATTCACAAATCAAATGTGTAGCTTATATTAAAACGTAGATTATATAATATTCTTTGTTAAAATGATATTTATATTATAACTTGTATTACGATAACTTATGTTATAATTAATTTTTACGTTCTGTTAATAAGTTGCATAATATTTAAATAAATATGTAGTTTTTATTTAAATGTAATAGAATATACGATGTGAATATTAATTTAGAAATAAATCCATTTTTTCAAATATTAATATATTTTAACACTATTCATATATATATATATATATATATATAAATATATATATATATATATATATATATATCGATGTATGGTTTTTATATTCATTTTACAATATTTACTATAATCCTTAGAACAATATGTTATTTAATAATGAATGGAATATTAGAAATTATAATATTATTTGATTACAAATAAATTAATAGTCATATATTATTTAGTTTTATAAATTATATTACTGTTAAGGGGCGTTCACACCTACTCAATTTTATGATAAAATTGAGGATAATTCCAATTTTATATTAAAATTTTAGGATAAGTCCAATTTTTATTTTAACCTAAAAAAATTGGAAAAACTAGCGTTCACACGTATACGATTTTCGAACGCACGATTTTTATTCTCAATTCCAATTTTTATTTGACCTATTTGAACCTACACTAATATTACCCAAGAAAATAATAAATTAAATAATAATTATAATTCAGTAACTATATCAATAACTATATCAGTAACTATATCAGTAACTATATCGGTAACTATATCCGTAACTATATCAGTAACTATATCAGTAACTATATCAGTAATTATATCAGTAACTATATCAGTAACTATATCAGTAACTATATCAGTAACTATATCAGTAACTATATCAGTAACTATATCAGTAACTATATCAGTAACTATATCAGTAACTATATCAGTAACTATATCAGTAACTATATCAGTAACTATATCAGTAACTATATCAGTAACTATATCAGTAACTATATCAGTAACTATATCAGTAACTATAT
This sequence comes from Osedax frankpressi, assembly GCA_964035775.1. Lineage (NCBI taxonomy): Eukaryota > Metazoa > Annelida > Polychaeta > Sabellida > Siboglinidae > Osedax > Osedax frankpressi. The sequence continues at coordinate 6,088,060 of OZ038314.1, forward strand.
CAGTAACTATATCAGTAACTATATCAGTAACTATATCAGTAACTATATCAGTAACTATATCAGTAACTAAATCAGTAACTATATCAGTAACTATATCAGTAACTATATCAGTAACTATATCAGTAATTATATCAGTAACTATATCAGTAACTATATCAGTAACTATATCAGTAACTATATCGGTAACTATATCAGTAACTATATCAGTAACTATATCAGTAACTTTATCAGTAACTATATCGGTAACTATATCGGTAACTATATCAGTAACTATATCAGTAACTATATCAGTAACTATATCAGTAACTATATCAGTAACTATATCAGTAACTATATCAGTAACTATATCAGTAACTAAATCAGTAACTATATCAGTAACTATATCAGTATCTATATCAGTATCTATATCAGTAACTATATCAGTAACTATATCAGTAACTATATCAGTAACTATATCAGTAACTATATCAGTAACTATATCAGTAACTTTATCAGTAACTATATCAGTAACTATATCAGTAACTATATCAGTAACTATATCAGTAACTATATCAGTAACTATATCAGTAACTATATCAGTAACTATATCAGTAAGTATATCAGTATCTATATCAGTATATATATCAGTAACTATATCAGTAACTATATCAGTAACTATATCAGTAACTATATCAGTAAATATATCAGTAACTATATCAGTAACTATATCAGTAACTATATCAGTAACTATATCAGTAACTATATCAGTAACTATATCAGTAACTATATCAGTAACTATATCAGTAACTATATCAGTAACTATATCAGTAACTATATCAGTAACTATATCAGTAAGTATATCAGTATCTATATCAGTATATATATCAGTAACTATATCAGTAACTATATCAGTAACTATATCAGTAACTATATCAGTAAATATATCAGTAACTATATCAGTAACTATATCAGTAACTATATCAGTAACTATATCAGTAACTATATCAGTAACTATATCAGTAACTATATCAGTATCTATATCAGTATCTATATCAGTAACTATATCAGTAACTATATCAGTAACTATATCAGTAAGTATATCAGTATCTATATCAGTATATATATCAGTAACTATATCAGTAACTATATCAGTAACTATATCAGTAACTATATCAGTAAATATATCAGTAACTATATCAGTAACTATATCAGTAACTATATCAGTAACTATATCAGTAACTATATCAGTAACTATATCAGTAACTATATCAGTATCTATATCAGTAACTATATCAGTAACTATATCAGTAACTATATCAGTAACTATATCAGTAACTATATCGGTAACTATATCAGTAACTATATCAGTAACTATATCAGTAACTATATCAGTAACTATATCAGTAACTATATCAGTAACTATATCGGTAACTATATTAGTAACTATATCAGTAACTATATCAGTAACTATATCAGTAATTATTGAAGTAATTATATTATTAACTGAAAAATCTTTTTTTTTTCTATTTTAATTTTTGTATAGAATGAGAAAATTCTATCATTTATACCTCCAGATGGTAATTTCCGACTGATTTCCTACCACATAACCAACTCGAGGTTAGGTTGTATTATACCTAATCTCCTGCGATCGCTTATTTTCATCATAAGTGTTATTTTCTAGTATTTACACCACTTCAATAATATTATGACACTCGACACTAGCGTATTTTCTCTTCCTCCAACTAATTTCCTTCACCTCACATCCTCCGCCTCACTTCCTCCACCTCACTTCAACCACCTCACTTCCTCCACCCCACTTCCTCCAACTCACTTCAACCACCTCACTTCCTCCACCCCACTTCCTCCACCTCACTTCAACCACCTCACTTCCTCCACCCCACTTCCTCCACCTCACTTCAACCACCTCACTTCCTCCACCCCACTTCCTCCACCTCACTTCAACCACCTCACTTCCTCCACCTCACTTCCTTCACTTCCTCCACCTCACTTCCTCCACCTCACTTCAACCACCTCACTTCCTCCACCTCAATTCCTCCACATCACTTCCTCCACATCACTTCCTCCACCTCACTTCCTCCACCTCACTTCCTCCACCTCACTTCCTCCACCTCACTTCCTCCACCTCACTTCCTTCACATCACTTCCTCCACCTCACTTCCTCCACCTCACTTCCTCCACCTCACTTCCTCCACATCACTTCCTCCACATCACTTCCTCCACCTCACTTCCTCCACCTCACTTCCTCCACCTCACTTCCTTCACTTCCTCCACCTCACTTCCTCCACCTCACTTCCTCCACCCCACTTCCTCTACCCCACTTCCTCCACCTCACTTCCTCCACCTCACATCCTCCACCTCACTTCCTCCACCTCACTTCCTCCACCTCACTTCCTCCACCTCACTTCCTTCACTTCCTCCACCTCACTTCCTCCACCTCACTTCCTCCACCTCACTTCCTTCACTTCCTCCACCTCACTTCCTCCACCTCACTTCCTCCACCCCACTTCCTCTACCCCACTTCCTCCACCTCACTTCCTCCACCTCACATCCTCCACCTCACTTCCTCCACCTCACTTCCTCCACCCCACTTCCTCCACCTCACTTCCTCCACCTCACTTCCTCCACCTCACTTCCTTCACTTCCTCCACCTCACTTCCTCCACCTCACTTCCTCCACCCCACTTCCTCTACCCCACTTCCTCCAACTCACTTCCTCCACCTCACATCCTCCACCTCACTTCCTCCACCTCACTTCCTCCACCTCACTTCCTTCACTTCCTCTACCCCACTTCCTCTACCTCACTTCCTCCACCCCACTTCCTCCACCCACTTCCTCCACCTCACATCCTCCACCTCACTTCCTCCACCTCACTTCCTCCACCTCACTTCCTCCACCTCACTTCCTCCACCTCACTTCCTCCACCTCACTTCCTTCACTTCCTCTACCCCACTTCCTCTACCTCACTTCCTCCACCTCACTTCCTCCACCTCACTTCCTCCACCTCACTTCCTCCACCACACTTCCTCCACCTCACTTCCTTCACTTCCTCCACCTCACTTCCTCCAACCCACTTCCTCCACCTCACTTCCTCCACCTCACTTCCTCCACCTCACTTCCTCCACCTCACTTCCTCCACCTCACTTCCTTCACTTCCTCTACCCCACTTCCTCTACCTCACTTCCTCCACCTCACTTCCTCCACCTCACTTCCTCCACCACACTTCCTCCACCTCACTTCCTTCACTTCCTCCACCTCACTTCCTTCACTTCCTCTACCCCACTTCCTCTACCTCACTTCCTCCACCTCACTTCCTCCACCTCACTTCCTCCACCACACTTCCTCCACCTCACTTCCTTCACTTCCTCCACCTCACTTCCTCCAACCCACTTCCTCCACCTCACTTCCTCCACCTCACTTCCTTCACTTCCTCCACCTCACTTCCTTCACTTCCTCTACCCCACTTCCTCCACCTCACTTCCTCCACCTCACTTCCTCCACCTCACTTCCTTCACTTCCTCTACCCCACTTCCTCTACCTCACTTCCTCCACCTCACTTACTCCACCTCACTTCCTCCACCACACTTCCTCCACCTCACTTCCTTCACTTCCTCCACCTCACTTCCTCCAACCCACTTCCTCCACCTCACTTCCTCCACCTCACTTCCTCCACCTCACTTCCTCCACCTCACTTCCTTCACTTCCTCTACCCCACTTCCTCTACCTCACTTCCTCCACCTCACTTCCTCCACCTCACTTCCTCCACCACACTTCCTCCACCTCACTTCCTTCACTTCCTCCACCTCACATCCTCCACCTCACTTCCTCCACCTCACTTCCTTCACTTCCTCCACCTCACTTCCTCCACCTCACTTCCTCCACCCCACTTCCTCTACCCCACTTCCTCCACCTCACTTCCTCCACCTCACATCCTCCACATCACTTCCTCCACCTCACTTCCTCCACCTCACTTCCTCCACCTCACTTCCTTCACTTCCTCCACCTCACTTCCTCCACCTCACTTCCTCCACCCCACTTCCTCTACCCCACTTCCTCCACCTCACTTCCTCCACCTCACATCCTCCACCTCACTTCCTCCACCTCACTTCCTCCACCTCACTTCCTTCACTTCCTCCACCTCACTTCCTCCACCTCACTTCCTCCACCCCACTTCCTCCACCTCACTTCCTCCACCTCACTTCCTCCACCTCACTTCCTTCACTTCCTCCACCTCACTTCCTCCACCTCACTTCCTCCACCCCACTTCCTCTACCCCACTTCCTCCACCTCACTTCCTCCACCTCACATCCTCCACCTCACTTCCTCCACCTCACTTCCTCCACCTCACTTCCTTCACTTCCTCTAACCCACTTCCTCTACCTCACTTCCTCCACCCCACTTCCTCCACCTCACTTCCTCCACCTCACATCCTCCACCTCACTTCCTCCACCTCACTTCCTCCACCTCACTTCCTCCACCTCACTTCCTCCACCTCACTTCCTCCACCTCACTTCCTTCACTTCCTCTACCCCACTTCCTCTACCTCACTTCCTCCACCTCACTTCCTCCACCTCACTTCCTCCACCACACTTCCTCCACCTCACTTCCTTCAATTCCTCCACCTCACTTCCTCCAACCCACTTCCTCCACCTCACTTCCTCCACCTCACTTCCTCCACCTCACTTCCTCCACCTCACTTCCTTCACTTCCTCTACCCCACTTCCTCTACCTCACTTCCTCCACCTCACTTCCTCCACCTCACTTCCTCCACCACACTTCCTCCACCTCACTTCCTTCACTTCCTCCACCTCACTTCCTTCACTTCCTCTACCCCACTTCCTCTACCTCACTTCCTCCACCTCACTTCCTCCACCTCACTTCCTCCACCACACTTCCTCCACCTCACTTCCTTCACTTCCTCCACCTCACTTCCTCCAACCCACTTCCTCCACCTCACTTCCTCCACCTCACTTCCTTCACTTCCTCCACCTCACTTCCTTCACTTCCTCTACCCCACTTCCTCCACCTCACTTCCTCCACCTCACTTCCTCCACCTCACTTCCTTCACTTCCTCTACCCCACTTCCTCTACCTCACTTCCTCCACCTCACTTCCTCCACCTCACTTCCTCCACCACACTTCCTCCACCTCACTTCCTTCACTTCCTCCACCTCACTTCCTCCAACCCACTTCCTCCACCTCACTTCCTCCACCTCACTTCCTCCACCTCACTTCCTCCACTTCACTTCCTTCACTTCCTCTACCCCACTTCCTCTACCTCACTTCCTCCACCTCACTTCCTCCACCTCACTTCCTCCACCACACTTCCTCCACCTCACTTCCTTCACTTCCTCCACCTCACATCCTCCACCTCACTTCCTCCACCTCACTTCCTCCACCTCACTTCCTCCACCTCACTTCCTCCACCTCACTTCCTTCACTTCCTCTACCCCACTTCCTCTACCTCACTTCCTCCACCTCACTTCCTCCACCTCACTTCCTCCACCACACTTCCTCCACCTCACTTCCTTCACTTCCTCCACCTCACTTCCTTCACTTCCTCTACCCCACTTCCTCTACCTCACTTCCTCCACCTCACTTCCTCCACCCCACTTCCTCCACCCCACTTCCTCCACCCCACTTCCTTCACTTCCTCCACCTCACTTCCTCTACCTCACTTCCTCCACCACACTTCCTCCACCTCACTTCCTTCACTTCCTCCATCTCACTTCCTCCACCTCACTTCCTTTACCTAACTTATTTCACTTCCTCTACCTCACTTCCTCCACCTCACTTCCTCCACCTCACTTCCTCCACCCCACTTCCTCCACCTCACTTCCTTCACTTCCTCCACCTCACTTCCTTCACTTCCTCCACCTCACTTCCTCCAACTCACTTCCTCCAACTCACTTCCTCCACCTCACTTCCTCCAACCCACTTCCTCCACCTCACTTCCTCCACCTCACTTCCTTCACTTCCTCTACCCCACTTCCTCTACCTCACTTCCTCCACCTCACTTCCTCCACCCCACTTCCTCCACCCCACTTCCTTCACTTCCTCCACCTCACTTCCTCCAACTCACTTCCTCCACCCCATTTCCTCCACCTCACTTCCTCCACCTCACTTCCTCCAACTAACTTCTTTCACTTCCTCCACCTCACTTCCTCCACCTCACTTCCTCCACCTCACTTCCTCCACCTCACTTCCTCCACCCCACTACCTCCACCCCACTTCCTCCACCCCACTTCCTCCACCCCACTTCCTCCACCCCATTTCCTCCACCTCACTTCCTCCAACTAACTTATTTCACTTCCTCCACCTCACTTCCTCCAACCCACTTCCTACACCTCACTTCCTCCACCCCACTACCTCCACCCCACTTCCTCCACCCCACTTCCTCCACCCCACTTCCTCCACCCCATTTCCTCCACCTCACTTCCTCCACCTCACTTCCTCCAACTAACTTCCTTCACTTCCTCCACCTCACTTCCTCCACCTCACTTCCTCCACCTCACTTCCTCCACCCCACTTCCTCCACCCCACTTCCTCCACCCCACTTCCTCCACCCCACTTCCTCCACCCCACTTCCTCCACCTCACTTCCTCCACCTCACTTCCTCCACCTCACTTCCTCCAACTAACTTCCTTCACTTCCTCCACCTCACTTCCTCCACCTCACTTCCTCCACCTCACTTCCTCCACCCCACTTCCTCTACCCCACTTCCTCCACCCCACTTCCTCCACCCCACTTCCTCCACCTCACTTCCTCCACCTCACTTCCTCTACCTCACTTCCTCCACCTCACTTCCTCCACCTCACTTCCTCCACCCCACTTCCTCCACCCCACTTCCTCCACCTCACTTCCTCCACCTCACTTCCTCCACCCCACTTCCTCCACCTCATTTCCTCCACATCACTTCCTCCACCTCACTTCCTCCACCCCACTTCCTCCACCTCACTTCCTCCACCTCACTTCCTCCACCTCACTTCCTCCACCTCACTTCCTCCACCTCACTTCCTCCACCTCACTTCCTCCACCCCACTTCCTCCACCCCACTTCATCCACCTCACTTCCTCCACCTCACTTCCTCCACCTCACTTCCTCCACCTCACTTCCTCCACCCCACTTCCTTCACCTCATTTCCTCCACCTCACTTCCTCCACACCACTTCCTCCACCCCACTTCCTTATATATATATATATATATATATATATATATATATATATACATTTCATTGTATTACATGCAATAATATCAAATGATATCAACTGTACTAAAAAAAATTCTTATAGTTATGGATAAATCAGAATAAAATATGGTAATATAGTAATATAACTGTATAACAATATAGTAATTTGAACTGATAAAAAACTATTAGATGATTGATTGAATACTATTTACATATATTATAATTAATTATATATAGCCATAAATTATTAATGAGTAAAAATAAATCACTATTATGCAGTAAAAAGCTAAAATAATTAGGTAGAGGTAAATGTGTCTATGTATATCAAGAAAATTGTAAAATAGACTAATAATGTATTGTTTGTATGTTTAGAATTCTCTCTTAGATATATTATTCAATATATTTTTGTAACTTTCGGTTTTATATATAAGTTATTAAAATTATATTTTTCATGATATTTAATTATACAATACAAATAATTACGATTACACTAGTACACCATAAAGATAACTACAGTTATCCACTAAAGATAAATTCAATTATATTTCATACAGATAAATGCAATTTTATAAATAAATATTATTATACTGCATAAAATATAATGTAGGTTTGTATAAACAATTACTCTTTAGCATATACATAAGGTCGACGTTGTAAATTAATAATAGGATCTCAATGATGAGTTGGATTAGAAGTATCGATAGTTCCAGTATGTTATCTTCGTTATATAATGCCCGTGAGACAACGGCTTATCAAAGAGCGGGCTTTTACTGTCTTGCATTAGTCAATGTAACGTTGATATGGTATTTAAATTATTTTAAAAACCAGAGTTTTCTTTACAACAGACCATGAATATTAAATATAAAGTACATCTCGTATATATAACATGTTATGTAATATACGAGTATAATAGGATCACATTTATACAAATATACATATATACAAATGAATTTAAATGGATTGTAATGACTATCCAATAATTTAAGAGTAATCAAAATGATAATTATTTGTATAAATTTATTAATATTAATATGTATATAAATTATTTTATATATATTTTATTAATGTAATTAATATAAATATATATTAATATATATATATAAAATATATATTAATATTCAACACAACCCTGCCCGTTCTTATAGGAAATTAATTGATTACTATTATTTGAAATATTCAATAAACAAATATATTTAAATAATTCTTTATTGTAAGTAGTTAGTGTATCCCTGTAATGTATACACTATTATTATATACATGTGCAAGTCCTTGCCAACTATAATAATTACACATGACATTATATTAGAAATGACTTTCATTAATTATTAATTAAACCAAACAATATTAAAGAAAGAAATGAATAATATCTATTAAACATTAGTATTGTTTATTTTTAATTATAGTATATGTACGTCAAGTTTATATTATAATGTAATATACTGCAGTTTAATATATTATTTAAATATCAACAATAAAATGAAACTCATCTTCCGAATGTTAAGTATACCAATACTAATATATATTCTATTGTATAAATTGATTGTAAAATTTACAACTAGCCATATACTTTCTTCGTAGATTAAATTTAATACAGTATCGTGCTATGCGATCACATGCGATACGTATATCGGTTAAATAATTCAATGTAAATACATGTAATGTAGTCTTATTTGCGATATATGTTCCATATAGAAATATATATATTATGAATGATTCTAAGAATGAGTTAATCATGCGTAAACAGATGGAGTTTAAAATAGAATAAATATAATGCTTATATAAAATACACAGCACACTAATGCTACATCAATATGTATATCTCATTTGTATGAATACAAGGTCGTTACGATAATACCGAGAGAAGTATGTAGTATGAAGCCTACAATATAAAGCATATCATTGGACAGTATCTTGTGTTACGGATTGGACCTGAATATTGAACAGTCTATTGATGTTAATACCGGTAGAGCTGCAATTAATGGGTAGTAGTGACGCGTTAATATCTACAAACAATGGAATTCGCTGTCAAATTAAACAATAATAATAACAAATTAAATTACCTGGATTTAACTATGTATTTATTTCGGACATCATCATTAAACATCCCTAGTATAAGCATAGCAGTATATCAGACATTCTTATATGCTAATACAGGTGGTAATCGGGCCTTTTGTTAATGAACAATTGACATTTTACATTCTAATAGGCATTCCTACGTACACGCGTATAGGATCATCTATCATCTTT
>OZ038314.1:6097691-6200191 GCA_964035775.1 Osedax frankpressi
TCTCATCACTCTCATCACTCTCATCACTCTCATCACTCTCATCACTCTCATCACTCTAGTTACTCTCATCACTCTCATCACTCTCATCACTCTCATCACTCTCATTACTCTCATCACTCTAGTCACTCTCATCACTCTAGTCACTCTCATCACTCTCGTCACTCTAGTCACTCTCATCACTCTAGTCACTCTCATCACTCTCATCACTCTAATCACTCTCATCACTCTCATCACTCTCTTCACTCTCATCACTCTCATCACTCTCATCACTCTCACCACTCTCTTCACTCTCATCACTCTAGTCACTCTCATCACTCTAGTCACTCTCGTCACTCTAGTCACTCTCATCACTCTCATCACTCTAATCACTCTCATCACTCTCTTCACTCTCATCACTCTCATCACTCTCATCACTCTAGTCTCTCTCATCACTCTCATCACTCTCATCACTCTCATCACTCTCTTACTCTCATCACTCTCATCACTCTCATCACTCTCTTCACTCTCATCACTATCATTACTCTCATCACTCTCATCACTCTCTTCACTCTCATCACTCTCATCACTCTCTTCACTCTCATCACTCTCATTACTCTCATCACTCTCATCACTCTCATCACTCTCACATCACTCTCGTCACTCTAGTCACTCTCATCACTCTCATCACTCTCATCACTCTCATCACTCTCATCACTCTCATCACTCTCATCACTCTCATCACTCTCTTCACTCTCATCACTCTCATCACTCTCTTCACTCTCTTCACTCTCATCACTCTAGTTACTCTAGTTACTCTAGTTACTCTCATCACTCTCATCACTCTCATCACTCTCATCACTCTCATCACTCTCATCACTCTCATCACTCTCATCACTCTCATCACTCTCTTCACTCTCATCACTCTCATCACTCTCATCACTCTCATCACTCTCATCACTCTCATCACTCTCATCACTCTCATCACTCTCATCACTCTCTTCACTCTCATCACTCTCATCACTCTCATCACTCTCTTCACTCTCATCACTCTCATCACTCTCTTCACTCTCATCACTATCATCACTCTCATCACTCTCATCACTCTCTTCACTCTCATCACTCTCATCACTCTCATCACTCTCATCACTCTCATCACTCTCATCACTCTCTTCACTCTCATCACTCTCATCACTCTCATCACTCTCTTCACTCTCATCACTCTCATCACTCTCTTCACTCTCATCACTCTCATCACTCTCTTCACTCTCATCACTCTCATCACTCTCATCACTCTAGTTACTCTAGTTACTCTCATCACTCTCATCACTCTCTTCACTCTCATCACTCTCATCACTCTCATCACTCTCATCACTCTCATCACTCTCATCACTCTCATAACTCTCATTACTCTCATCACTCTCATCACTCTCATCACTCTCATCACTCTCGTCACTCTCATCACTCTCATCACTCTCGTCACTCTCATCACTCTCATCACTCTCATCACTCTCATTACTCTAGTCACTCTCTTCACTCTCTTTACTCTCATCACTCTCTTCACTCTCATCACTCTCATCACTCTCATCACTCTCATCACTCTCATCACTCTCATCACTCTCATCACTCTCATCACTCTCATCACTCTCATTACTCTCATCACTCTCTTTACTCTCATAACTCTCATCACTCTCATCACTCTCATCACTCTCATCACTCTCATCACTCTCATCACTCTCATCACTCTCATCACTCTCATCACTCTCATTACTCTCATCACTCTCATCACTCTCATCACTCTCATCACTCTAGTTACTCTCATCACTCTCATCACTCTCATCACTCTCATCACTCTCATCACTCTCATCACTCTCATCACTCTCATCACTCTCATCACTCTCTTCACTCTCATCACTCTCATAACTCTCATCACTCTCATCACTCTAGTTACTCTCATCACTCTCATCACTCTCATCACTCTCATCACTCTCATTACTCTCATCACTCTCATCACTCTAGTCACTCTCATCACTCTATTCACTCTCTTCACTCTCATCACTCTCATCACTCTCATCACTCTCATCACTGTCTTCACTCTCATCACTCTCATCACTCTCTTCACTCTCATCACTCTAGTTACTCTAGTTACTCTCATCACTCTAGTTACTCTAGTTACTCTCATCACTCTCATCACTCTCTTCACTCTCATCACTCTCATCACTCTCATCACTCTCATCACTCTCATCACTCTCATCACTCTCATCACTCTCATCACTCTCATCACTCTCATCACTCTCTTCACTCTCGTCACTCTCATCACTCTAGTCACTCTCTTCACTCTCTTTACTCTCATCACTCTCTTCACTCTCATCACTCTCATCACTCTCATCACTCTCATCACTCTCATCACTCTCATCACTCTCATCACTCTCATCACTCTCATCACTCTCATCACTCTCATTACTCTCATCACTCTCATCACTCTCATCACTCTCATCACTCTAGTTACTCTCATCACTCTCATCACTCTCATTACTCTCATTACTCTCATCACTCTCTTTACTCTCATCACTCTCATCACTCTCATCACTCTCATTACTCTCATCACTCTCATCACTCTCATTACTCTCATCACTCTCATCACTCTCATCACTCTCATCACTCTCATCACTCTCATAACTCTCATCACTCTCATCACTCTAGTTACTCTCATCACTCTCATCACTCTCATCACTCTCATCACTCTCATCACTCTCATCACTCTCATTACTCTCATTACTCTCATCACTCTCTTTACTCTCATAACTCTCATCACTCTCATCACTCTCATCACTCTCATCACTCTCATCACTCTCATCACTCTCATCACTCTCATCACTCTCATCACTCTCATCACTCTCATCACTCTCATCACTCTCATCACTCTCATCACTCTCATCACTCTCATCACTCTCATCACTCTCATAACTCTCATCACTCTCATCACTCTAGTTACTCTCATCACTCTCATCACTCTCATCACTCTCATCACTCTAGTTACTCTCATCACTCTCATCACTCTCATCACTCTCATAACTCTCATAACTCTCATCACTCTCATCACTCTCATCACTCTCATCACTCTCATCACTCTCATCACTCTCATCACTCTCTTCACTCTCATCACTCTCATAACTCTCATCACTCTCATCACTCTAGTTACTCTCATCACTCTCATCACTCTCATCACTCTCATCACTCTCATTACTCTCATCACTCTCATCACTCTAGTCACTCTCATCACTCTATTCACTCTCTTCACTCTCATCACTCTCATCACTCTCATCACTCTCATCACTGTCTTCACTCTCATCACTCTCATCACTCTCATCACTCTAGTCACTCTAGTTACTCTCATCACTCTCATCACTCTCATCACTCTCATCACTCTCATCACTCTCATCACTCTCATCACTCTCATCACTCTAGTCACTCTCATCACTCTATTCACTCTCTTCACTCTCATCACTCTCATCACTCTCATCACTCTAGTCACTTTAGTCACTCTCATCACTCTCATCACTCTCTTCACTCTCATCACTCTCATCACTCTCATTACTCTCATCACTCTCATCACTCTCATCACTCTCATCACTCTAGTTACTCTCATCACTCTCATCACTCTCATTACTCTCATCACTCTCATCACTCTCATCACTCTCATTACTCTCATCACTCTCATCACTCTAGTCACTCTCATCACTCTCATCACTCTCATCACTCTCATCACTCTCATCACTCTCATCACTCTCATTACTCTCATCACTCTCATCACTCTCATCACTCTCATCACTCTAGTTACTCTCATCACTCTCATCACTCTAGTCACTCTCGTCACTCTCTTTACTCTCATCACTCTCTTCACTCTCATCACTCTCATCACTCTCATCACTCTCATCACTCTCATTACTCTCATCACTCTCATCACTCTCATCACTCTCATCACTCTAGTCACTCTCGTCACTCTCTTTACTCTCATCACTCTCTTCACTCTCATCACTCTCATCACTCTAGTCACTCTCATCACTCTCATCACTCTCGTCACTCTCATCACTCTCATCACTCTCATCACTCTCATCACTCTCATCACTCTCATCACTCTCATCACTCTAGTCACTCTCGTCACTCTCTTTACTCTCATCACTCTCTTCATTCTCATCACTCTCATCACTCTAGTTACTCTCATCACTCTCATCACTCTCATCACTCTAGTTACTCTCATCACTCTCATCACTCTCATCACTCTCATCACTCTCATCACTCTCATCACTCTCATCACTCTAGTCACTCTCGTCACTCTCTTTACTCTCATCACTCTCTTCATTCTCATCACTCTCATCACTCTAGTTACTCTCATCACTTTCATCACTCTCATCACTCTCATCACTCTCATCACTCTCATCACTCTCATCACTCTCATCACTCTCGTCACTCTCTTTACTCTCATCACTCTCTTCACTCTCATCACTCTCATCACTCTCATTACTCTCATCACTCTCATCACTCTCATCACTCTCATCACTCTCATTACTCTCATCACTCTCTTCACTCTCATCACTCTCATCACTCTCATTACTCTCATCACTCTCATCACTCTCTTTACTCTCATCACTCTCTTCACTCTCATCACTCTCATCACTCTAGTCACTCTCATCACTCTCATCACTCTCATCACTCTCATCACTCTCGTCACTCTCATCACTCTAGTCACTCTCGTCACTCTCAACACTCTCATCACTCTCATCACTCTCATCACTCTCATCACTCTAGTCACTCTCGTCACTCTCTTTACTCTCATCACTCTCATCACTCTAGTCACTTTAGTCACTCTCATCACTCTCATCACTCTCTTCACTCTCATCACTCTCATCACTCTCATTACTCTCATCACTCTCATCACTCTCATCACTCTCATCACTCTAGTTACTCTCATCACTCTCATCACTCTCATCACTCTCATCACTCTCATCACTCTCATCACTCTCATCACTCTAGTCACTCTCGTCACTCTCTTTACTCTCATCACTCTCTTCATTCTCATCACTCTCATCACTCTAGTTACTCTCATCACTCTCATCACTCTCATCACTCTCATCACTCTCATCACTCTCATCACTCTCATCACTCTCATCACTCTCATCACTCTCTTCACTCTCATCACTCTCATAACTCTCATCACTCTCATCACTCTAGTTACTCTCATCACTCTCATCACTCTCATCACTCTCATCACTCTCATTACTCTCATCACTCTCATCACTCTAGTCACTCTCATCACTCTATTCACTCTCTTCACTCTCATCACTCTCATCACTCTCATCACTCTCATCACTGTCTTCACTCTCATCACTCTCATCACTCTCATCACTCTAGTCACTCTAGTTACTCTCATCACTCTCATCACTCTCATCACTCTCATCACTCTCATCACTCTCATCACTCTCATCACTCTCATCACTCTAGTCACTCTCATCACTCTATTCACTCTCTTCACTCTCATCACTCTCATCACTCTCATCACTCTAGTCACTTTAGTCACTCTCATCACTCTCATCACTCTCTTCACTCTCATCACTCTCATCACTCTCATTACTCTCATCACTCTCATCACTCTCATCACTCTCATCACTCTAGTTACTCTCATCACTCTCATCACTCTCATTACTCTCATCACTCTCATCACTCTCATCACTCTCATTACTCTCATCACTCTCATCACTCTAGTCACTCTCATCACTCTCATCACTCTCATCACTCTCATCACTCTCATCACTCTCATCACTCTCATTACTCTCATCACTCTCATCACTCTCATCACTCTCATCACTCTAGTTACTCTCATCACTCTCATCACTCTAGTCACTCTCGTCACTCTCTTTACTCTCATCACTCTCTTCACTCTCATCACTCTCATCACTCTCATCACTCTCATCACTCTCATTACTCTCATCACTCTCATCACTCTCATCACTCTCATCACTCTAGTCACTCTCGTCACTCTCTTTACTCTCATCACTCTCTTCACTCTCATCACTCTCATCACTCTAGTCACTCTCATCACTCTCATCACTCTCGTCACTCTCATCACTCTCATCACTCTCATCACTCTCATCACTCTCATCACTCTCATCACTCTCATCACTCTAGTCACTCTCGTCACTCTCTTTACTCTCATCACTCTCTTCATTCTCATCACTCTCATCACTCTAGTTACTCTCATCACTCTCATCACTCTCATCACTCTAGTTACTCTCATCACTCTCATCACTCTCATCACTCTCATCACTCTCATCACTCTCATCACTCTCATCACTCTAGTCACTCTCGTCACTCTCTTTACTCTCATCACTCTCTTCATTCTCATCACTCTCATCACTCTAGTTACTCTCATCACTTTCATCACTCTCATCACTCTCATCACTCTCATCACTCTCATCACTCTCATCACTCTCATCACTCTCGTCACTCTCTTTACTCTCATCACTCTCTTCACTCTCATCACTCTCATCACTCTCATTACTCTCATCACTCTCATCACTCTCATCACTCTCATCACTCTCATTACTCTCATCACTCTCTTCACTCTCATCACTCTCATCACTCTCATTACTCTCATCACTCTCATCACTCTCTTTACTCTCATCACTCTCTTCACTCTCATCACTCTCATCACTCTAGTCACTCTCATCACTCTCATCACTCTCATCACTCTCATCACTCTCGTCACTCTCATCACTCTAGTCACTCTCGTCACTCTCAACACTCTCATCACTCTCATCACTCTCATCACTCTCATCACTCTAGTCACTCTCGTCACTCTCTTTACTCTCATCACTCTCTTCACTCTCATCACTCTCATCACTCTCATCACTCTCATCACTCTCATTACTCTCATCACTCTCATCACTCTCATCACTCTAGTTACTCTCATCACTCTCATCACTCTCATCACTCTAGTTACTCTCATCACTCTCATCACTCTCATCACTCTCATTACTCTCATCACTCTCATCACTCTAGTCACTCTCATCACTCTCATCACTCTCATCACTCTCATCACTCTCATCACTCTCATTACTCTCATCACTCTCATCACTCTCATCACTCTCATCACTCTAGTTACTCTCATCACTCTCATCACTCTCGTCACTCTCGTCACTCTCGTCACTCTCATCACTCTCATCACTCTCATCACTCTCATTACTCTCATCACTCTCTTTACTCTCATAACTCTCATCACTCTCATCACTCTCATCACTCTCATCACTCTCATCACTCTCATCACTCTCATCACTCTCATCACTCTCATCACTCTCATTACTCTCATCACTCTCATCACTCTCATCACTCTCATCACTCTAGTTACTCTCATCACTCTCATCACTCTCATCACTCTCATAACTCTCATCACTCTCATCACTCTCATCACTCTCATAACTCTCATCACTCTCATCACTCTAGTTACTCTCATCACTCTCATCACTCTCATCACTCTCATCACTCTCATCACTCTCATTACTCTCATCACTCTCATCACTCTCATCACTCTCATCACTCTCATCACTCTCATCACTCTAGTCACTCTCTTCACTCTCATCACTCTAGTCACTTTAGTCACTCTCATCACTCTCATCACTCTCTTCACTCTCATCACTCTCATCACTCTCATCACTCTCATCACTCTAGTCACTCTAGTTACTCTCATCACTCTCATCACTCTCATCACTCTCATCACTCTAGTTACTCTAATCACTCTCATCACTCTCATCACTCTAGTCACTCTCATCACTCTATTCACTCTCTTCACTCTCATCACTCTCATCACTCTCATCACTCTCATCACTCTAGTTACTCTCATCACTCTCATCACTCTCATCACTCTCATCACTCTAATCACTCTCATCACTGTCATCACTCTATTCACTCTCATCACTCTCATCACTCTCATCACTCTAGTCACTTTAGTCACTCTCATCACTCTCATCACTCTCTTCACTCTCATCACTCTCATCACTCTCATCACTCTCATCACTCTAGTCACTCTAGTTACTCTCATCACTCTCATCACTCTCATCACTCTCATTACTCTCATCACTCTCATCACTCTCATTACTCTCATCACTCTAGTTACTCTCATCACTCTCATCACTCTCTTCACTCTCATCACTCTCATCACTCTCATCACTCTAGTCACTTTAGTCACTCTCATCACTCTCATCACTCTCTTCACTCTCATCACTCTCATCACTCTCATCACTCTCATCACTCTAGTCACTCTAGTTACTCTAATCACTCTCATCACTCTCATCACTCTCATCACTCTAGTTACTCTAATCACTCTCATCACTCTCATCACTCTAGTCACTCTCATCACTCTATTCACTCTCTTCACTCTCATCACTCTCATCACTCTTATCACTCTAGTCACTTTAGTCACTCTCATCACTCTCATCACTCTCATCACTATCATCACTCTAGTTACTCTCATCACTCTCATCACTCTCATCACTCTCATCACTCTAATCACTCTCATCACTGTCATCACTCTATTCACTCTCATCACTCTCATCACTCTCATCACTCTAGTCACTTTAGTCACTCTCATCACTCTCATCACTCTCTTCACTCTCATCACTCTCATCACTCTCATCACTCTCATCACTCTAGTCACTCTAGTTACTCTCATCACTCTCATCACTCTCATCACTCTCATTACTCTCATCACTCTCATCACTCTCATTACTCTCATCACTCTAGTTACTCTCATCACTCTCATCACTCTCTTCACTCTCATCACTATCATCACTCTCATCACTCTAGTCACTCTCATCACTCTCATCTCTCTCATCACTCTCTTCACTCTCATCACTCTCATCACTCTCATCACTCTCTTCACTCTCATCACTCTCATCACTCTCATCACTCTCTTCACTCTCATCACTCTCATCACTCTCATCACTCTCATCACTCTAGTCACTTTAGTCACTCTCATCACTCTTATCACTCTAGTCACTTTAGTCACTCTCATCACTCTCATCACTCTCATCACTATCATCACTCTAGTTACTCTCATCACTATCATCACTCTCATCACTCTCTTCACTCTCATCACTATCATCACTCTCATCACTCTCATCACTCTCATCACTCTAGTCACTCTAGTTACTCTCATCACTCTCATCACTCTCTTCACTCTCATCACTCTCATCACTCTCATCACTCTCATCTCTCTCATCACTCTCATTACTCTCATCACTCTCATAACTCTCATCACTCTCATCACTCTCACCACTCTCATCACTCTTATCACTCTCTTCACTCTCATCACTCTACTCACTCTCATCACTCTCATCACTCTACCCACTCTCATCACTCTCATCACTCTCATCACTCTCATCACTCTCATCACTCTCATCACTCTCATCACTCTCATCACTCTCATCACTCTCGTCACTCTAGTCACTCTAATCACTCTCATCACTCTAGTCACCCTCATCACTCTCATCACTCTCATCACTCTCTTCACTCTCATCACTCTCATCACTCTCTTCACTCTCATAACTCTCACCACTCTCATAACTCTAGTTACTCTCATCACTCTCATCACTCTCTTCACTCTCATCACTCTCATCACTCTCTTCACTCTCATCACTCTAGTCACTCTCGTCACTCTCATCACTCTCTTCACTCTCATCACTCTCATTACTCTCATCACTCTCATCACTCTCATCACTCTCATCACTCTAATCACTCTAGTCACTCTCACCACTCTCTTCACTCTCATCACTCTAGTCACTCTCATCACTCTCTTCACTCTCGTCACTCTCATCACTCTCTTCACTCTCATCACTCTCTTCACTCTCATTACTCTAGTCACTCTCATCACTCTCTTCACTCTCATCACTCTCATCACTCTCATCACTCTCATCACTCTCATCACCCTCATCACTCTCATCACTCTCATCACTCTCATCACTCTCATCACTATCATCACTCTCATCACTCTCATCACTCTCATCACTATCATCACTCTCTTCACTCTCATCACTCTCTTCACTCTCATCACTCTCATTACTCTCATCACTCTCATCACTCTCATCACTCTCATCACTCTAATCACTCTAGTCACTCTCATCACTCTCATCACTCTCACCACTCTCTTCACTCTCATCACTCTAGTCACTCTCATCACTCTCGTCACTCTAGTCACTCTCATCACTCTCATCACTCTAATCACTCTCATCACTCTCTTCACTCTCATCACTCTCTTCACTCTCATCACTCTCATCACGCTCATCACTCTAGTCTCTCTCATCACTCTCATCACTCTCATCACTCTCATCACCCTCATCACTCTCATCACTCTCATCACTCTCTTCACTCTCATCACTCTCTTCACTCTCATCACTCTCATTACTCTCATCACTCTCATCACTCTCATCACTCTCATCACTCTCATCACTCTCATCACTCTCATCACTCTCATCACTCTCTTCACTCTCATCACTCTCATTACTCTCATCACTCTCATCACTCTCATCACTCTCGTCACTCTAGTTACTCTCATCACTCTCATCACTCTCATCACTCTCATCACTCTCATCACTCTCATTACTCTCATCACTCTCATCACTCTCATCACTCTCATCACTCTAGTTACTCTCATCACTCTCATCACTCTAGTCACTTTAGTCACTCTCATTACTCTCATCACTCTCATCACTCTCATTACTCTCATCACTCTCATCACTCTCATTACTCTCATCACTCTCATCACTCTCATCACTCTCATCACTCTCATCACTCTCATAACTCTCATCACTCTCATCACTCTAGTTACTCTCATCACTCTCATCACTCTCATCACTCTCATCACTCTCATCACTCTCATTACTCTCATTACTCTCATCACTCTCTTTACTCTCATAACTCTCATCACTCTCATCACTCTCATCACTCTCATCACTCTCATCACTCTCATCACTCTCATCACTCTCATCACTCTCATCACTCTCATCACTCTCATCACTCTCATCACTCTCATCACTCTCATCACTCTCATCACTCTCATCACTCTCATAACTCTCATCACTCTCATCACTCTAGTTACTCTCATCACTCTCATCACTCTCATCACTCTCATCACTCTAGTTACTCTCATCACTCTCTTCACTCTCATCACTCTCATAACTCTCATCACTCTCATCACTCTAGTTACTCTCATCACTCTCATCACGCTCATCACTCTCATCACTCTAGTCACTCTCATCACTCTATTCACTCTCTTCACTCTCATCACTCTCATCACTCTCATCACTCTCATCACTCTCATCACTGTCTTCACTCTCATCACTCTCATCACTCTCATCACTCTAGTCACTCTAGTTACTCTCATCACTCTCATCACTCTCATCACTCTCATCACTCTCATCACTCTCATCACTCTCATCACTCTAGTCACTCTCATCACTCTATTCACTCTCTTCACTCTCATCACTCTCATCACTCTCATCACTCTAGTCACTTTAGTCACTCTCATCACTCTCATCACTCTCTTCACTCTCATCACTCTCATCACTCTCATTACTCTCATCACTCTCATCACTCTCATCACTCTCATCACTCTAGTTACTCTCATCACTCTCATCACTCTCATTACTCTCATCACTCTCATCACTCTCATCACTCTCATCACTCTCATCACTCTCATCACTCTAGTCACTCTCATCACTCTCATCACTCTCATCACTCTCATCACTCTCATCACTCTCATTACTCTCATCACTCTCATCACTCTCATCACTCTCATCACTCTAGTTACTCTCATCACTCTCATCACTCTCATCACTCTAGTCACTCTCGTCACTCTCTTTTCTCTCATCACTCTCTTCACTCTCATCACTCTCATCACTCTCATCACTCTCATCACTCTCATTACTCTCATCACTCTCATCACTCTCATCACTCTCATCACTCTAGTCACTCTCGTCACTCTCTTTACTCTCATCACTCTCTTCACTCTCATCACTCTCATCACTCTAGTCACTCTCATCACTCTCATCACTCTCGTCACTCTCATCACTCTCATCACTCTCATCACTCTCATCACTCTCATCACTCTCATCACTCTAGTCACTCTCGTCACTCTCTTTACTCTCATCACTCTCTTCATTCTCATCACTCTCATCACTCTAGTTACTCTCATCACTCTCATCACTCTCATCACTCTAGTTACTCTCATCACTCTCATCCCTCTCATCACTCTCATCACTCTCATCACTCTCATCACTCTCATCACTCTAGTCACTCTCGTCACTCTCTTTACTCTCATCACTCTCTTCATTCTCATCACTCTCATCACTCTAGTTACTCTCATCACTCTCATCACTCTCGTCACTCTCGTCACTCTCGTCACTCTCATCACTCTCATCACTCTCATCACTCTCATTACTCTCATCACTCTCTCTACTCTCATAACTCTCATCACTCTCATCACTCTCATCACTCTCATCACTCTCATCACTCTCATCACTCTCATCACTCTCATCACTCTCATCACTCTCATTACTCTCATCACTCTCATCACTCTCATCACTCTCATCACTCTAGTTACTCTCATCACTCTCATCACTCTCATCACTCTCATCACTCTCATCACTCTCATCACTCTCATAACTCTCATCACTCTCATCACTCTAGTTACTCTCATCACTCTCATCACTCTCATCACTCTCATCACTCTCATCACTCTCATTACTCTCATCACTCTCATCACTCTCATCACTCTCATCACTCTCATCACTCTAGTCACTCTCTTCACTCTCATCACTCTAGTCACTTTAGTCACTCTCATCACTCTCATCACTCTCTTCACTCTCATCACTCTCATCACTCTCATCACTCTCATCACTCTAGTCACTCTAGTTACTCTCATCACTCTCATCACTCTCATCACTCTCATCACTCTAGTTACTCTAATCACTCTCATCACTCTCATCACTCTAGTCACTCTCATCACTCTATTCACTCTCTTCACTCTCATCACTCTCATCACTCTCATCACTCTCATCACTCTAGTTACTCTCATCACTCTCATCACTCTCATCACTCTCATCACTCTAATCACTCTCATCACTGTCATCACTCTATTCACTCTCATCACTCTCATCACTCTCATCACTCTAGTCACTTTAGTCACTCTCATCACTCTCATCACTCTCTTCACTCTCATCACTCTCATCACTCTCATCACTCTCATCACTCTAGTCACTCTAGTTACTCTCATCACTCTCATCACTCTCATCACTCTCATTACTCTCATCACTCTCATCACTCTCATTACTCTCATCACTCTAGTTACTCTCATCACTCTCATCACTCTCTTCACTCTCATCACTCTCATCACTCTCATCACTCTAGTCACTTTAGTCACTCTCATCACTCTCATCACTCTCTTCACTCTCATCACTCTCATCACTCTCATCACTCTCATCACTCTAGTCACTCTAGTTACTCTAATCACTCTCATCACTCTCATCACTCTCATCACTCTAGTTACTCTAATCACTCTCATCACTCTCATCACTCTAGTCACTCTCATCACTCTATTCACTCTCTTCACTCTCATCACTCTCATCACTCTTATCACTCTAGTCACTTTAGTCACTCTCATCACTCTCATCACTCTCATCACTATCATCACTCTAGTTACTCTCATCACTCTCATCACTCTCATCACTCTCATCACTCTAATCACTCTCATCACTGTCATCACTCTATTCACTCTCATCACTCTCATCACTCTCATCACTCTAGTCACTTTAGTCACTCTCATCACTCTCATCACTCTCTTCACTCTCATCACTCTCATCACTCTCATCACTCTCATCACTCTAGTCACTCTAGTTACTCTCATCACTCTCATCACTCTCATCACTCTCATTACTCTCATCACTCTCATCACTCTCATTACTCTCATCACTCTAGTTACTCTCATCACTCTCATCACTCTCTTCACTCTCATCACTCTCATCACTCTCATCACTCTAGTCACTCTCATCACTCTCATCTCTCTCATCACTCTCTTCACTCTCATCACTCTCATCACTCTCATCACTCTCTTCACTCTCATCACTCTCATCACTCTCATCACTCTCTTCACTCTCATCACTCTCATCACTCTCATCACTCTCATCACTCTAGTCACTTTAGTCACTCTCATCACTCTCATCACTCTCTTCACTCTCATCACTATCATCACTCTCATCACTCTCATCACTCTCATCACTCTAGTCACTCTAGTTACTCTCATCACTCTCATCACTCTCTTCACTCTCATCACTCTCATCACTCTCATCACTATCATCTCTCTCATCACTCTCATTACTCTCATCACTCTCATAACTCTCATCACTCTCATCACTCTCACCACTCTCATCACTCTTATCACTCTCTTCACTCTCATCACTCTACTCACTCTCATCACTCTCATCACTCTACCCACTCTCATCACTCTCATCACTCTCATCACTCTCATCACTCTCATCACTCTCATCACTCTCATCACTCTCATCACTCTCATCACTCTCATCACTCTCATCACTCTCGTCACTCTAGTCACTCTAATCACTCTCATCACTCTAGTCACCCTCATCACTCTCATCACTCTCATCACTCTCTTCACTCTCATCACTCTCATCACTCTCTTCACTCTCATCACTCTCACCACTCTCATCACTCTAGTTACTCTCATCACTCTCATCACTCTCTTCACTCTCATCACTCTCATCACTCTCTTCACTCTCATCACTCTAGTCACTCTCGTCACTCTCATCACTCTCTTCACTCTCATCACTCTCATTACTCTCATCACTCTCATCACTCTCATCACTCTCATCACTCTAATCACTCTAGTCACTCTCACCACTCTCTTCACTCTCATCACTCTAGTCACTCTCATCACTCTCTTCACTCTCGTCACTCTCATCACTCTCTTCACTCTCATCACTCTCTTCACTCTCATTACTCTAGTCACTCTCTTCACTCTCATCACTCTCATCACTCTCATCACTCTCATCACTCTCATCACCCTCATCACTCTCATCACTCTCATCACTCTCATCACTCTCATCACTATCATCACTCTCATCACTCTCATCACTCTCATCACTATCATCACTCTCTTCACTCTCATCACTCTCTTCACTCTCATCACTCTCATTACTCTCATCACTCTCATCACTCTCATCACTCTCATCACTCTAATCACTCTAGTCACTCTCATCACTCTCATCACTCTCACCACTCTCTTCACTCTCATCACTCTAGTCACTCTCATCACTCTCGTCACTCTAGTCACTCTCATCACTCTCATCACTCTAATCACTCTCATCACTCTCTTCACTCTCATCACTCTCTTCACTCTCATCACTCTCATCACGCTCATCACTCTAGTCTCTCTCATCACTCTCATCACTCTCATCACTCTCATCACCCTCATCACTCTCATCACTCTCATCACTCTCTTCACTCTCATCACTCTCTTCACTCTCATCACTCTCATTACTCTCATCACTCTCATCACTCTCATCACTCTCATCACTCTCATCACTCTCATCACTCTCATCACTCTCATCACTCTCTTCACTCTCATCACTCTCATTACTCTCATCACTCTCATCACTCTCATCACTCTCGTCACTCTAGTTACTCTCATCACTCTCATCACTCTCATCACTCTCTTTACTCTCATCACTCTCTTCATTCTCATCACTCTCATCACTCTAGTTACTCTCATCACTCTCATCACTCTCATCACTCTCATCACTCTCATCACTCTCATCACTCTCATCACTCTCATCACTCTCATCACTCTCGTCACTCTCTTTACTCTCATCACTCTCTTCACTCTCATCACTCTCATCACTCTCATTACTCTCATCACTCTCATCACTCTCATCACTCTCATCACTCTCATTACTCTCATCACTCTCTTCACTCTCATCACTCTCATCACTCTCATTACTCTCATCACTCTCATCACTCTCTTTACTCTCATCACTCTCTTCACTCTCATCACTCTCATCACTCTAGTCACTCTCATCACTCTCATCACTCTCATCACTCTCATCACTCTCGTCACTCTCATCACTCTAGTCACTCTCGTCACTCTCAACACTCTCATCACTCTCATCACTCTCATCACTCTCATCACTCTCATCACTCTAGTCACTCTCGTCACTCTCTTTACTCTCATCACTCTCTTCACTCTCATCACTCTCATCACTCTCATCACTCTCATCACTCTCATTACTCTCATCACTCTCATCACTCTCATCACTCTAGTTACTCTCATCACTCTCATCACTCTCATCACTCTAGTTACTCTCATCACTCTCATCACTCTCATCACTCTCATTACTCTCATCACTCTCATCACTCTAGTCACTCTCATCACTCTCATCACTCTCATCACTCTCATCACTCTCATCACTCTCATTACTCTCATCACTCTCATCACTCTCATCACTCTCATCACTCTAGTTACTCTCATCACTCTCATCACTCTCGTCACTCTCGTCACTCTCGTCACTCTCATCACTCTCATCACTCTCATCACTCTCATTACTCTCATCACTCTCTCTACTCTCATAACTCTCATCACTCTCATCACTCTCATCACTCTCATCACTCTCATCACTCTCATCACTCTCATCACTCTCATCACTCTCATCACTCTCATTACTCTCATCACTCTCATCACTCTCATCACTCTCATCACTCTAGTTACTCTCATCACTCTCATCACTCTCATCACTCTCATAACTCTCATCACTCTCATCACTCTCATCACTCTCATAACTCTCATCACTCTCATCACTCTAGTTACTCTCATCACTCTCATCACTCTCATCACTCTCATCACTCTCATCACTCTCATTACTCTCATCACTCTCATCACTCTCATCACTCTCATCACTCTCATCACTCTAGTCACTCTCTTCACTCTCATCACTCTAGTCACTTTAGTCACTCTCATCACTCTCATCACTCTCTTCACTCTCATCACTCTCATCACTCTCATCACTCTCATCACTCTAGTCACTCTAGTTACTCTCATCACTCTCATCACTCTCATCACTCTCATCACTCTAGTTACTCTAATCACTCTCATCACTCTCATCACTCTAGTCACTCTCATCACTCTATTCACTCTCTTCACTCTCATCACTCTCATCACTCTCATCACTCTCATCACTCTAGTTACTCTCATCACTCTCATCACTCTCATCACTCTCATCACTCTAATCACTCTCATCACTGTCATCACTCTATTCACTCTCATCACTCTCATCACTCTCATCACTCTAGTCACTTTAGTCACTCTCATCACTCTCATCACTCTCTTCACTCTCATCACTCTCATCACTCTCATCACTCTCATCACTCTAGTCACTCTAGTTACTCTCATCACTCTCATCACTCTCATCACTCTCATTACTCTCATCACTCTCATCACTCTCATTACTCTCATCACTCTAGTTACTCTCATCACTCTCATCACTCTCTTCACTCTCATCACTCTCATCACTCTCATCACTCTAGTCACTTTAGTCACTCTCATCACTCTCATCACTCTCTTCACTCTCATCACTCTCATCACTCTCATCACTCTCATCACTCTAGTCACTCTAGTTACTCTAATCACTCTCATCACTCTCATCACTCTCATCACTCTAGTTACTCTAATCACTCTCATCACTCTCATCACTCTAGTCACTCTCATCACTCTATTCACTCTCTTCACTCTACTCACTCTCATCACTCTTATCACTCTAGTCACTTTAGTCACTCTCATCACTCTCATCACTCTCATCACTATCATCACTCTAGTTACTCTCATCACTCTCATCACTCTCATCACTCTCATCACTCTAATCACTCTCATCACTGTCATCACTCTATTCACTCTCATCACTCTCATCACTCTCATCACTCTAGTCACTTTAGTCACTCTCATCACTCTCATCACTCTCTTCACTCTCATCACTCTCATCACTCTCATCACTCTCATCACGCTAGTCACTCTAGTTACTCTCATCACTCTCATCACTCTCATCACTCTCATTACTCTCATCACTCTCATCACTCTCATTACTCTCATCACTCTAGTTACTCTCATCACTCTCATCACTCTCTTCACTCTCATCACTCTCATCACTCTCATCACTCTAGTCACTCTCATCACTCTCATCTCTCTCATCACTCTCTTCACTCTCATCACTCTCATCACTCTCATCACTCTCTTCACTCTCATCACTCTCATCACTCTCATCACTCTCTTCACTCTCATCACTCTCATCACTCTCATCACTCTCATCACTCTAGTCACTTTAGTCACTCTCATCACTCTCATCACTCTCTTCACTCTCATCACTATCATCACTCTCATCACTCTCATCACTCTCATCACTCTAGTCACTCTAGTTACTCTCATCACTCTCATCACTCTCTTCACTCTCATCACTCTCATCACTCTCATCACTCTCATCTCTCTCATCACTCTCATTACTCTCATCACTCTCATAACTCTCATCACTCTCATCACTCTCACCACTCTCATCACTCTTATCACTCTCTTCACTCTCATCACTCTACTCACTCTCATCACTCTCATCACTCTACCCACTCTCATCACTCTCATCACTCTCATCACTCTCATCACTCTCATCACTCTCATCACTCTCATCACTCTCATCACTCTCATCACTCTCATCACTCTCATCACTCTCGTCACTCTAGTCACTCTAATCACTCTCATCACTCTAGTCACCCTCATCACTCTCATCACTCTCATCACTCTCTTCACTCTCATCACTCTCATCACTCTCTTCACTCTCATCACTCTCACCACTCTCATCACTCTAGTTACTCTCATCACTCTCATCACTCTCTTCACTCTCATCACTCTCATCACTCTCTTCACTCTCATCACTCTAGTCACTCTCGTCACTCTCATCACTCTCTTCACTCTCATCACTCTCATTACTCTCATCACTCTCATCACTCTCATCACTCTCATCACTCTAATCACTCTAGTCACTCTCACCACTCTCTTCACTCTCATCACTCTAGTCACTCTCATCACTCTCTTCACTCTCGTCACTCTCATCACTCTCTTCACTCTCATCACTCTCTTCACTCTCATTACTCTAGTCACTCTCTTCACTCTCATCACTCTCATCACTCTCATCACTCTCATCACTCTCATCACCCTCATCACTCTCATCACTCTCATCACTCTCATCACTCTCATCACTATCATCACTCTCATCACTCTCATCACTCTCATCACTATCATCACTCTCTTCACTCTCATCACTCTCTTCACTCTCATCACTCTCATTACTCTCATCACTCTCATCACTCTCATCACTCTCATCACTCTAATCACTCTAGTCACTCTCATCACTCTCATCACTCTCACCACTCTCTTCACTCTCATCACTCTAGTCACTCTCATCACTCTCGTCACTCTAGTCACTCTCATCACTCTCATCACTCTAATCACTCTCATCACTCTCTTCACTCTCATCACTCTCTTCACTCTCATCACTCTCATCACGCTCATCACTCTAGTCTCTCTCATCACTCTCATCACTCTCATCACTCTCATCACCCTCATCACTCTCATCACTCTCATCACTCTCTTCACTCTCATCACTCTCTTCACTCTCATCACTCTCATTACTCTCATCACTCTCATCACTCTCATCACTCTCATCACTCTCATCACTCTCATCACTCTCATCACTCTCATCACTCTCTTCACTCTCATCACTCTCATTACTCTCATCACTCTCATCACTCTCATCACTCTCGTCACTCTAGTTACTCTCATCACTCTCATCACTCTCATCACTCTCATCACTCTCATCACTCTCATTACTCTCATCACTCTCATCACTCTCATCACTCTCATCACTCTAGTTACTCTCATCACTCTCATCACTCTAGTCACTTTAGTCACTCTCATCACTCTCTTCACTCTCATCACTCTCATCACTCTCATCACTCTCATCACTCTCATCACTCTCTTCACTCTCATCACTCTCATTACTCTCATCACTCTCATCACTCTCATTACTCTCTTCACTCTCTTCACTCTCATCACTCTCATCACTCTCATCACTCTCGTCACTCTCATCACTCTCATCACTCTAGTTACTCTCATCACTCTCATCACTCTCATCACTCTCATTACTCTCATCACTCTCTTCACTCTCATCACTCTATTCACTCTCTTCACTCTCATCACTCTCATCACTCTCATCACTCTAGTCACTTTAGTCACTCTCATCACTCTCATCACTCTCTTCACTCTCATCACTCTCATCACTCTCATCACTCTAGTTACTCTCATTACTCTCATTACTCTCATCACTCTCATAACTCTCATCACTCTCATCACTCTTACCACTCTCATCACTCTCATCACTCTCTTCACTCTCATCACTCTACTCACTCTCATCACTCTCATCACTCTACTCACTCTCATCACTCTCATCACTCTCATCACTCTCATCACTCTCTTCACTCTCATCACTCTCATCACTCTCTTCACTATCATCACTCTCATCACTCTCATCACTCTCATTACTCTCATCACTCTCATCACTCTCGTCACTCTCATCACTCTCATCACTCTCGTCACTCTAGTCACTCTCATCACTCTCATCACTCTAATCACTCTTATCACTCTAGTCACTCTCATCACTCTCATCTCTCTCATCACTCTAGTCACTCTCATCACTCTCATCACTCTAATCACTCTTATCACTCTAGTCACTATCATCACTCTCATCTCTCTCATCACTCTAGTCACTCTCATCACTCTCATCACTCTAGTCACTCTCATCACTCTAGTCACTCTCATCACTCTCATCACTCTCATCACTCTCATCACTCTCATCACTCTAGTCACTCTCATCACTCTCATCTCTCTCATCTCTCTAGTCACTCTCATCACTCTCATCACTCTCATCACTCTCATCACTCTCTTCATTCTAGTCACTCTCTTCACTATCATCACTCTCATCACTCTCATCACTCTAGTCACTATCATCACTCTCTTCACTCTCTTCACTATCATCACTCTCATCACTCTCATCACTCTCTTCACTCTCTTCACTCTCATCACTCTCT
The DNA here is from genome assembly GCA_964035775.1 of Osedax frankpressi. Classification (NCBI taxonomy): domain Eukaryota; kingdom Metazoa; phylum Annelida; class Polychaeta; order Sabellida; family Siboglinidae; genus Osedax; species Osedax frankpressi. The sequence continues at coordinate 6,118,911 of OZ038314.1, forward strand.
TCACTCTCATCACTCTCATCACTCAATATTTTCACAGTATCAAAAGAATATTCAGAAGTATAAAGCGACCATTAACAACTCCAATGCTCGTTCTACCTCTATCGTTATTATTGTCGTTGGCGATATTTCAAGGCAATGTGATAGTTACACAGGCTTTTCTAATGCCATATGTTGAGATGCGTGCCGTGAGAGATCCTCTCGCAACACCAATTCCGCGTAGACGGGGTTATTTTTCACTTGTCAGACGTTTCCGACTTCACCGACACATCAGAAGAGGTTGCATGTTTAAGGAAATAGCACTATTTGATGGAAGATATCCATGTATTCATTTGAAACAAAGGTTACTAAACTGTAAAACTTACAATATTAATTAGAATATTAATGATATACTTTTGTCTTGATTATTACAATTTGTTTATAATTAGAAATTTATCTTTTTAATTTTAATTTAAGATTTTGTTTATAAATTTTAATTTCGTATTTATTAGTAATAAATTATAACATTATTATTTTAAACAGATATACTTGGTTATCATACTAATTTATTCTGATTAATTAAACAGTTATTATTTTTAAATGTATTTCTCATGACAACAGCTGATAAACAAAGCTAATATTATTATTTATTAGCTAATATTATTATTCAGCTAATAATATTATTTTCTAAAAAAGTTTGCTTTTCGATCCAAAAAAAATGATGCACATGCAGCACTTTTTGTGCAGTGTTTTTTTAAAATTAATGTTTAATATTTACTAATATTTCTAGAATATATTTCCGTATGTAAGAAAAGTTAGTTAGAAAAAATAATAATATATCCATATATCTAAAATTACGTTAATCGCTCATAGTAAATAAAGTGCAATTTTGTTTACCAAGTTTCTCCTTTTCTAAACAGGTTTGAATACCGGGCATAGTATATAATACGAGGGTACCGATATTTTATTTGCATTAAAACTATATTATTTTTATCTTTTAATTCAGATAATTATGAGACTGAATAATAGTGACATCATTTATTTGCATCAGTAAACTATATCACCGAGTAATATGCATTAAACTTATACATTATACCTGCCCTCTATAACATAGCATTATATATTTTCACTGTGCTGTTATGCATGTCCTTGTCTGTCTTTGTCTTAGTTTCATTTCTAAGATCATATAATTCTGAAATTCAATAATTACTACAATGTTACATAATCTTGTAGTAAATTTCATTCTGTTGAATTATTTGATAATATACTTAATTTAATATAATGTAGACATATTACATAATTTGGTTTCTGAAACATATCTGTATATTTTAATAACAAATATTTCAATTTTCTTTAATTGTATAATTAAAATAAGTATAATTTAATATTTGATATAAATTCCTACTTTATACAGATGATATCAAGATCGACATTTATTTCACTTATAAATTGAAATGAATATTATTGTAATAAAATGTAAATGTACTAAATATTCAATTTATTAGTTTAGTAAATAATTGTATTAATATAAAATGATACTATTTATATTGTAACAACTTTAAATAGAACTTACAAATAAAAGAGAATGAAATATGTAAAAATTAGATTTATTGATTATCTATATCGACTATTTTAGATTTTGTATTTAACTTATGCTTATTTAGGGAAATAAAACTTTTAAAATTATTTTCCGTGTTCAGTTCTTCCGTGACTTTATCTGAGGTGAGTTCATTGCAATGTTATAATATCGATGTAGAGGGTAGGGTTTATAACCGAACTTCTGTTAAATAACGTATAAAATAACGACTGCGCATATGGAATAACCGAGCATAAACTGCAACTGGGGAATCAGCGAATACATGCATTCGGGATTCTCCTCGATCCACGATATATAGAACTCGAGTTTCTTTTGCGCTCTCTTGATAGTGAGTTTAGCAGGATCTTTTAATTCTGATGGATGAATAACTATTAAGTACTTATTAAGTACATATTAAGTACATATTAAGTACATATTAAGTACATATCAAGTACATATTAAGTACATATTAAGTACATATTAAGTACATATTAAGTACATATTAAGTACATATTAAGTACATATTAAGTACATATTAAGTACATATTAAGTACATATTAAGTACATATTAAGTACATATTAAGTATGTCGTATAAAGAATATTAATTACCACCGAATACAAAATACATTATATGTTAATTTTCTGTAGATATTTAAAGAACAGAATAATTAGTGAAAGCTACCGCAGTAATCCTGGCACAGTTTGGCTGATTTGAAAGTGCGTCTTACGTGAGATAAAGCATTTGATGAGCACGGCTCTACACGATTTAGCATTAGCAAGTCGACGACGTCATTTAACACTATCAGAGCGAATTCTTGACTTTCGAATAGATCTGAACACTGAAACAATCACAGAATTGTGAAATCAGCTTTTGGTAATTAAATCGTCGTAGAGTTAATTGATTTTTAAGTCCTTATTAATATAAATTATAACAATATTATAAAAATACTATTTAATATTGTATTTAATATTGTGTAAGTATATTAAATATTCAATATATTAAAAGTATAAATTGACAATAATTCTTTAAATAGTATTAATACCTTAATACCTTAGATAGATTAGCAATTACAAACCTGATTATTTAGTTTGTATAGAATATCAGAAATAGACATTTCAATAGATGTAAACGAAGCCTGGGTATTAGTCATGCTCAGACGAATAATATCCTGTTTAGCGGGAAAATGAGGATTTTATATTTATAATGAATACTTGAAATTATATTTAGATAAATAGCAACAAATATCTACTTTTATATATAAACATTTATTATTGTATGTGAAGTGATACAATGTATGTGATATTGTATGTGACTATGAAACAAGAATTGTAACTAACATTAGAGAATATGAGAGGCAGATCATTAAGTAGACCATTGTGAAGTCGGTATAGATAACAATAGGAAAACAATACGTTCGCAATGTGATAGAAAATATTTGGAGATACAGTTCCCTGGAATAATAAATGCATATGGAAATAATTGTAACAATAATTCTGAATTTGATTGCGAAAGTTTATTAAAATCTACACCTAGTAAGAAACGAACCTGAAATAGATTTGCCAAAGATTTGATATCTTTCATCTTTGGTGGCATGGAAGAACTGGAACTTGTATCAATAGAAACTTTAACCTTATCAATGTTTTAATAGTTATTTATACAACTAGTTATATAAATATAGTTATTTATACAATTAGTTATATAAATATAGTTATTTATACAACTAGTTATATAAATATAGTTATTTATACAACTAGTTATATAAATATAGTTATTTATACAACTAGTTATATAAATATAGTTATTAAATTATCATACAAAACACAAACAATATTTAATTATTAATTGCATTAATAGAATAATAAAATAAACCATTTAAAAATATATTTACCACAAATAGTTGACTTTTTAAATGTATGATATAACTCAAATAAATAATAAAAGAAATAATAATTAATGAACCTTTTTACACCACCAAGGCCTCAGGGGAGGTAGATTTTCCAGAGCTAAACCAGATTCTAAATGTTTGTGGAACTCCTCAATCTCATCTTCTGTGAGTCTCGAGACAATTTCACTAACAGTAGCTTCATCTATAATAATAATTTTAATTAGGTTTAGTTAGAAAATAAAAAAAACAACTTGCCAGCTAATTAATAGAGAAACTACATGTTATATAAATATTCAAATATAAATATATTTAATTACCTATGTTAAAATTATGAAATCTCTCGTGAATATCAATTTCTTCAGGATGTTCTTCTAAAGTTTTTACGAATAAAGATTACGAAAAAGTAAAGAATAAAACTAAATATTAAAATTACTAATTAATATATATTCTCGAGTCAATAGTACTTTAAATTATGAATGCAATTTCAAATGTTAATTTAACAAATATTGCATACCAGCATCCGGTTTAGCGTCATCCAATTCTAATTTCTGAAGCATTTCTAACATTTTATTTTTATCTTCTCCTCTATGTATCAAAATTATTATAAACGAATCTAAGTTTAATATTAAAACATGTCAATATTATTATTTATAAAGATTCAAATGAACAGAATAGAATATAAAATAATATTAATACAATAAAATTAAATTAACAAACTGAAATGATAAATCTCAGAGGGAGGCTAAGGTCATAAGCAAGGTCATAAGCAAGGTCATCGCCGATGCCAGAACTCACCCGGCCTTCATTTGTCCCAGTTCGGTCATGAAGCAGTCCTTGTAGAAACTCTCCGAACAGCTGGAGTGGGCGTTGCTCTTGTAACAGTCCACGGAACAATACAATATTCCGCATTTCGGACAGGTATATCGAGATCTAATCTTACAGCAGCTGTAATGTATTAATACAACTTATTCATCTAACAACGGATATATAATTAGATATTGTTCGTATTGTATTCAATTGCAAGGCAAACAGATATAAATAGAAATAAATCATTATAGTATCATTGGAAACTGGTGGTGACATACTTTTCTGTTCTTGTGGTATAAATTAAAGTTGTAGGAATTTATTAAACTATTAGTAAATCCTTTATCCTAGTAAATTTTATGCAGATTAATATTTATAAGAAATTAAATATAAACTAATATAAAATTATATATGAAATAATATAAAATCAATTTATAAAGACTTTATTAAATTTTTATTTTTTTTGAAGCATTAATAATATTAGTTTTAGCTTTACGCTAATCGTATATTTCATCAAATTATGAATTATCAAAGTAAAAATATGTACTGTAAAAAAATATTGTTTTGATTTGATGAAATGAAAATAATTTATCATTGAATTTTAAGAATAAGAAATTATATCAGGAGTGTTAGTCAAAAGATACATTGCAAATGTATACTTAAGTCATATATTTGTCCTCATTAAGCGTGGTAATATAATGTTTAGTACTGAAATTAATTTAAGTATGTACATTATACAATGTAATTATTTGATTCAGTTCAATTATACTTCAGATATATATAGACAAGCAAGTTGTATTGCTGATATTACTAACGGAATATATTATTTATATATTAGTTATAATATATAATATATATACAGTTATAATATATAGTTAAAATATATATTAGTTATTTTTATGTTATATATATCAACATCAAAATATCAACGAAACACTGATTTAAATATATAATTATATATAACTATTTATCTATCAAAAAGGTGATTAGTATTAGATTTATTTATTAAAATATAACAAATTTGTATTGAATACAACAATAAAAGTTATGAACTATTAAATATTAAAAAAATAATACAATATCTAATTAACATTTTCTATGAAAATATTTATATATTACTTAGTTGTTTTAATATAGTTTTAATAGTAGGCATTTAATTTGAAATCTTTAGCTGTAATCAGCTACTCAATATCATTGTTCGAATAAGATAGTGCATAGATTTAACTATCAATCAAATGGGTAATTGAATAATAAATAACACACAAAATAATAATAGTAATAATACTTTGTTTGATGGATGATTTCTGAAAATTTTAGTTTTATAGGTAGTTTATCCCATAAAATGGATGTTGTGATTTTTAAAACACATCTACCCATTATCATTGAACAATACTGTTACCATTGAACCATACCTTGGTTTTTATTAACATATCATATCTGGTTAATGGATTTTTGTAATTCTAGTAAGTTATACAAATATGTAGACATAGAGTGACACTATGAATTGTGAATTTGTAATATCATGTAGTAAATGATTTCTGCCATATCTGAGAGCCGTGCAACTCATTAAAATACTAAAACTCTTTAAATTCTTATCGTCTTCAATTCCAAATTAATGAATGTGGATCATTTATTAATTTCACTTGGAATGACCTACATATATATTATAGATAATATATGATATATATATATATATATATATCACATTAAATGTTTTCAGTTATAATATATAATTAAACTATTATTATAAAAATATACCACCAAAAAAGCAAGAGGTTATATTGTTATTACTATGATAATTATAGTTATATAACTTAATGAATACAATTAATTTTTGATTTTATAAATAATGAGTTAAATTATGTATTTAATAATTGTATATCTTAGGATTAATTACTATTTATTATTACAATGAAAGGAGTATATTTACATATCAGTTATGGTAGTACTAACATATTCGTTATTACTATAATATAGTTAGTTTAATAAAATATAAATAATGATTTATTGAATGTATAATAAAATTTCATATCTACGATATATTTTTAAATTGAATATGAAATTCTTTGAATCTATGTAAACAAAAATAATAAATATAACGATATTATAAGATAATTAACTATTTAAAAGAATACAATTATATTAAAATTATAATATATATATATAAAATAACTATAATATAAAATAAATATAGTACATACATTTTACATATGGTTATCGAATCAGATTCTAATTCATCCAATAAAGACATTGTTAATTTTAAAATATTTTAAATGTTTTCAAAATTGGATATAATTTTATGATCTTTGTTACAAATTCACATTCGTTCAATAGTTAAATTATATATTATTTGATATTTTATAATATGGCTTGTGAAATACCTGAGAACTGGAACTGGGATGTAAGACAATCCCGTTCATCTGGTTATTATACACGTTTTCATATACTTTATGTGTGTAGTTTATTTCAATTTTTGAGTTATTCAAACTTTTTAAACATGTTCAAAATGTGTAAATTTCAAATGGTGTTTCTTATTTAAGTTATTACTAATTATTAATAATAATATTCTTGTAATAACTTATTATTTATTTTATTTTTTATAAATCCTATACTAATATCTTTTGACCAATAATGTTTATAATTAAATATAATGATGAAAATGTACGCAATCTTTGACCATCAATATGAAAAGAAAAAAATCGCTATTTCTAATTGAAAAGTGAGCAACCAGTGACCTTGCGGATTTAAATTTAAAAAATACTTATTCATTATGCGTCTGCATATAAAGTGAAATCGATATTAACAATAATAGTGTTATTAGTAAATGTATTATAAAATAATTATTTATTATCTTAGAGTTTAAAATTTATATAAAAAAATTTAATTTCTATAAGTATTAGCAAATCTATAGAAGATTTCTCATCATATACAGGTAAAACATATTATTTAAATAAATTCACCAACGAAAGTCAATGGGAAGTTCCAGAGGGTCCTGCCAAGGGAGATACTTCTGATCAGGTATTTTCTCAATAAATTGAAGTGTTCTTATTTTTCTAATTTATTTCGATTAATAGCAACACTATTATAACACCAATATAAACTTTTAATATAAATAACTAGTAATTAGTATAAGTAACTAGTATGTGTTATAAATAATATTTATATATACTAGTAGATAGTATAAGCAACTAGTAGATAGTATAAGCAACTAGTAGATAGTATAAGTAACTAGTATGTATTATAAATAATATTTATATATACTAGTAGATAGTATAAGTAACTAGTAGATAGTATAAGTAACTAGTAGATAATATAAGTAACTAGTATGTGTTATAAATAATATTTACATATACTAGTAGATAGTATAAGTAACTAGTAGATAGTATAAGCAACTAGTAGATAGTATAAGTAACTTGTAGATAATATAAGTAACTAGTATAAGTAACTATTAGATGTTATTTATAAATATTATTAATGGTTATTTTTCAAACTATATTCTTGTATACAATAATTGACAAGGATGAACTACACATTAGTTTTTAATATCAATTGAGTAATTAACTGCTAATTATAGACGGTGATATGATATGGACATTACGTTCAGTTTCCGACATGGATATGAACTAGTTTTATTAGAGTGAATATCGTTCCTAACGTAACCTGTAATGGGCATTTGATTAAATCACCGAGTATAGCTGGGTATTATTTACACTCGATGAATGTGGGTTATTAATTAAACAAGCAAAATAGCGTAATACAATATCGTAATTAGCTATTCACCTCTAGCAGATAACTGTACATTTGATGGACAATTACCCTTATAGGTTCAGTGCAGTCACTTGCTGGTTAAGCATGCCAAATCAAGGCGTCCATCATCCTGGAGACAGGAAGTCATCACCAAAAGCAAAGAAGATGCCCTTTCTGAGTTGGAAGGTTGTTATTAGATTGATGTGTTCAGAATTTAACATGGAATTAACATTTAGGAGTAACAAATACAAAATTAGTGAATTCATATAAGTTTCATTCACTTCGTTTGCAGTATCTATTCTATATATTCTAACTTAGCAAATCATTATTAATTTATTTATTACTGAATTAAATATAATTTAAATCATATTTTGTTATCGTTCCCGAAACAACCCTATTTATGTTTTATAGAAAAATAGTATACCTTTAATCTTACGATGATCTTATCATTAATTCGAATACCTTGCAGACTATAGAAAGAAGATCGTCTACAAGGAGCGCGATTTCGGCGATCTCGCATCTGAGGTGAGCGACTGCAGTTCAGCCAAGCGTAATGGTGACCTCGGTATGTTCGGCAGGGGTCAAATGCAGAAACCATTCGAGGATGCAGCCTTTGGTCTCAAGGTAATCTGTACACCTCGAATTATCTATCAATCGTATGCCATGTGTTTTCTTTGGGTAATTCAACTATTGGGTTCCTATTATGGCTGGTTGTATTTTAATAATGCTCACTATAGAAAATATATTTTCTTTTTATCTATTCATTTAAACAATGATTTGAAAGATACTCATTTAATATCAAATTACGAGAGAATAGATTTAAATTATTTTATTGGCATTTTTTAAATTATTACATTTATTACTATAAATTGTATTGATGAAATATTGTTATTGTATATGTAATATCAATATAAAATAGATATACTATGATCAATATATTGAAGTAATGATATTTTCTAATATATTCATATTATATATATCATATATTAAATTATTACATACACTAATCTATAAAGAATTATAGAATCAACTTATTATTTTAAAAATAATCCTTTAATTAGTAAATCTATTTATCAATCTATCATGCTTAACTTATTATCTAACAAAATCTAGATAGTATTGAATAACTTAATAATAAATGTAATGTATTAATTTAATTACTACTATCAAACCTATTAATATGTATTATAAATCTTAAAGATATTAATTTCCACTATATTCCTAAAATGCTTACCCTAAATATATAGGTTGGAGAGATGAGCGATATGGTGGTCACTGATAGTGGCGTTCATATCATCCTTAGGACACAATAATATTTTATATTACTTTTATATTTAATAAATACAAAAAAAATGCATTACAATATTTATTATTAATATAACAGAAATTGTATTACTGTAATACATTATAAATCAAACATACTCATTATAATATTTTTGTATTTCATCATATTAGTTACGATAAACGATTAGAATTTGTATATTGTAATATCTGAATTGGTGATGAATGATCACTAATATATAGTAAGTAACTTCTACATTTTGACAAAATTTAAACCAAATGTATATCAATAATTATAATTTACTCATTATTTAATTGTAAGCAAATAATCATATTTCAATTTAATATACTTTATATTTTTAAACTAAATGTAGCTTATACATTATAGAAATGTTTAATAGTAGTAGTCATATTCTATGTGTGGCTTTATTTGTAAAATGTGTTGTGATCAAATTAATTAGTTATTACAGATATAAGAATATTTTATACAAAGTTACAAATAATTGAAAATATGAGTTATAATTACAAATGATAGTTATGTGTAATATATTATAAGTTTGTATAATTCAAAAAAATTGAAAATGCTAATTAATCATTGAAATAAAATTAAGGTAAACAGAAGAGTAGAATTACTTACAATATAGTGGTAATAAAATATTTGATACATTTTTTATATAATACATACTCGACAAGTTATAAGTTCACTGTATATGTTATCTACACATTACTTTACTAACTATGATTTTATTTATACTTTATTTTAGAATCATAAATGAATAAGTAAATTCAAGTCAATAAGATAGTTACAAATAAGTTATTATCTTGTCTGTTGGATTGGTTTGTATTGATGTAACAATAAATCGTTGTAATTGATTGGATTAAATTGACTGGATTCTATTAAATTTATAATTATTAATATTTGGTAATTATTTTAAAAATAATGTCAAGAATCTTTTTCAAAATATATAAATTAAGATACATTTGATGTCACTAAATTAGATGTAATGTAATAATTACATTTGATATGAATAAAGTATATATTATTATGTATTGTAATAAATCTTAGTGAATACAATTTTTAAATTATGTATCATACATATCGATATAAAAATAATTATAAATTTAATATATTTCATTGTTAGCTAATTTTACATAATGGCCATATGAATTAATAATAAATAAGATAGCAAACATGTTTAGAAATTCTATGGAATACTTGAATTATTTGCATAAGTTGAATACATGTAATTAAATAACAATATATTTGTAGTTAAATTTATTTATAAATAATAATAGAGATGATAAAGATGAAAATCAGATTTCATATTATTTCAAAGATCCGGAGAACTTCTTCTTTCCATTCATAGCTTGTATTTGAAGTTCATAAGCCAAAGGATGAATTTTAAAACCATACAGTCTGTAGGCATTCAGAATTTGTAATCAGACATTATTTAGTTTTAATAATATTGAATACAAATATTCGCCATATATTTCATTCTAAACCAAACTCATTAGTTCGAATAATTTGATTGTTAATACAATAACACAAACCTCGGTATGAATTTGTTTGTAGGCTTCTTAGGCCTGAATTCAGAGTGCACCAAGAAAAACATGTGCGGAAACCCAGTGCCAAAGTAGGCTCCGTCGGTGTGGTGATGTCTGGAAGAGCGAGGATTGAACACGTCTTGACACTTTGGACAGTACAGCTTCACCATAGACTCTCCGGGCATATCCGACATACCTATAGGTCAAAGGTTGAAATAATATAAGTATAAATTTAGTTGATATTTTGTAATAAGTACTTTCACTATGTTGTACAACAAAACAGAGCTAATACATCAAAATTGTTCTTTGGAATGGAAATTATTTATTATCGGCTGCTTCAATTATCTAAATGGATAAATATAAAATACATAAATTAGAAAATATTAAATTATTAGATACATCAGGAATCAGTAAATTAGTGTTGTAAAATAATATTGTTGTAATTCGAATAAATGGAATATTTGTTATCTCGTAGAAGAGAGATTATATTAAAGACAGCAAACAAACCGATTGGCAACGAAGGTTGACTCTCACAATAGACTCGGGGACAGTAGCCAAACTCTGCCGACTGCCACTTCTCAGACATCTGGGATATGCCCCGGTTTGTCATGATGTAACGCGCATGAATCATGCCGTACAGCATCTCACCAGCCTGCTCGACGAGGTCGTTCTGATTCGGGTTGTCCTCCTGTTCCTCGTCTGCGGGTAAGACGAAGGAACTCGATTAAATCGCCTTACACAGAATGGTTCCACGGGGTTTGTGTGATTACTATGTCAACATTAATTAATGTGTTGGACGTGCTAAGTTTCCGCGATTAGACAATATTATCGGTAATATGGAGACTAGTAAAATATTATACTAGTTGTATTTATAATAAATATTGATACATTAGTAAAATAGATCTCTGCGTTATTAGGTAGAGAGATGAATTATAGATGTATTAGAGTTACATCGGAACATGGAGTGTTGGGTAAACAGAACATCTTATCATTAAGATTTATGTGATTCATTAACAAGACACAGGAATTGATCAATTATAGAATTATTTAGTACTTTATTTAGTACTCAAATTGATCTAAAGTAATATATTTATATATATATTATATATATAATTAACTAATGACTCACTATACATATTTGATAATATAACTTATTGATAATAATTTATTATGTCAGTTTAGTTAATATTTCATAAAGTTTATTTGAGTAATATCTTGTAATATTACATCTCCATCTTAATGGATCTAAGTAGTCAAAAGTGGATTTTTAAGTGGTAGCTATAAATATATATAAATAAATATCAGTTGGTAGTTATGTTCTGAACAATATACTATATCCAACATAATTACAACAAATCTCATATTAATCTGTAAAAATAAAAACATAATAAATAAACACCCAACATACATTGCTGAAGATTTATACATAAATAGTAAAAATGTATTATTTACAATAAGATAACTAAGCATGTCCCTAAAGAGTTTCATATACAAGTGCTGGTTCATAACATTAGAATGAACCCTAATTAAAACATCACAATGGTGTAAAAATTAAATCTAAGTTTCACTAAGCCTATTTATTGTCGAAAACTAATATAAAACTACAGGTTGATACACTAATCCATGATATATATAGAGGATTATCAAACCAAGTTAAGAAATTGATATTAAATCATACTTTCGCAAACACTTATACAATATGACATAGATCAAACTTAATCAATATCAAGAACTTCCACTGTATAAAGAACTGAATAAACTCGAAATCTCAACAAGTGTTATTATTAATCTAATTACCGACTAAAATACAATGGCTGAGATATACCATCGCTTAGGGTCATACAATGCCTAGGGTCATATCATGGGTTAAGGTCATACAATGAATAAAGTGGTAAACATGGTAATACCATGTTTTAAGATAATGCCATTTCTTATGGATATATGATGGCTAAGGGTCATATCATGGGTTAAGGTCATACAAAGGTTAAGAGTAATAACATATCTTAGGATCATACCATTGCTTAGGTTTATATAATGGCTAAGGATTATACCAAGAATTACAAATTACAAATTACAATAGCTTAGGGTCATTCCCCCGACAATAGAGAAGTGTTAAACATGACATGGTTCATACAGTAAGGTAATTACAGGTAAATATATGTCCAGGTAGTTAGTGCACTAACAGATGGCTAAGAGAGTTACCATCACCCAAACCAATAAACTAAATGTGTCGAGTACAAGCCCTGTCCAGTATACAATATACTGAGTTAATATACACTGCAGAGATAAAGTAGTTGCTATGCCAAGTCAGGCTTATCATGAGTTATACCAGGAGAGAAATTTCACTCGCCATTCATTACACATATTTGTTATTTATATCCTCTTAAACGTCATTTCTCACTACACCCGATGCCAATGACAATGAGAATGAGAATCCGAGCTCATTTACAAAACTCATAATCAAGTTAGACTATGGACTTGTGGTCTAGATTCAGTTACAAATGTAATATTGCAGAATGTTAAGCATATAAACTGTATACATGTTAAGCAGTACAGTTTTGATACAAATCATATATTGATGATCTGAAATCATCTAGAGAATGAATGTAATTAACACATGTCACATACATTTCATCATATCAAACCAATAGAATCTATGAAAGTAGATGCACAAAAATCATCCAAGATATACCAAGAAATAACACCTTCATACTTCGACCTCAAAGCATGCTACCATACAAGTTGATGTTTCAGGGACTGATATTGATGTTATGCTTATGCAAGACAACCTGACAATAATGCTTGCTTTTAGAAGTTATACACAGAACATGTTGATTATCTAATGAGCAAGTAACTTAAGAAGTTCAAAGACACTAAAACTGAAGTCCTGGAGAGTTTATCAAAACACCTAAAGTTACTAATCCCGAAACACTTAAGAACATGACAACGGCTAATTGAAATACGTAAAACAGAAAACTAAAACAAAACAAATGAATGAACCGTAGGAAACAAAAAACAATCTAATAGAATAAGAATAATAGATCACCTAAAAAGAGAACGGCATAAATCAAACAATATTAGCAATATCTGACAAACATCCGTAACTCAAAATCCTAGACAAACCTACTTATTACAATGTTACAACTCTCTAACTCCACTAACCATAGTTTTCCACTGACGTAATTAAGTGTCATCCGACACCCAAAACTATTGAGCTAATTGCAAGTATGAACGCGGCTATGGTCTTCCTAATTCTACATATCAAAGCTAGGAGCCATTCTCACAATTTGTTATTAATCCTCAACGCATTCCTTTCATAGGAATTCTGAACACTGAGCTCAGCGAGAACCCATCATATCAAGTTCACCAAATGTAACAAACACATTCATAATCCTAATGAAAATAAACAATTTATAGACTATCAAATATTATTTATAGAATTTGATATGATAACAAGATTAAAATTAAATACATTTTAAATAGATTTTGAAAATCTAAATTCTAAGTTTTCTTTGGTATTAAACTTTAAACTTCACACAGATCATCTAAAGAGATCAAGTGAAAGTATATATAATAGATGGGTAAAATAAGAAGATCCTAAGTATTATGTATAATTAATTTAATTTTTGAAATAATAGTAATGTAATAGAGGTGAATATTACATTAATATTATATATAAAATGATTTACCTCATACGGAACGTAAATATAATACATGTATGATCATAGTCCATGAGAAAGCAATAAATTCAATTATATAGAATAACCCTATGTACATAATTGCACACTAGATTATTAAGTGAATGGTCACGCCTCAATGCATTCTGGTATGATCATTGATTTATCAATATATTCGATAAATGTTATATTAGAAAGTGCATAGAATGTTGGATTAGAAATAGAGCCTTCAATTACTAGATTCACATCAATTATTTCAAAATACTATGTGACCTTAATTATGTAATACATATTTATATTAATTAAAAACTAAATTATTCACCATGGAAATAAAATTAATATCACTATTCATTACTATATTCACTACTGTATAATGCTATTAATATAGGTTGCAAACATATATTTATTAGACATAATTAAATATCAAATAAGCTTATTTTAATTCATATACTATTTATATATTGGATAAATTATCTAATGTACTAATTAATTCCATATAATAATAATCAAATGCAATATATTAATAAATAATGTTGTAAACATTAGTTTTCATAAATATAAATAAGTTACATTATAATAAAGCATAGTTTATTTAAACTTTCAATACTTAATTAGTAAATATATTATAAAAGGGTTACGGGAAGTAGATTAAAAGAAAGTATATATTAGTATTCTAATATATTACCAACTATGCAGAAATTCATTTGTATAATTATTAATAGCAAATTAAAACAAATGGTTATTATTATAGATAGGCAGTGATATATTCACTCAGACAACCTTTGCTATTACAACGATATAGAGGTTGTAATTAATGAATTACTCCAACAAACCGGGTTCTAGATCAAGAATCATATCCAGAGCTTGCCTGTAGTGCGGCACCTGATCGCTGAGTCCCGTCAGATTGAATTTGTCCTGGATATAATCTTCATCGACTTCACAAAAGTACTCATTTCCTCGTAGACCACAAAACCAAGCAATCCATGACACCTCTTCAGAGCTGCTCATCTCTCTGCGCGTCAGCATTACAATATTTTAGATTATCAAATATAAACATTTTAAAATTAATACATTCTCAAAAATATTAAAAATTATCCAAAACAATATTACTATAAAATAATGTTGTTTAATATCAAATTTTAAAAAATATTTTTTTACAAGAAACAATAATATTAAGAATATTTAATCCTTTTGAAATAAATCAAAAATATACTTTATTATTTATTTAAATTTAGCATTATAATATATAATCTATTTTCTAAAAAATTGCTCGACTATTTATAAACATATGTTTTTTCATAATTATTTCATTATTATATTAAATAATATTTTATGATCTAATATAAAATTATACTATATTCAATAATATGTTTCATTCTTAGCGTAAATATTAGATATTCTACCATAATTATATTAAAAACTATTATACTATTGTATATAATTAATAAATTAGCATATTGTACATAATCTGAATAGATCAAATATTAGAAGATATATACCAATATATATCTATATATATCCGATGATATACGATATTATATTAACTTTTATTATAATTATGATATGTATATAATGAAAACAAATAATATAATTAAGACATGTATTACATTTTAATAGTATAAAGTAATTTGCCAAATGAATTAACACGTATATCATTTTACTAGTTTATGGGTGTGATTTATTTATATAGAATGATCATCTAGTCAGCTTCCTATATATTATACTAATATTATTAGTATTAAAATACTAACATAATAATAGTAATATTACTTGTGAATTTTAATAATTATGATTTATTATATAGAATCTATCTTATATATTATATATTTATATAGTAAAAAAATATACATGATATATATAATAATCTCAATTCGAATATGATCACTAATAATAAAATAATTATTGCGATCAATTTTATTTATTATAAAATTATTGATATTTTAAATATTTAAATTTAGTTAGTTATAAATAAAAGCATGTAAATTATAAGATTAAAAAGTGAGCATAATATTAATAAATATAAATTTAAGGTATGATGTAGATCGAGTAAATATATATTTAAACGTATATTTTATGAATAAACCGGTATTTGTAAAGTATAAAAATTACTACATTATAAGTACTTATTTTACAAATTATAACGAACCTATTTGTTTGCTGGGAAATGGTGTTTTCAACTAGCGAATGAAGCCCATTTCCTATTGTTTTATGATTATTGGAGATTAAATACAATTTTAAATCAAAATTATTTATAACAATTTATTTTTATAATTTAATTTAAACTTATTCCTATTTTAAATACATATATTAAACATCTACGCATATACTACTTATTATATTTAATATAACTAGGTGTATTATTAAAAATTCATTTAAAAAGGAATTCATGTAAATAGGAATTCAGGTAAAATTTGTAATCATAGATAATACATATAATATATTGTATTGCTATTTGCAATTAGAATTTTGTGTTTATTCAACCTTTAGTAAAAGTAGTGAATATATATATATATATATATATATATATATATATATATATATATATATTATTAATAGTACACTTATTAGAATTATTGTTTTACGGTTATAGTTATAATTAGATTATAATATCTGATTATAGTATATTAATTTTATTATAGCTCACATAAATATTCAATGTTTAATTTAATAAATATTTAATAAGTATGTTAAAACAAATAACTTGACCCAGTTAATAATCTAACATTGTAAAATATAATTATTAAGAAATGTATTATTAAAATATTAATTTTATTAAATAGATTATTATAATATATGTTTATATTTATTATGATAAATACAATATATTTCACTAGTATAATAAATTAATCATTATGTACAATATATATTATTACTGGTTTCGCGAATGTGATCATTTTAACTATCTAGATTGATTTTCACTATATCTAATGTATGATTGATCAATATCGTATTTGAATCGTTGATAATGATCCCTATATATCATCGTTGATCGTTATTACAACGATATGTATACACATAATAATTCAGTACAATTGATTTTAATATGTATTATGATAAAGTGAATAGATATAATTGTTAATTACTTTTGTGATAGTATATATATATATATATATATATATATATATATATATATATATATATATGTATGCTATAAGTATACTTATCATAATATTAAAATATAGCTATTAAATAATTGCTAATAATGTCAACTATACTAATGTACTTACAAATTATATACTATAATATATGTATACAACAATGTGTTATAGATTTACCCTACTGTATATTTAATTTAACATTATTTATATATATATAATTGTATACAAACATAATAAAAGTATCTATTTATAAGTATTACACAAGATTACCAAGGTAATCTTGGATATCATAATGTATGTAAGTTATAACTCAGTGAGTTGACAAATTCAAATATATATGTGCATATTTCATAGGGTTAATTTTTATTTGAAATACATTTTCGTTAATTATTTCGTACTATTCAATATTGTAAATAATAATAAACTATATATTACAGTATGTATATTAAATATATAATCATTGCATGGTATTTATTAGCTAAGTTTTACAGCCTATTATTATCTTAAGATATAATACATTTTATTATAAACTAATGTTTCCAAATTAATACCACTGTGTGTATTACACTTCGGATTATATACGTATGCGACTACCAACGATAACCATTTATTCTACTGGAACTTATTTAGAAAAAAAAACATATTTAATTTTTAAATAACATTTTTATTGAGTTATAATTGTTTACTATATAGGACTGTTACCAAAGTAACCAACTATAGTTTACTATTTAGATATATTATTGTTATTATTATATAATATATTCATATAAAAAGTGAAATGGATTAAGTTATACTTCACTATAATTAATATATGTTAAAAGCATTGTCGTCATTTCTAGTTAAATTGTATGATTATCTTTTGATATATATTAGATACCAATATAAGTCTTTGTATGAATCTTACGAAATGATGTGATCCAATATTTTATGTGTTATAATAGTAATGAATCATGTTAATATAAATTACAGGATATAACTGCTTTTACGGGATACTGTAATGTAAAATATACAGACAACTATTGTTAGGAATATAATTTTCTGCCAATTATAATTCACCTATTTTTGTTAACTGAGATTCGAAGCCAAATAATATAAACTGTAAATAATTATATAATATATTATAATATGTGGGCAATTATATATTACCTTGTGGGCAATATCTTGTTCATGATCTTAGAGTACGATTGTAAATGTATTTATTTTGATGATCTAAATCATCTGAATTAACTAGATTATATTTGCCAGCATATTTAATGATATTTTAATGATCACCTATCGTGTAGAACGTTTAATACATAATGGAGTAGATATATTTCATTTATAATATAACAAATACATTATATACCTGGATTAGAATACCGGTGTACATACAATAGTGTCATTGTGTTAATTAACAGACACTTGCATACACGCAAAATATATTGTCAAACAAAATAAGAATACTTTAGAATTCTCTAAAATATAATTTAATAAATTTAATTAAATATAAATAATAATTAATGTTATACGATAATTAAATTATGAATACATTTGAAATATATTATGCAATACTTAATCAATATCGCCGAGTTCGTAATATAAAATACAGTTTAGTTAATTTTATAAATTTATTCAAAATATAGCAGTAATATAACAAAGAAGGTCAAAGTATCACAGAGTCTGGTTCCGTAGATTTATCGGTACCGGGGTCGTACGGGTTCGCCATGTACGCATTCGTGAACATCTGGTACGAGTCCGTATCTGACGAGAGGGCGTTGAATACATCCTGAACCTGAAGCACGTCCTCAATTGTAGACCTAAAGGGTCCAACGGGAATTGAATTGCGGTTACGGTGGATAGGTGATTAAGTACGTAGTTTGTGTATTGTCGGTCTATTGATGGAATATTGGTTAAGATAAAACTAAATGGCAGTAGGTGGCGCTGTAATTTAGATCACGATTATAAAATCACGTGCAAAATCATTCAATACTATTTGTTAGGTTGATAATGTATTCTTGTGCACTGCTAGGTTCCAACTTCTTCCCCCAAATACGATATCGAAAGGCGGGTAAATCACCCATTATCACGTCATCGCAGACCATTTCTATTAGACATATGGCTGGGTTTAACCGCGAGAGCGACCTCCATCCGGAAGCGGGGGGAATACGAACCGAGGAATTCTGCGAAGATATGCTGATATGGAAGAACGCAGCAATTGCCTCATGAAGAGTTTCGAGGCCTGTGTGCGAGTCAAAGGTCAACTCGACGATTTAGTGGACTTCAAGAAAAACATTTAAAAATAAACATTGCTATATATTTCTTTTGTATATAATTCCCATGTGATCAACAAAGGATATTCTAAATCTATTCTTATGTTATGTTTGTGTATCATGTGTATGTATCATAAAAGTAGTAGGTAGCAAATATTATAAGAAATAAATAAGCTACTCATACTTTAGGATCCATATATTATTAGATACAATACATTTATAAAGTAGATTTATAAAAGTTAATAATTCTAATCTTTAAAATAAATATTTAAACTAATATATTTATTTAATATTAAACTAATTATTAATTTCATTTGTTACCCTGAAGTTAATAGAAGATGAATCAACATCTTTGTAAATGATGAGTGACAACTAATTCAATTTCAATCCTACAATACTTAGACTAGATAGAGTTCCTCTGCCTACCACTGAATTGTAAGACAATTAATGAATCCTAATGAGATCAAGGCATAGAAATCACAACAAAAAAGATAAGGAGATAATCTGAAATGCAACAGATAAAAAGAGATTTACTGAATTGGAAGAGATAAAAGAATAGATAAGATCAAACCTTCCAAATCACTTGTTCAGTGATTGAGCAGTTAGTAGTGTTCATATTGACATCGATCTGTGAAGTAAGAATAGATATCACATACAACAGCAAAGATTATCTCACTCTAGCTATAGTTATTCATCTATAGACTGTAACCAGCCATACATACAGCAAATATAATATCTGAATATTATCAATATTTAATATATATGTTATTTATATAATATACTTAATTAATAATATATAATTTTATAAACAATTAATTGCATATGATTTTATAATTTACATAATTATAAATTATTATAATTAATATAATTGTATATTATTATAATTATTATGATTATTATTTAAATTAATATAATTGTATATTATTATAATTATTATGATTATTATTTAAATTAATATCATTGTAAATTATTTCAATTATTTAAAACAATGTGTCAAGAAACATTACGTTTCTTGGAATTATGATTAATTCATATATATTAATTTCATGCGAATTTAATAAAAACAGGTTATTGTGTTATTGTACATTCTCTCTATTGTTTTGTACCCATGTAATGTAGATTTCAATCAACAATAGCTATTTTTCACATATTCAGGTAGTCTATAATGCTTTGTTTTAATACACAGTATGCTCCTATTCTATTATTTAAGGTGAGGATTGTTTCATATAAGATCTTATTCTATTATACAATAAGGTCTAGTTTTAGAGTACTATATGATCATATTCTATTATACAATAAGGTCTAGTTTTAGAGTACTATAAGATCTAGAGTTCTATTATATTAGTTCTAGTTTCTGTGTACTATAAGATCATATTCTGTTATACAATAAGATCTAGTTTTAGAGTACTATAAGATCCTATTCTATTATATAGTTTCTGTGTACTATAAGATCATATTCTGTTATACAATAAGATCTAGTTTTAGAGTACTATAAGATCCTATTCTATTATATAAGGTCTAGTTTCAGTGTACTGTAAGATCCTATTTTATACAATAAGATCTAGATTCAGTGTACTGTAAGATCCTATTTTATACAATAAGATCTAGTTTCAGTGTACTATAAGATCCTATTATACAATAAGATCTAGTAACAGTTAATATTAGGTATCTTTTCTCTGGTTTATCATAGTGACATACAGGTAATCAAGGTATTATTAAAAGTATTATTTATATTAAAATAGTGTATAGAAAAAGTAATTTTCATTATAAATAATGTTTATAAAATAAACTATATAAATATATACAGATTTTTATAATTGATATTATATTATCTACGTAACGCGAAAATATTGTATTTAATAAACAAATTGCATCTAATAAAATTATTAAAGACAATATTTGTAAATATTTATATTGAAGTCTAGATTCACATCTAGCCTAGGTAACTTATAGAAATAATTGAAGTGTTCTACATATTTCATACCATGGTAACCACTTGGGTTACCCGGGTTTCGTTACACACCCTACAGCTTAGATTGTATCCGTATTATGCCAAGTGACCTTATCGGAGCAATAGTTCACCAGGTCAACGGCATCGCTGGGAACATAGTTCTCTTCGTAGCGTGGTTTCACAAACTTACGAATTTCCCAACTGCGCTTTTTCTCGTCTGAAATGATGCGACTGGAGTTGTTTGGAGCGTCAAAGATATCGATAGGCTCGGTTATCTAGATTTGCAATCAAGCAAACAATTCCTATCGGAAATTTATTGGAAAACATCCGATAAAGTTAACTAGAATTTTAAATTATAAATCGTGAAAGTTATTGAAATATACACAGAGGAATGTGTAAACCTATTTATAGGTAAAATTCAGTATTAAATGCATGTAACCGGGCATATGAAGAGGTCATACGGAGAGATATGAAGTGATTACACAAAGGTCGCATGGAGAGGTCAAACAATAATTACACAAAGAGTGATTTCCCAAAATTAAATAAATAGATTCACATTATGAAATTGTAGAAAAGTAATTAAATTTTAATATTCACTTTTATACGTATTAGAAATTTAAAAAGGGAGTAAAGGGAAAAGAAAGGAAATGGAAAACGCGCACGAGATAAGGGCTAAAGAGATGAACCAGAAGAAACTGTAGGCAAGGTTTCGACGTCGACGTCTTCCGTCTGCAGAATGCATTTCGTTGTCGACTTGTCAATTAAATTGAGTAAGTTGTCGCTGTCAGTGTAGGAATCAAAAGACTCACCGCCGATGTGTAGGAAATATTTGTAGCGGTTAGCTGTACGGGGGAGGTGAGGAACATTAGTGGAGGAATGGGGTAGGGTGGTTTAGGGTGTGAGGTGGGGTGATATGGGGAGTTCAGGGTGGTGTGATATGGTGTGGGGTGGGGTGGGGTGAGGTGTTGTGGGGTGGGGTGGTCTGGGTATGGGATGGGGTGATGTAGGGTGGGGTGCGGTGGTGTGATATGGTGTGAGTGTGGGGTGGGGTGGTGTGATATGGTGTGGGGTGGGGTGGGGTGAGGTGTTATGGGGTGGGGTGGGGTGAGGTGTTATGGGGTGGGGTGGGGTGGGATGATGTGGGGTGATGTGGGGGAGGTCTGGGTGTTGGGTGGGATTGGGTGAGGTGTTGTGGGGAGGTCTGGGTGTGGGGTGATGTGGGGTGGGGTGGTCTGGGTATGGGGTGGGGTGATGTGGGGTGGTATGGGGTAATGTGGGGTGGGATAGGGTGATGTGGGGTGGGGTGATGTGGGGGAGGTCTGAGTGTGGGGTGATGTGGTGTGATATGGTGTGGGGTGGGGTGGTCTGGGTATGGGGCGTGGTGATGTGGGGTGGGATGGGGTGATGTGTCGTGGGGAGATCTGGGTGTGGGATGAGGTGATGTGGGGTGGGGAGGTCTGGGTGTAGGGTGGGGTGATATGGGGTGGGATGGGGTGGGATGGGGTGATGTGGGGTGGGGTGCGGTGGTGTGATATGGTGTGGGTGTGGGGTGGGGTGGTGTGATATGGTGTGGGTATGGGGTGGGGTGGTGTGATATGGTATGGGGTGGGGTGGGGTGATATGGGGAGTGTTGGGTGGGGTGGGGTGAGGTGTTGTGGGGATGTCTGGGTGTGGGGTGGGGTTGGGGTGGGGTGGTGTGATACGGTGGTGTGATATGGGGTGGGTGTGGGGTGGGGTGGTGTGATATGGTGTGATATGGTGTGGGGTGGGGTGGGGTGGGATGGGGTGATGTGGGGTGGGGTGCGGTAGTGTGATATGGTGTGGGTGTGGGGTGGGTGGTGTGATATGGTGTGGGTGTGGGGTGGGGTGATATGGGGAGGTTTGGGTGTTGGGTGTGGTGGGGTGAGGTGTTGTGGGGAGGTCTGGGTGTGGGGTGGGGTTGGGGTGGGATGGTATGATACGGTGGGGGTGATGTGGGGTTGGGTAGTCTGGGTGTGGGTGGGGTGATTTGGGGTGGGATGGGGTTTGGGTGGGGTGGGGTGGAGTGAGGTGTTGTGGGGAGGGCTGGGGGTGGGTGGGGTGGTGTGATATGGTGTAGGGTGGGGTGGGATGATGTGGAGTGGGATGGGGTGGGATAGGGTGATGTGGGGTGGGGTGATGTGGGGGGGGGGTCTGGGTGTTGGGTGGGATGGGGTGATGTGATGTGGGGAGGTCTGGGTGTGGGGTGAGGTGATGTGGGGTGGGATGGGGTGATGTGATGTGGGTGGGGTGGTCTGGGTGTGGGGTGGGGTGGTGTGATATGGTCTGGGTGTGGTGATGTGGGTTAGGATGGGGTGAGGTGTTGTGGGGTGTTGTAGGGTGATGTAATGTGGGGTGGGGTGATGTGGGTGGGTGGGGTGGGTGGTCTGGATGCGGGGTGATGTGGGGTATGCTGGTTATTTTGATATTCATAATTTTAATTTCATAGAAAAAATAATTTTTATATCATTTGAAAATAAATGATTATTTAAAAACTTATGTTAAACTATATTAAACTTACTTTAAATCATCAACATAATTGTATTAAGGTCTATTATAAATATAATCTAATTAGTATTTATAAAAATATATTTTATATATGATAAATAATTATTCTACTATATATAGAATTATGTTTATTTAACATTTATTTAATAAGAATATTCATATTTTAATTAATTCAAATGATGTTTCAATATTATAATAAGGATTATAATAATTATTCTAACAATTTAAATATTTTAATCAAATCCAAAATATGTGTATCAATTTATATCAATACATATCATTATTTTAGTTTTAAACTACATCCATATATTAGTAGTATTTGATAGACTTTACTTAAATTTAGTTCATCAATATTTAATTAAATTTATATTTTAACATTATTTCACCTCCAAAAATTTCTATTTTAAGAATAATTTATAATTTTGTATTTAATAATCCAATTTATAAATTAGAATCTAAAATTGAATATTGTAATATTATAGACTTACAAATGTATTGTATCAAATAAGTGATGTGTGGTGATGTTCCCAATTTGGAACCTGTGCCAGAATGGAACATTCACCTTTTCCATAATATATGCAAACATAATTAATACAATTATATAATATATATTTAATGAGTATATTAATAACTATTAATAACTATTATATATTTTTTCTATAATATTGAAAACATAATTATGAAACATTTTACATTTTAACATGGGTGTAATAATCAAGGAATTGCATTTGAATTAGGGAGTGGATACACAAATTCTATTTTTGAAATATCTTTCAATATTCAGAATACCATAATTATTAAAGTGATATTTATAAATGCAAAATATATATAAATATATATATAATTATAATTTAGGATCTTTTATTTATAACATGTGAAAAATTAAATATTTATATTTCTTAGATGTTTATATATCAACTATTTGAAAGCTACAGTATCCCAAATAATAATGTATTACATTCAATATAAGTGACAATATATGGAGTAGTTGTATATTAGTGAATAGTGTTATATAGAAAGTTAAAATAGCTAATTTTATGTGCAGGTTTTATTCTGGCATAATTTCTAAAATTTGATATGGTAATATATATATATGGATA
Organism: Osedax frankpressi; assembly: GCA_964035775.1. Lineage (NCBI taxonomy): Eukaryota > Metazoa > Annelida > Polychaeta > Sabellida > Siboglinidae > Osedax > Osedax frankpressi. Next base: position 6,144,328 of record OZ038314.1, read on the forward strand.
TAAATTAAAATAATTTTTAAAGAAGGATTTACTTCATTTAAAGAATGAAGAACAATCTTATAATTGTTGACCAATTTAAGCATTTTGTTGAATCATCATATATTTATCAAGTAATTTATACATTTCAAATAAATTTTATTCAATAGCAATTTTATTAAAAATTAATAATTTTTCAAAATAATATAATTAACTAATAATAATTAATAATTGTTGATTAAAACTTTTAAAGGGAATTTTACAATTATTGAATATCTCAGATGCACCGAATAAAAATAGTAAATTATTGGAGGTTCTAAGAAATATTGTATTTTAAAGTAGACAATGATACTATTGTTATAATATTATTCTTTCAGCATTTAATACAAACATATCTAACGTTAAGATTAAGGAATTAACATATCCGAGTAATTAATTTGTTGATAAATATTCTAATGTAAATCTGTTGATATACCAACCCAATGAAACTGGAAAATAGCCATGCAGATCAAGGTAGCTTATAATTTTAGACTTACTCCATGCCTTGCAATGCAATTTACTGCAGGTTAACAGATGGCCTATATACAGGTCAAAGGTAAACAAGTGCAATAATAGACAATAATTGGCAATAATAGGTAATAATAGGTAATAATAGCTACACTTTAGAAATAGAAACAAACTATTATTGTGTAATATTATCTAAAATGAATTTATTACAATAATCACTACCTTACTTAACCTCAAGTTTAAACCTAATCTCTACTTCTAAAGTCTATCTATATCTATGTCTACCTTAACCTTTTCCTTAACTTTAGCATATATCTGTCTATCTCTCCTTATCTATAAACCTCAATCTCTATATCTACTTTATTCTCTACCACCTCCGCTATTCCACCTCTAGACCTCTATCAACATTAACCTCATCTCCTACCCCACCCCTACCGAACCTCTACCCCAACCCCTACTCCAACTACACCCACAATTCTACCCCTACCTCTACGACTATCACTACATTAACCCCAACCACTACTCCAACCCCCAGCAACACCCCCACCATCACCTCTACACCTATCTCAACATTAACCTCACCTCTACCCCACCCTTACCCCACCCCTACCCCTACTCCAACCGCTACTGCAACCAATACCCCAACCCCTACCCCTACTCCAACAGCTACTGCAACCACTACTCCAACCCCACCCATATCAAACCGTCTACGGCTGTCAAATGTCTAATATTTCCGATGTACTTTCGTGTCGGGTCGGTCGGTGCATCCGGATCCGGTTTAATGTCTTTAGCGTCGATGAGATACGGGAACTCTTTCGACGTCGATTTCACCGACTTCGCCGCCGCCCCGTCGACCTCGTCTTCGCTTGAACCCATCTCGGCGACGGTGCGGTGATGCGTGTCCAACATGTCGCGGAACCTGGAGCTCTGTTGGCGTAGAGCGCGGCGATTCGCTCGCAGCCTCCGTTTGCACCAACAGGTGGCGGTGCCGGGGGCGGACCCGGAAGTGGTGCCGACGGGGCCTCGCTGGCGGATCATGCAAATCAGCAATCGCTGTACTTTGGCGGCGTATATGAACTGCGAGGGTGGTCGGGGGTTAGTAGAGATCTGGTTTTGGGGGTGTAGCGGATTAGATGCCAATACTAGTGGTTAATGTAGCAATACTAGTGGTTAGAGTAGCAATACTAGTGGTTAGAGTAGCGATACTAGTGGTTAGAGTAGCGATACTAGTGTTTAGAGTAGCGATACTAGTGGTTAGAGTAGCGATACTAGTGGTTAGAGTAGCAATACTAGTGGTTAGAGTAGCAATACTAGTGGTTAGAGTAGTAATACTAGTGGTTAGAGTAGCAATACTAGTGGTTAATGTAGCAATACTAGAGGTTAGAGTAGCAATACTAGTGGTTAGAGTAGCGATACTAGTGGTTAGAGTAGCGAGACTAGTGGTTAGAGTAGCAATACTAGTGGTTAGAGTAGCGATACTAGTGGTTAGAGTAGCGATACTAGTGGTTAGAGTAGCGATACTAGTGGTTAGAGTAGCAATACTAGTGGTTAGAGTAGCGATACTAGTGGTTAGAGTAGCAATACTAGTGGTTAGAGTAACGATACTAGTGGTTAGAGTAGCAATACTAGTGGTTAGAGTAGCGAGACTAGTGGTTAGAGTAGCAATACTAGTGGTTAGAGTAGCAATACTAGTGGTTAGAGTAGCGATACTAGTGGTTAGAGTAGCGATACTAGTGGTTAGAGTAGCAATACTAGTGGTTAGAGTAGCAATACTAGTGGTTAGAGTAGCGATACTAGTGGTTAGAGTAGCGATACTAGTGGTTAGAGTAGCAATACTAGTGGTTAGAGTAGCAATACTAGTGGTTAGAGTAGCAATACTAGTGGTTAGAGTAGCAATACTAGTGGTTAGAGTAGAGAGACTAGTGGTTAGAGTAGCGATAATAGTGGTTAGAGTAGAGAGACTAGTGGTTAGAGTATCGATACTAGTGGTTAGAGTAGCAATACTAGTGGTTAGAGTAGCAATACTAGTGGTTAGAGTAGCAATACTAGTGGTTAGAGTAGCAATACTAGTGGTTAGAGTAGCGATACTAGTGTTTAGAGTAGCAATACTAGTGGTTAGAGTAGCAATACTAGTGGTTAGAGTAGCAATACTAGTGGTTAGAGTAGAGAGACTAGTGGTTAGAGTAGCAATACTAGTGGTTAGAGTAGCGATACTAGTGGTTAGAGTAGCAATACTAGTGGTTAGAGTAGCAATACTAGTGGTTAGAGTAGCGATACTAGTGGTTAGAGTAGCAATACTAGTGGTTAGAGTAGAGAGACTAGTGGTTAGAGTACCAATACTAGTGGTTAGAGTAGCAATACTAGTGGTTAGAGTAGAAATACTAGTGGTTAGAGTAGCAATACTAGTGGTTAGAGTAGCAATACTAGTGGTTAGAGTAGCAATACTAGTGGTTAGAGTAGAGAGACTAGTGGTTAGAGTACCAATACTAGTGGTTAGAGTAGCAATACTAGTGGTTAGAGTAGCAATACTAGTGGTTAGAGTAGAGAGACTAGTGGTTAGAGTACCAATACTAGTGGTTAGAGTAGCAATACTAGTGGTTAGAGTAGCAATACTAGTGGTTAGAGTAGCAATACTAGTGGTTAGAGTAGAAATACTAGTGGTTAGAGTAGCAATACTAGTGGTTAGAGTAGCAATACTAGTGGTTAGAGTAGCAATACTAGTGGTTAGAGTAGCAATACTAGTGGTTAGAGTAGAGAGACTAGTGGTTAGAGTACCAATACTAGTGGTTAGAGTAGCAATACTAGTGGTTAGAGTAGCAATACTAGTGGTTAGAGTAGAGAGACTAGTGGTTAGAGTACCAATACTAGTGGTTAGAGTAGCAATACTAGTGGTTAGAGTAGCAATACTAGTGGTTAGAGTAGCGATACTAGTAGTTAGAGTAGCGATACTAGTGGTTAGAGTAGCAATACTAGTGGTTAGAGTAGCAATACTAGTGGTTAGAGTAGAGAGACTAGTGGTTAGAGTACCAATACTAGTGGTTAGAGTAGCAATACTAGTGGTTAGAGTAGCAATACTAGTGGTTAGAGTAGCAATACTAGTGGTTAGAGTAGAAATACTAGTGGTTAGAGTAGCAATACTAGTGGTTAGAGTAGCAATACTAGTGGTTAGAGTAGCAATACTAGTGGTTAGAGTAGCAATACTAGTGGTTAGAGTAGAGAGACTAGTGGTTAGAGTACCAATACTAGTGGTTAGAGTAGCAATACTAGTGGTTAGAGTAGCAATACTAGTGGTTAGAGTAGAGAGACTAGTGGTTAGAGTACCAATACTAGTGGTTAGAGTAGCAATACTAGTGGTTAGAGTAGAAATACTAGTGGTTAGAGTAGCAATACTAGTGGTTAGAGTAGCAATACTAGTGGTTAGAGTAGCAATACTAGTGGTTAGAGTAGCAATACTAGTGGTTAGAGTAGAGAGACTAGTGGTTAGAGTACCAATACTAGTGGTTAGAGTAGCAATACTAGTGGTTAGAGTAGCAATACTAGTGGTTAGAGTAGCAATACTAGTGGTTAGAGTAGAGAGACTAGTGGTTAGAGTAGCAATACTAGTGGTTAGAGTAGCAATACTAGTGGTTAGAGTAGCAATACTAGTGGTTAGAGTAGCAATACTAGTGGTTAGAGTAGCAATACTAGTGGTTAAAGTAGCAATACTAGTGGTTAGAGTAGCAATACTAGTGGTTAGAGTAGCAATACTAGTGGTTAGAGTAGCAATACTAGTGGTTAGAGTAGCAATACTAGTGGTTAGAGTAGCAATACTAGTGGTTAGAGTAGCAATACTAGTGGTTAGAGTAGCAATACTAGTGGTTAGAGTAGAGAGACTAGTGGTTAGAGTACCAATACTAGTGGTTAGAGTAGCAATACTAGTGGTTAGAGTAGAAATACTAGTGGTTAGAGTAGCAATACTAGTGGTTAGAGTAGCAATACTAGTGGTTAGAGTAGCAATACTAGTGGTTAGAGTAGCAATACTAGTGGTTAGAGTAGAGAGACTAGTGGTTAGAGTACCAATACTAGTGGTTAGAGTAGCAATACTAGTGGTTAGAGTAGCAATACTAGTGGTTAGAGTAGAGAGACTAGTGGTTAGAGTACCAATACTAGTGGTTAGAGTAGCAATACTAGTGGTTAGAGTAGCAATACTAGTGGTTAGAGTAGCAATACTAGTGGTTAGAGTAGCAATACTAGTGGTTAGAGTAGCGATACTAGTGGTTAGAGTAGCGATACTAGTGGTTAGAGTAGCAATACTAGTGGTTAGAGTAGCAATACTAGTGGTTAGAGTAGCAATACTAGTGGTTAGAGTAGCAATACTAGTGGTTGAGTAGCAATACTAGTGGTTAGAGTAGCAATACTAGTGGTTAGAGTATCAATACTAGTGGTTAGAGTAGCAATACTTGTGGTTAGAGTACCAAGACTACCGGGTTAGAGTTTCATGGAAAGAGAAAATCGATAAACACTTAAATAATTGCAAGAGTAGGTGAAGTTTGGTGACAATTAAGAATCATTGTTGAAGAGACAATACCTTGATCGCCTTTTGTTTTCCTGAAGACATGGATAAGAATCTTTGACTATCTAGTAACTTAAGTTCTCCTAGTTCATCTTTACGATAGGCCCATTGTCCTGCGTATGGTGTAAATAACAATAGTGTGTTCAAGTCATTACGTTAAACAACAAACCTGTACTGGTCAGTGGCAAGTTAGTTGCAATTAGATCAATCAATTTCTCAACTCCTTTGTAATAGTTAACGCTGTAAGAATGCAAGAACAAGTTCTTATTATAATTAATGTTTTCTAGCGGTTAGATGAGATATATTATAATTGTTTATGTTTATTCCATCCCAGCAAATAATCAAATCATTTAACTTCATTTTCATTTTATAAAATGTAGAGTTTATTTATATTTAGAACATTTTACATAACTATGCTTTCAAGCCTTTAAGTACAACTAAATATATCTAAATACATAAAAGTACATCTAAGTACAACTGCACCGACTCGATGTCCGACAGGAAGCTCTCGTTGGCGTCGATTTCACTGCGAGAGAACAAAGCAATGCCGGTGACGTCCTGACCAATCAGCTCCTCCGGATCGTACATTCGACAGTCGAAAACGCTGTACTGGGTGCCAGAGAGACGAAGTACTCGACACTCGATAACGTCGTGGAGGTACTCGTAGAGTTGTTGCCGGGGGAGATGGGATGGTAGGTCAATGGAGTAGTAGGTGTTGATCATCTTAAGGAGGCAGGTCCGATCTGGAATTTAGGAGGGATCAGAGTTCAGAGTTCAGAGAGGGAGAGGGTAATAGTGGGAGAGGAAAATAGAAAGAGAGTGAAGGGAAAGAGAGAGGGATAGGGAGAGGGAGATGTAGAGAGAGGAGAGGAAGATGGATATAGGAAGAGAGGGATAGGGAAAAGGAGAAAGAGAAAAAGAGGGAGATAGGAAGGATAGTGAAGGTAGATAGGAAGAGAGGTAGAGGAAGAGATAGTAAGAGAGGGAAAGGGAGGGGGAAAGAGAGAGGGATAGGGAGTGGGAGGAGACGAATAGGGAAATAGGAAGAGAGGGGAGGGTGATGGAAAGGGGGAGGATAGGAAGAGGAGAGGAAGAGTGAGATAGAAAGAATGGGATAGGGAGATGAGATAGGAAGAGAGGGAGAAGAAGAGATAGGAAGAGAGGGAGAGAGAGATAAGATAGGAAGAGAGGGATATGGAGGGGAGTTAGGAAGAGAGGGAAAGGGTGAGGGAAAGGGGGAGGAGAGGAAGAGGAGAGGAAGTGGGAAATAAGAAAGGAAGAGAGGGAGAAGAAGAGATAGGAAGAGAGGAAGAGGGAGATAGGAAGAGAGGGAGAAGATGAGATAGGAAGAGAGGGAGATGATAACACTAACGATATCTCTCGTTTACAATTGAACTCAGGTATTTCGGCAGACAGATTCTAACGATGTTCTCGATGGCGCCGTTATGTTTATTGTAGACGCGGCCGATCACGTAAGAAACGCCCCTGGCGGCGGTGTCGGGGGTGTTGCCGTCGCCTCGCGCCACCTGCAGGGCGGCGCAGTCCATCGACGGCACCTCGTGCAACAGGCAACCGCCGGAAGTGGTGACGCCGCGTAGGATGCGCCCCCTGGAGCCGCCCATGCGAGTTATCGTATTGCCGGCGGCTCCGTAGACAACCGCGGCCCCGGATCTCTTGTTACTCCGAGGGTTGGCGGCGACGGGAGCCGGGGTGATGACCCGGGTATCGGGTGGGTTCGGCCTCTGACCGGCCAACAGTAGGCTCTGACCGGGCTTAATGCTGCCGATGAGGAGGCTTTGACCGGCGCGTACATGTCCGGCGTGTCTTTGAGCCGGAGCTAGCCGAGGTCGTTTGACCGGGAGTCTGGCCATCGCCGCGTTTGGCAACGTGAACGCGCGGAGTACCGTGACCTTCGGTCGAGTGAACGGTTGCAGCATAGTAACGTTGCCGGGGGCAACTGGTGGTCGAACAGGTCTAACAATTGGTCCCGGTAACCTTCCGGTAACTCCCTGGGAAGTGGAGGCGATGGGATGAACGTAAGAGGCCGAGTGCTTTAACACGGAATCGATTTCCACGTCACTTTCGGTTTCGCTGTCATCTCGAAGTTTTTCATTACTGCTCTCATCGTGATTAATGGTAACATCTTTATTAGTGTTAACACCTTTATTAGCATTAACACCTTTATTAGTGTTAACACCAATATTAGCAATAACACCTTTATTAGCATTTACAACTTTATTAGTGTTAATACCAATATTAGCATTAATTTCTTTATTTGCATAAATTTCTTTATTTGCATTAATTTCTTTATTTGCATTAATTTCTTTATCACGAATTCTATCAATAACGTAATTCCTATCATCGCCGTCGATTGCTTTGTTCCCGTATCTATTGTCCGCCCCGACATTACCACCCGTTATTCCATTCGCCTTCGACGGTTCGTGCTCCTCTTCCTCTCCTTCGAGTCGATTGCGGACGGCGGTCAGTTGGCCGTCCAGCGGCATGCCGTGTTCGTTGTACATAATGCCGTCGTCTCCGAGGTACTTGTCGGCTGCGTCGGTGTCGCTGTCGCCGTTAGCGACGGCGTCGACGTCGCTGAAGATTTCGCTTGTTCCAGTACATTCCGAAAGGGGTTTCGTCGTCTCTTCGTCCTCTTGTTCCGCGTTGGCGTCGAGAGCTTCCGTAGCGGTTTCGACGGAGGAGATGGCGCGTCGGTTCTCGGTGTAGAATGAATGCGAAGTCGAGTCGGCGAAGTGTTCGACGGTGATGTTGGAGTGAGTCGAAGGGCTGTCGGATTGCGGCGGTGAAATCGGCGCGGCAACTGAATCCGCAGTTTCTACAACTTTTGGCTCACTATTCAATTTGAAGCTGATAACCTGAGGAGAGAGTGAGAAGGAGAGGGTGAGGAGGAGAGGGTGAGGAGGAGAGAGGTGAGGAGGAGAGGGTGAGGAGGAGAGGGTGAGGAGGAGAGGGTGAGGAGGAGAGAGGTGAGGAGGAGAGGGTGAGGAGGAGAGGGTGAGGAGGAGAGGGTGAGGAGGAGAGAGGTGAGGAGGAGAGGGTGAGGAGGAGAGGGTGAGGAGGAGAGGGTGAGGAGGAGAGAGGTGAGGAGGAGAGGGTGAGGAGGAGAGGGGTGAGGAGGAGAGGGGTGAGGAAGAGAGGGTGAGGAGGAGAGGGTGAGGAGGAGAGGGTAAGGAGGAGAGGGTGAGGATGAGAGGTGTGAGGAGGAGAGGTGTGAGGAGGAGAGGGGTGAGGAGGAGAGGGGTGAGGAGGAGAGGGTGAGGAGGAGAGGGTGAGGAGGAGAGGGTGAGGAGGAGAGGGTGAGGAGGAGAGGGTAGGAGAGGGTGAGGAGGAGAGGGTGAGGAGGAGAGGGTGAGGAGAGGGTGATGAGGAGAGGGGTGAGGAGGAGAGGGGTGAGGAGGAGAGGGTGAGGAGGAGAGGGTGAGGAGGAGAGGGTGAGGAGGAGAGGGTGAGGATGAGAGGTGTGAGGAGGAGAGGTGTGAGGAGGAGAGGGTTAGGAGGAGAGGGTGAGGAGGAGAGGGTGAGGAGGAGAGGGTGAGGAGGAGAGGGTGAGGAGGAGAGGGTGAGGAGGAGAGGGTGAGGAGGAGAGAGGTGAGGAGGAGAGGGTGAGGAGGAGAGGGTGAGGAGGAGAGGGTGAGGAGGAGAGAGGTGAGGAGGAGAGGGTGAGGAGGAGAGGGTGAGGAGGAGAGGGTGAGGAGGAGAGAGGTGAGGAGGAGAGGGTGAGGAGGAGAGGGTGAGGAGGAGAGGGTGAGGATGAGAGGTGTGAGGAGGAGAGGTGTGAGGAGGAGAGGGGTGAGGAGGAGAGGGTGAGGAGGAGAGGGTGAGGAGGAGAGGGTGAGGAGGAGAGGGTTAGGAGAGGGTGAGGAGGAGAGGGTGAGGAGGAGAGGGGTGAGGAGGAGAGGGGTGAGGAGGAGAGGGTGAGGAGGAGAGGGTGATGAGGAGAGGGTGAGGAGGAGAGGGTTAGGAGGAGAGGGTGAGGAGGAGAGGGTGAGGAGGAGAGGGTGAGGAGGAGAGGGTGAGGAGGAGAGGGTGAGGAGGAGAGGGGTGAGGAGGAGAGGGTGAGGAGGAGAGGGTGAGGAGGAGAGGGTGAGGAGGAGAGGGTGAGGAGGAGAGGGGTGAGGAGGAGAGGGTGAGGAGGAGAGGGTGAGGAGGGGAGGGATGAGGAGGAGAGGGTGAGGATGAGAGGTGTGAGGAGGAGAGGTGTGAGGAGGAGAGGGTGAGGAGGAGAGAGTGAGGAGGGTTAATAGGAAGGTAAGAGGAAAGGGTTAATAGGAAGGTAAGAGGAAAGGGTTAATAGGAAGGTAAGAGGAAATGGTTAATAGGAAGGTAAGAGGAAAGGGTTAATAGGAAGGTAATTGGTAGGGTTAATAGGAAGGTAAGAGGAAAGGGTTAATAGGAAGGTAAGATGAAAGGGTTAATAGGAAGGTAATTGGTAGGGTTAATAGGAAGGTAAGAGGAAAGGGTTAATAGGAAGGTAATATGAAAGGGTTAATAGGAAGGTAAGAGGAAAGGGTTAATAGGAAGGTAAGAGGTAGGGTTAATAGGAAGGTAAGAGGAAAGGGTTAATAAGGGAAGGTAAGAGGAGAGGGTTAATAGGAAGGTAAGAGGAAAGGGTTAATAGGAAGGTAAGATGAAAGGGTTAATAAGGGAAGGTAAGAGGAGAGGGTTAATAGGAAGGTAAGAGGAAAGGGTTAATGGGAAGGTAAGAGGAAAGGGTTGTGTGTAGCAATAACCACAGAAGAAATCAATATTCTTTATAATTAAATACTCTTTGCTTCATTTCAGAAGAAGAAGATTTATGAATTGTGGTCAGTAGTTGAATCATTGGTATTGTCTACGGAGATAACAAACAATGCGAAGTCAACCAGATATCAGATAAGAATGAACTAACTGTTTCCTTTCCAATTGTCTGCTTCCCAGTGTGTGTTTTGTCCAACTGAAAAGTAATCGTAGTCGGCATTAAATCTCAATAGACAAGAGTTAACCTAAAGAACTAGTGGTTTCAATGAAGTATTCTTAAGGAGGAAATAGAACCGGGACTTTGAATGGCTAGATATTATAATAGTAACTTAGTCTACCTAAATAAATAACTAACTTAGTCTCTAAGTAAATAAGTAACTCAGTCTACCTAAATAAATAAGTAACATAGTCTCTAAATAAATAAGTAACATAGTCTCTAAATAAATAAGTAACATAATCTCTAAATAAATAAGTAACTTAGTCTCTAAGTAAATAAGTAACTTAGTCTCTAAGTAAATAAGTTACTTAGTCTTGGTAAGTAACTTAGTCTACTTATGTAAATAACATAAAAATAACTTTGTTTTCAGCAAGTGCAACGACTTTCAATTAATGTTTTATACGTGTAGTGGAATACTTTAAAACATAAAGTGACGAGAGTTAATGAAAGGAAAGTTTCCAGAGATAACTTGTCGATTACGAAGACAAAACGCATTCGTTGGCGCAAATACAACCTTGAGGTTATGTACGGCGTCAATCCTTTTTATCGACGGGTCGTGAAAGTGAAGTTGAACTCGAATGGGAAACTCTCCCCAGCCGTACCGGATCAAATTGAATGGAGGATTACTGCGAGAGTGGTTGGGAGAGTGGTAATAGGAGAGGACAAGAGAGTGGTGAGGAGAGTTGTAGAGGATAATGGGAAGAAGAGTGGTAAGATGAAAGTGGTCAGATTGGTTGGTAGAGTGGGTAGGAGAGTGGTAAGAAGAGAGAGGAATGAGGAATGATCTCTATCTTAAAGATCTGTCTTAATGATATGTCCTAATGATCTGTCTTAATGATCTGTTTTAATGATCTGTCTTAACCCGGTATTAACCCTGTCTTAACCATGTCTTAACCCTGTCTTAATGATCTGACTTAACCCTGTCTTAATGATATTTTAATGATATGTCTAAATGATCTGTCTTAACACTGTATTGACCCTTTCTTAACCCTGCCTTACCCTGTTTTAATCATATATTAACCATGTCTTAATGATCAGTCTTAACCCTATCTTAACCCCGTCTTAACCCTGTCTTAACCCCGTCTTAACCCTGTCTTAATGATCAGTCTTAACCCTGTCCTAAGAGTTCATAATCTACTCGTTATTAGCTTATTCACAACAAATGAAATCTTGATCTCACCCTGATTAATTAGCTACATGTTACTCTAATGCAGGCACAAGGTTAAGTACAAGATACCAGATGGTAGAGTGCATGGCAACGAGAGTGATGTATTAGGTAGTGAGTATAAAGATGTATTTCAAAGAAAAATACATTAAAACAATAAAACATGACTACACTACTACACTAATACACAACTATCTTACAACCTTACAACACTACTACCCTGTAGTCAAACTATAGACAAGATATTGATAACAAAGCATTATATAAGTGATCTAACCTAATCTCGACGATGTCATTTGGAGCATAGCTGGGGTGCAGGAAAAACCACACTTTGGAAAGATAATCAATTTTCACTTTTGCGGATTCTTCGTAAGTATCTGCAGAGTTAAGTGATGAGAGTGGTACTGGGAGATAATCTAGGTACAAGCTAGTAGGTTAATATGTGGACAGTATACAAGTTACAAGGAGTATAAGGTACAAGGATTACAAAATATAAGGTACAAGGCATACAAGGTAGAAAGTATACAAGGAATAAGGAACAAGGTACAAAGAATACAGGGTACAAGATACATATTATATAAGGTACAAAGTATAAGTAATACAATATATGAGGTGTACAAGATACAAGTAACAGGTAGAGGTAGAGTACAAGGTATAAAGTGCAAGGTATAAGGTATTAGGAAAAAAGTAGAAGGTACAAGGTATCCACAGAGCAATCAGAGTGACAGACTTAATAAATATAATGTTAATAAGATATAAATAAGATATAAATCAATTATCTGCATTACGAAAATAATTATTAATATTATTACCTGTAGAGTTAACTGTAAATAATAAATTACTAATAAAATTATCAATATTAATATTAATAATCTAATATCGTTAACATTGAATCGGAAATTTATCATAAAAAATAATGACCATTATCTTGTCGTAAATAAATCATCCATTTATGAGTGTATCTCTCGTTGATTTCACGTTCCGAAGGGTGGATATAACTGTAATAGTATGTTTTCAATGAGTGTTAAATAATATCACTTTATAACAGTGTAGAGTAGATATGATTGTAAAAATTGAATTGAAACATCTAATATATTATATTTATATTTATTTATTTATAAGATAGTAACATTCATTTTTATAAATAATATAAGCCAAAATAAAATGAAAACAAAAATAAGCTATAAATAGATTGATTACTCACCGCGACACATTTCCTATAATAATTCGTTTCTTAACGGAATTCAAAGATTTATTAGCTGGACAGTTAATATCTTTTATTGGCTTAACTTCCTATGCAACAAATATAAATCAGTTTAACAAAAATCATGAAAAGTATTTACTATAAAATAGATTTCTAAAATTAATTTTGGTTATTTGATGACACCGAGAATAAAATGTATTGGAAATTGCGTTAACAGAAAATATGCGAAAATATCTATACGTGAATATAGAATATATTGCCCCTAAAATTTATTGCAGTAAATCTAAGTAAGTAAGAAATAAATCCTATTCTGTTCTACCAACGATCTTATCGGTGATACAATCAGGAATGGCAATCTTCACCTCTGAACTTGTGTTGTTATAGAAGTTAGGTATTGAACTTTTTTCGTCCCTATGGTAACCAACGTTAGATTTGAAATTGAATTATTAAGTTTAATAAATATATATATTAATGGCTTTAAGGGGACAAGTGACTATTAAGTTGTCAATGTAAAACCTTACGCCGGGGCCTCCATTCTATAAACCAACTAATAAATGTGTATGAAAAATATATTAAATTAGTGATAATTCACAGGCTTATTGTTGTTGTTAATTGTTATAACAAGAATATCTTAACAAAGACTGGTTTCTAGGGAGTTTAGGTTATCAGTTGATAGTTATAAGTTTAATTTCAACACATGGGATGGGACGGGATGAAAAGACTCAACCGAATATATTAATAGTAATTACTCTATATATATATATTGTATTAAAGAAGGTTGAACATAATACAAATGCACGAAGTGCAGAGTAATAATATTAAATGAAACTAACCAATTAAAACAATCGTCGAAAGTTGGTCTGAATTTTAATTTCTTGCTTACAATTTGTTTAATGGCTGGGTGTACGCAATCGGGCTTCTTGATCTATGAATGAAACATTATATGGTCACAAGATAAGAAGTACTGTAGTGTATTGCATGGAAAATCATTTTTGAGATACTAATAGTTGTATTTATAATTTATATTATAAGTAAATGATATATTTAATATTATTAAGATAATATATTATAATAAAATATAAACAATTACAATAATAAATATTAAATTTAAATAACTAGTCTAGATACGAAGAGATTAAATGAAACAAAATGAGTGAAATGAACCTCGACGAAAAGTGACAAACCTTTAACCGAGGACCTATATTTACTTCATTTCCCAGGTCGTTTTTGTACAACGATATGGCCAAAACACTCCGTAGTTTGTCAATTTCGCATTTAGCATCGTAGATTCTCTGCGACAGCAATATCGTTAAAATTTATACTCGAATATGACTTAATTGAATATTTACTAGTTGTAAGATATTAGTTAAGTGATTAACTAGTTATCGAATGAGGAGGAGAAAAGTGAATGATTGCACAATAAATATGTATAGATGATTAAAATTGAAGAATTAATTGAAACCTGGTCGGATTTTATTATGAAATCTTCGTAGAGGTCCAATTCGCGGACGAAATGATTCTTAAGTTTCAGTTTCACATTATTTTTTAAGCTACCTATCATTATTAAACATTCCGATTACCTTTCTAATTTATTAATATTATTGTTTGGTTAATTGATTATATTATATAATAGCTTATTAGTTAAACTAAACTTTAAAAGGCATGGTTTAAAAATAGAACAAAAACTTTAGGAATAAATTCAATGTCTCAGTGAATACATAATCAAAATGAGTGTATTCAAAACGATTTGGAGATATTTAAATTATAATTCTAAGATAATCATAAGTTTTAGTTATCAATGTTCATAGTTTAAGAATTATATTGAATTTATACAAGACTGGTCTTAATAAAATCAAAATATTGAGTTACCTATTGTCTAATTGGTTCAGGACTATTTACAACAATTTAGTAGGATCACACAAACAAAACTTAAACCTAACCTATTTTGGAAATCCTAAACAAAACACAATATAACTTGTATATATCTCATTTCTGAACAAATTTCGATATCGTTACATAGCATTCATGAAGAACATACCGATGACGTTAGTTTTCCCGAAACTGAATGGCTTTTCGTCGACGGGTTCGCTGGCTGCGTTGCGTCGATTAGCCAAATCTGGCATGTCGTCGAGTAGCAGGGAATCCGCGCTGAGTGCGTAGATATCACCAACAGTGATGGCATCGTCGCAGCCGCCGATATCGTCGGGAGAACACACGCGACGACGTTTGCAGTCGTCGCGTCGGTTGTTGGGTGAACGCGAGGACGAAGCGTCCTCCCGATGCATTGTTTCCCGTCGGCTACCAGCCTCCGATACGATTGGACGGGAGAATGGAGAATGGTCGAGATCAATACCATCCATTTGTCAACTAACTAAATCTATAAAATGTTATCAGAATACAGATAAAATGTAATCATTTATTATATATAGTGTATTTTTATTTAAATAAGAATTTGATTATTATATTTGTTTTATAAGAGATTTTCACATTCTGATTAAAATCGTATTAGTATTGAAGGATATAAATAGATCCAATTCTACGAAAGTATATGATATTGCAAAGAACATGATATTATATATATAACTCATATAGCGCATACTATAATAGTATGGTACTGTGTCTTACATCATATGATGTTTTTTTATATCGTATAATTAATAGTTTTGACAATGGTTTTAAATTGTATAATAGTGTGATAATTAAATAAATATAAATATAATATTTATAAAAAATGTTTCTATATCTAGTACATAGTATACTATATTATATTTTAAATGATACAGAATGTAGTACATAAACGATAATAAGTCAATTTGATATAAATAACATTATTTCTGATTAGTTGATATATTAAAATAGTTTAATTGTATTATTCAGTTTAATTATTTTATATGATTAACGTATATAACCATCAGATTAAACATTTATAAGAAATATTTCAATGAAAATTAAGGAAATGCTCAATATTTTTTAAATTTTGAATTCTACAATAATAAACCGATATAATCATAATGTATATATTAATTTTGTATTTTTAATTAATATATTTTATATTTTCAAAATCTATTAACACAAAATACATATGGTATTTACATTGTAGATAAAACATAATTAATACAAATAAAAAGTATCTATAAATATATTTACGTAGCCTTTCTAGAATAAATAACTTTGTTTATATCCGTTGAGTTTATATTTGAAATATTATAAAATTACTTTAAACTATACGTAGCACTATTAACACAATAATGTAAACCTTTTGTTATTTTATAAATAACTAATATTAATTAAAGTATTATAATGATATGTTTTTAAAAATCGAATACAACAGTATACGGCAAATCTTATTTGAATATAAACAAAATTAATTCAACAAATTTTTTTTACAAATATTAGTTAAATAAGTATACATATATTAACTTGTGTCGATAAAATAACTGCTCAAACTACCAATCGTAGCATATCGATAAGAGATTCTTAAACATAAATAAAACATAAATAAAAACACAAATACTAAATATTTATATCCCGTTTATGTATTTCTAATTTTGATATGATACTTTTTACTTTGTCTATAAACTAATTGAATATAACTAGATTTTATAACAATAAATATTATTAGCTAGACCTAAAAACCTATTTGCATACATGTTTAGACTGTCCGACTGCGATATTCTAATACACATCCCATTATTGCATATGGTCTCAATCAATATAGATAAATCAGATATTTAATGGATTCGATATTTTGACATAGTTTTATTTTTTGACATAGATTTGACATAGATTACTAAATTGAATTTAGTAAATTCCATATATATCTAATATATGTAAATGATGCTACATAAGAACTGTTTATTTAATAAATAGTAACTACTATCACAGCAACATGTTTCAATATAAGTATTATCATTAGCTTATTCTGTATTAAAAGTCCTATGATAACTTCCTATATATAGTAGGTGTTAAGATGCCGTTATAAGTAGATATATATATCTCAATAATTATATCGTAACTTAATATTCTCTGTAGTATATATGATAATAAAACATATTTATTAAATTAAATAGTTTGTCCAATATCCATATCTAAAATTCCTACACCGCATTATTAGTCCTTAAATTGCATTCAATTTATGTTTTACGTAGGACCTACAATGTAGTTCCTACATCCAAAGCAACTTGTACCTCGAGTGTTTCTCGAGTACATAAGAGGGATTTGCTAGTGTACCTTAATATATTGATGTGTCATCCTTATCAATTATTACCATTTTAATATTATTTCTATAAATACAAACGGTATGGTTAAATATAATTAATTAATCCTATTGTTAGCAAACTAAGTAGTTATCTTAATTATTAATATAAATAAGTTATCAGTAATCCTTATATAGTATCTGTCCTGGTTCAGTATAAATGATTATATATAAGAATTAGACTAAATCTAAAAATATCTCCAATATATTCTTCTTATAATTGAGTTAACCCAAAATATTAAAAAATAAAGTATACTAATCGATTATAATTTAATTAAAAAGTAACTATGAAATAATAAAGAGTCTAAATTGGAATCAAAGCGCTATATATTAAATTCATAACAAGGTATATCTTACAATAAGTAATACATATATACAATCGAATTATTTATGATAATATTAAATTAAACAAGATTTTAAATAGATCATATTTCTTATATAAATTTATATATAAATCAATAAATGTAGATATAAATTTAAATCACATATATATTTATAAATATTTTTATTTCAGATTAATATTTAAATATTATATCATTAATATTAATTATAATTAATGATTTAAAATAATTTTAATATATTTATATAATTTATTAATATATTAATAGATTTTTCATTTTCAAAATTAAATTGAAACAAAAATGAATTATTTTAAAACACTGCTTTCTAATATTCTATAATTAAATGTTAGTAATGCTATTATTATTACATAGTATATCATATATTCATACTCTTCTCGAGTGTACATTAAATTGGAATTATTAGCGAGGGTGAATCCATCTATGCCCTCATCATGTCACGAATTCGTAACTAAATTTATAAACAATATTGGTAAACTGGAATATGTACATATGAAATGAGATATAAGTATTTTCTAATGATTGATAATGTAGTATATTGAATTTTCATAACATTAAAATATAAAAGCAATACTAAAAGGATTGTTAATTCATATCAACTTGCCAACATTACGCATATAAGCTTATGTATAAATCTGCATATACGATATATTATATATCCTCATTATATAATATCTCTAGTCTAGTGTGAACAGAAGCCATAATCATTTTCGATGTTATGAAAAAGCACAAATTATATATTATAGTTCTTATAATAATGATAAACATCTAAATATATATGTATATATAAAGTTATACATTTGCTATGTAATCGTGTTGATTATTTCTACATATAGTCATGAGTAATGACTGATTACACATTCTTTAACCAAATTCTCCTACAACTGAACATCGTGAAGGATTTATATAAACACTATTTGCAAATACACCAATGGATAAATATTGATGAATGTATTGCCTAGATTCTAGTATCTTTTGAGACTGTGTAATATCTGGGTGTATTATCTGTAATCTTAAATTTATCAAATATATACTATTGATTGTAGTACAAATACATAATTATACATACATATATACATACACTCAACACACGCACTCATATACTCATATATATATTCATATATATATATATATATATATCTAGGAAAATAATAAATATATATTTTTGTTTTTCAATAAATATATAAATCATAACCCGGTAACATAAGAATTAATATTAGAGTTATCTTTCATATCAATTGAAATATTTAATTATGTTTATATAAACTGATGTATAGCAGTACATACTAAACATGGGACTAATTCGATAAGTTAACGATATACTTCCTCAATACAATACGTTGCATTGACACATATTACGTTCACAACACGCTACATGGTGTCCTTTATAAACTTTGTAATGGGTTAAGGGAGTTTAAAATTCCTATGCCCAAATATCTCTGTTTTAAAGGTTTACATCATGCTAACTGGGATATGGGGACCAGGTTTATTAGCTCTACTCTCAGTGTATAATTGTACATATCGGTAATCATTAATTTAGTATATACGCTTTTTAGAAGTATATCCTCTGCATACATTTACTATTATCGGTATACTGACTAGCAGTGAATGAGCCCTCTAGTTATACATAAGTTCATACTTTGTATCTTTTACATCGTTTTTCTTATGTTGTGAATTTTGAATTGATGATTCATAATCGATGTGGCGTGAGCGTGTGATCGCGCGGGCGCGAATTTCAATGTACGCAAAACATGTTTAGATACACTAAATATTGGGTGGTAACAGTGTTAATATATTGCATTATTTCCCTAACAATACTCTTGCAGAATAGAGTACTAGTAATAGTAATAATATAACCTATTCGATAATAAAGCCATAACTTATAAAAACATCTAAAATTGCTATTCAATAATTTGTATTAATTAACTGTTTCATTAATTTTATTTTACGTAAATGTGTCTATATGTTAAAGATATTACATTATGCAAGTAAGTTTACGATATCCTAAACTATTTAAGTATATATCGATACTATTAGTATATATGTATATGTATCTATTTATTATTCTAATATATTATATATATTATATAATAGTTAGTTATATATAAAAAAGGAAAATACAAATATTTGATTATTTTATAAAGTCCTTTGTTATGTTAACAATGATAGTAAACAAGATACGTGAAATTGAATACCTTTTTTGTTATGGAGTGTTCAGCGTTGTTATTAATAGTTCAACCAGCAGTCAATAACAATACGACAGTACATAGACTAACTACACATATTAAATTAAATGAATAAAGTATATATGTCTATTTAATTAATTTAATCTGTTAATTTTGCTACTGTTAAATACGTAGTTATAATGAAAATTGTATAAATTATTAAATTAATAGATTTCTATTTATAGTATTTCTAGGTTTTTTTATTAATATATATGTGTGCATTAGGGATTAATAAATTAATAAATAAATATATATATATCGGTACTTTTATTCTATGAATTATACATAATGACTTTGTTATCAATTATACGGTTCATAATATTTAAGTCACCATTTAATACAGTATATAATATGAATTGTATTATAGATATAAAAAAATATGAACAAATATTTAGAATTTAGATTTACATATATTTCCTTGTACCTCTACATTTCCCTACAATTACCTCTTTATCTACATCAGCGTCACTTAATAAACACAAATCGTTGTCAGAGTCTCGACTTCAACATCACATCGATTGCCTAAAGTGCACTATGACCCATATGGCACCGGACCCCACTTGGTCGATATCCATACGTCTGTTCCACGGCGCGTGTGCCTTTTACACCGGCATATCTCTGTTACAATTCGCTAACGGTTAGATACGTGACGCGTTCAGGGTCGCCATGACGACCTGCTAATAATCGTACCTTTTCATATTTCTAACTCCCCCGCATATTAATTTATCACGCTCATACTCGTTGACTTCCCGTTAACCGATGTACATGAATCCAGCCGAATGTTTCCGTAATAATCCCCGCTACGTCGCATAGGTGTATTCCTAAAGCTTCCTCGAGCTACCAACCAAACCCATTCGATCTAACAACGCTTCTTTACGATACGTTGTCCCTACTGCGTTACCAACAGACCTCTCCACCACCGCCGCCGAGGAACAACCACAGTTCTACGCCATCGCGTATTTTTCCCTACTGCTGTTCACGTTGTTTATGTACTACAGAGCCTGCCTCATGGATCCAGGCTACGTTACTCACAACCAGTTAAACAAGGTAGGTTCATACTATCGGTGTAATTCGTAACTTTCTTATACTAAACCGAATGATAGTAAATATGTTTAGCGAATTGTAAACGGCTGCTGGCAAATTGATTATTATCAGTTTTAATATATTAATAAATTCAGATTTCAATGACAAAATATAGTTTTAACATTATAACACATATTAAAGCTATAATTACCTGTATGTAATTTGCTGGACCATACAGATTATACACAGATCATAGACATTGTACAAATACAGATTATACAAATAGATCCAATGAACTGAAAATTATATCAAATATAAATTACATATCGATATCTATATCTATATTACATATAAATATCCATATTACAAGATATCATATACTATAATAATATTATATATTCGATGATGTGTTAATTTCTGATTAATATATATATATATATATATATATATATATATATATATATATATATTATTGTATATATGTATGTGTATGTATTTTCTACGTGTATATTATATTATCACTGAATAGGAGTGTACCTAATACATGAGTTTATCAGAGTATTTACTAATTACTATAATACATCATAATTACATCACCGTTACGTTCCCGAAGATAGAATACGATGACGACGTTAGTGAATCTAGAAATCAGATCGAAACAGGCCTAAAGTTGCGTAATTGCGGATTTTGCGGTAATGTAGAGGTTATTTAATAAACATATTAGTTAAGACAATATCTAGGGCAGTTTGATTTTTTTGTTATATAATAAAATTAAAAATATACTTTATTTGAATTAAAAATATATTATGTTTATTTGATATTCAAAATACATATAACATATTGTCTAATTGTTACATCATCTAGTGTATTAAGCCGCCACATAGCGTGATGTAATTAGTATATAAAATGGTTAAAATATAATAAATACTACTCATTTAAATATAAAAGAAAATGTGATTGTTAACATTAGTATGTTAGTATTATGAGATTGACTTTGTAAATTATTATCTCGAAATGTAGAAACTAATTATTAATTTACAGTCTGCGTTTTACCAGAATAGCAAAGGTACAGTTCTACCAACCAATCCGTGTACACCGTATACTCTACAGGCTAACATTACATCACTATATTCTCTATATAATTGCATATGAACCACCGAAAATGAGCGGAGTCCTCGCCATTGTAGGGGTTGCTATAGCAACCACCATATGTAACTTCCTTATGTGATTGCGCTGTTGTTATAGTTACCGTAAAACTCCACGTATACGTGTCTTGTTAACGTATAATAAACATCACTAAATGCATTGATAGCAACCCACTGAACTGCCATATTGTTGACTTCCTACATTCTACATAGCTATCATATTACTTATGTACCCTGTATAACTAGTATACATCAGTTTCCATGGCAACCAATGCGCTTATCGCCCCATAACTATCTACAACCTTCTCCATAGCAACAGCTACGATGCTCACTCCCGTAACTACCCATAACTATCTCCATAGCAACCATTGCGCGGTCGCCACTGCGAGGAGTGCAATCACTGCGTGCATAAGTTCGACCACCATTGTCCCTGGCTGGACACCTGTGTCGGCGAGAAAAACCATTGCGTATTCTACATGTTCTTGACATCGCAGTGCATCTTCTCCGTGTGGAGCGTGCAGCTGGCCGGGTTAGAGGTCGTCCCGGGTGCACGTATACCTAGAGCGCTAATGACCCCAAAAACCTATTATTCGAGTAATCGCGTACCTATATTGAGACAAATAACTACACTCAGTTATAAAATAACTACAAATATACATAGAATTCAATTACATTAATTAATTAAACTAACTTTAATATAAATTAATAGTATCGATGAATTATAACTATAGATGATAATATGATAATATGTCTATAACTATAGATGATACTATCTCTGCAACTCTCCGATTCCTTATTTACTCCGCAGGCAGGGTCTACAAAGGGCTTCCAGCTTTCCAGCCTTTGTGACATCTAACTTGAACGTTCTGTTCGTAATATTCATGCAATGTCTGTTTACCATCGCCACCGGCGTGCTGTCGATCATGCACTCTTACATAGCTACCTTCAACGTGACGACTTGGGAATACGTATCTAGGTCGCGTATCAGGTTAGGTGCGGAGCTAGTGGAGAGCGTGCCTATATACGGGTACGGGCTAATTGTCAGGGAACTCGCGAGGGCAATTATAGCGGGGCAGAGGACTAATGGGGTACCTCCTATAGTCATTGTTTTTATTAGCAATACGGTACGGGCGAAATGACATTTAGTTGATATATTATAAATCATTAACTTCGAGAACTTTCACTATGATTGTAAATACTATTATTATTATTTTATATTCAGAAGTTTAATAAAATTTAAAAGATAACATATTATTAAGTTAATCAATTATGACATCGCAGTGGAATAGCTTAACCTATTTGATAATTACCTCTTATACAAGCGAGAAATATTAATAATTGTATTATAAGGTGTATACAATTAAAATATATAAACATTCGTCAGAATATATTCAAAGTAAAGAATGATAGATATAATAGTATATCCATCGGTGGTTTGTAACACCTTCGTTATGATTATTATCTAAGATATTAACAAATGACGTCGCGCAGCTACCTGAAAACTCTTGCCGACGGTTTGAATCCATTCGACGAACGACCCGCGTACAATCTGTGGAGATTCATCTGGTGCCGACGTCACAACTGGGAGACAACATACTTCTTGCAAACGGGACGCAACCGTGGACTCAATCTCGCGGCTTCTCAAAGTCACCAATCGCGCAATGACGTGTAATAGCAATACGGAGGAGACAGGCGGGGAGAGAAGATAAGATCTGTAAGAAATATTACGAAAAGCTAGGCTAGGGTTGTTTACGGGTCAACGGAAATTAGAGATTGTATGAGTGAATTTACATTCGAGCAACGTGATTACTATTTACGTTTTTAAATATTTATTTATATATAAATATCGACTTCGGATATTATACCACGTTTACTAACGATTGTTTATGAAACCAATACCATATACAGTACTATATTAAAGTTTTTAATACAATAATAAATCATTTATAAAATATGTTTTCTTAAATTATATTGTTAAATTTATAAATATGTATTTATTAAATTAGGTTGTTAAAGTAACACAGTCATTACATCACAAATATTAATAATAAATGTGATATCAAACTAAATAATTTGATGCATTTAATAACTTTCCAAATTAACTACTTTGTTCATATCAGTTGCATAACATAGCTTAAGTTAATTCTTAGATTCACATTACTAGATCATGTAGAAATATAATAAACAAAATCTCAATTTACGATCAATTATATAAGTATTGTATACCAAGGGAAAATATGTAGATATGACAATAGGAATAAAATAAAGGAATAAAATAAATATTTCTAATTAAAATATGTTTAATAAAACATCAGAATAAAATATTAATTAGGTTATATGCTAATGTATATCTTATAATTCTTATATGTATATATATATATATATATATATATGATAATTAATCTATTGTATCTATAGATATTCTTAGTTATATACTATACTATATAGTATACTATATACTATACTATATATAGTAGCCGACATATTAGTATTGCAATAGCAATGATAATGTTATTTACAACGTAAAGTCATGCATTATCATAAGATTAGGTATATCCAATTAGTTAACATTGCATATGAAATAGTATTGCACGTATCTTTGAATATTCAGATATTTTACTACCATTACTACCATTGTACGTTGAGTTTATTATAATGGATTGTATTATGGATGCATTGTACTATAGAATTTATTTGATTTTAATGGTACAATACGATAACAACTAACAATTATCTCATTATATTTCTGTTTTACTTGTAAATTCATTTAGATGTTAGTAATTACAATTAATTACATAATATTCTGAATTTCTTTTGTTTACAATTACAATAAATATATTATCATATTATTCTTCCATATTTTAGTTTAGTAGGCATAATATGTATTTAATAAGTAAGACAAGAGATATTATAATAACAAATTATAATAGTTTTAAATTTAATTAGTTTATAACATATATATAACATATATATTATACTTATCATGACCTGATTTATTTGTATAACTTAAGTTATTATTTATTATGTTTATAAACTGTTACATCGTTTGATACATGTATATATATAATATATTTAACTTATTGCAATTTGTATATTTAGGTTTTTATCAATCTTAAAATTAGTATATTTACGAAGTAATCATTATATAATTGATATAGTTCGTATCGTGAATGGTTAAATTAGACATTCTTAATGTATCAAGTATATATACACCTGTATACTCTATGTTTACCTGTACGATAATAACTCTTACAAAATGGCGGCATGAACGGTTGTTTACGACAGTCGCTAGGCAATGGCTAAACAAAGTTCGGCGCCTCGTTAGTCCAAGCCCATCGATAGTAACGAAAACAAGCAGACTAGGTATCGCGATTAAACTAAGCTAAAGGTACCACATACCATCATCACACACCTTATATAAAGTACCTACTATCTTAAGTATTCTACTTAGCATAATAACTACTACTATACATATCTGAAAAGGCAATAAAGAGATAGAGCTAGAGAGAGACAGAAAAGAAAAGAAAGAAATATTCCGGCTGTAATATGAATGCTTACTCGAGCTATAGAGATTTGGAAAGCTCTCTTCCTTCTATAAGTAAGTACATTTTAGTTTAATATTACCTCGTAAGAAATATGTTTAATGAACATTCAAATATATGGAATATTAATACACAATATAGTACTAAAATTTATACCATCTTATATTAATATATATATATATATATATATTTGTAATATTTATATAATATATATATATTTATAATTATATAAATATATTATAAATATAAAACAATATTATATAATATTGTATAATATGGTTTTAATTAGAGAATAAATCAATTCTTATAAACAATTTTAATAGCTATGGTTATCAATTTTTATGGTTATCAATTGTTATATGTCATTATTGAAGTAATATGATTTAATATGATTTGAATATTTATGTATTGTCCTTGCGTTGATTTTTCACTTATTGTATAAACATTAATCTCTTTACATACTATTAGATAGAGGTCGTCTTCTCGAGCATAGAACCCAGACCGCAGCGGGTCATTTGAGGGCGGGGCTTATGGATGACGGTAGCTTCGCTTACGCCGAAGCGCGCCCCTATGCCCCGCCGACGACCCACGCAACGGCGATCCAGTACGCCCCGCCCACTACTAACGCGGGGTTCGGCGAGTTCACACCCATCGCCTCGAATCCGTACTGCACGGCGGTGGTATCCGGCTCCGCACCCAACGGATACGCCCCTACTGGGGCGTCGATTATTGAACGCGGAAACACCTATGCCCGGGCCGAACTGTACTCCGGAGGCGTGGCTTGCGCTACCGCCTCCTCTAGACCGGTGAGTAGGGCGAATAGTCCAGTAGCAGCCCAGGTGCCTACCTACTACCCCAGACCTCCGTCTCCAAGCCAAAGAAAGCATGTATTCGACGTTAGTTTTAATGAAACCAGTTGATTTGCATCTATATGTAACTTACATTGTTTGTTTAGCATTTACTGTACATTTGTATATATATATATACTAAATATATATATATATATATATATATATATATATATATATATTTATATTTACATAATTATTTTATGTAATTAAATATTGAATACAAGTAGAATTGATAACTAAAGAATTTAAATAATTACGTTGATAGTTATTACTTAAATATAAGTTGTAAATATACAACATACATTTTACATACATATAATCAACATACAATATACATAGTATTTCTATATAAGTATATAAATATAATATACTTATCATTATAACTTAATCTTTAATTAATGTTATATTTCAATATATTAGTAGTACGATAAACTAAATTAAATTAAAATTACACTATATAAGACAAATTAATTTCTATATATATATATATATATATATTTATATATATATACAAAAACCTTCACTTTGCATCTTTGGATATGGGAATAACTAGTAAATCTATTGAGTCGTATTTTAAATATATTATTTCGTTGATTGTTGATCAATATCGATTATAGATATTTCGCGCGCGAGTTTACAGTTTTCTAGGACAAATGCCATTGCATCTATATAACATATCTATACACCTTACTTAAATACTATAACTGCATACACATACATATACATACATACATATACATATACATACACATACATACATATACACCGTGACGACATCAGATATGCTTTCTGCGGATAATAACGGCAGTGACAATATTACAATGGAATGAAGCCTATAGAATTCTATTTTAATCGTACGATGAGTTATCGTGAGTTATGAATCAGGATTCATGAATCATAACTTTCCATCGTATCCACATCAATACATGTAAATAAAAATATAACATTATTTACATTTTTTTTAATAAAGAGTAGTTATAGTGTTAACTATATATTCTACAAATATCTGATGTTTTATATATTTTAAGAAATATCAAATAACATTTGAATTTAGTTGAATTACATTGACAACATTATTATCTAATTCAGTTACAAGATCAAATAAAGATATTCAAAGAAGAAATCTCAAAGAAAGATCGGCTTATTACCCAACTTACTTCGTTAGAATTCCCAGTAAACCGAGTTATATAAGTGATTAGTAAAAACAAATTAATTAGGTCAAACTTAAATTGAAAATAACTTAGTTTTACGCGCCCTCTTAATACATCCTATTGTACATGTAAACTTTAATATAAACAATTACAATTACATATATATATATATATATATATATATATATATATTTTGGCATGTTTGTAAATAATGCTGAATCACGTAATTCTAACAATATACTAAATGCTAATGTAATACCATTGTCATGCATTATTAATGAGCTATAACTTGTAAGGGAAGTACGATAATTGTTCACCCCTTCACGAATCGTTAATGAGCAAAACTAAGAATATATACTTGATTTTCTATGCAGGTTGGAAAGTAGGACGAGGTGCAACGATATTTTCTCCAACGAAAACATGTCGGCGTCTCTGGCCCAAAGTGCAGAAGTTTCCAAGCTCACGATAGCACTGGACGGCCTTCAGAATCAGGTAAACGTGGATATCGACCAGTATACATATATGTGTAACGTCGCGTACAGTATTCATTGATTATTATTCAATCTGTAAGTAAACGAAATAATAAAAAAAATTATTACAAATAAATCTCAAAATAATAATATTCTATGCAGTGAAAGATTTTTTTTAGTTAAATACAAATAATAACAATGAATTTGTGAATTTAGATTAGAAAGTCTGGCTATTGTTTAATTGTTAATGTGCGAGATCAATCTAACAATGATCTTTATGTTTCATAAGAGTATTGATATGTTGAAAGTGTATCGCCTACGCAAGAATCATAAAGATATCATCATTAAAGATGACATAACCAGTGGAGTCTATCGAAATTATTAATTCTTGGGAAGCATTAAAAATCGATTACCTTACCTCGGTGATATTGGTTATTCATAAAAGAAGTCGGTGCTATTGTGAAGTATATTCGTAATGTGGGCATGTTGCATTATAACAATGGAACCGGGCTATGACAACGGGGGCATTGTAGCGGGTTACAAATCACCCCTCGAACACTATGTTCTCGAATGTGTATGCTACATACGGGTATTAGCTCTATACAGAAAGAGAATACAGCTAGCTAGTTAATGTGTGCAACTTTCAAGAACTAAGAACTAAATAGCCCATGAAAGATCACTAATTCAAATATACTAATTAAATATATTAGTTTAAATATATTAGTTCAAATCTACTAGTTTAAAATATACTAATTTAAATATACCAGTTTAAATGTAATAGTTTAAATATATTAGTTTACATTTACTAGTTTAAATGTACATTGATCTCATTGTGAAAGAGAAGTATATTACTAACTAATAATCAATAACTAATATCGAAGTAATTATATGAACTGTATGTGTATTTGAATAATTTACGTTTTTAATTAACTATCCTATATCCAGTAAATTTCCCATACCTATGTAACGTATACTCTACTCTGAATAACTTGTAACAAATACAATAACACACCCGCAGCTAAGAGACTTGCAAGCCCAAGTGATGATGAAGGATGACAAGATTCGCGAGATGAAAGCCCACTCGGAGCTGGGTAGGGAAAACGAAGGTCGACTGAATGTAACAACATCGAATCTTAGAAAACAGGTTCAACTGGGTATGAATAAATACAACCGCACTTCGAATTACATGCTGTGCGACGTAAGTTGTTATATTACATAATTTATTACATACTACATAATATCCCACCCGTGCATATTACACGTATATTTGTTAAAACGAACTAATAAAAGTAGCTTGAGAAATACTCTAGCGTAATCGATTATTTGTAATCGTTAATCCATTGATTCTAAAGAACGAGTCTCTTTTATATTATTAACTTTAATTGGTAGACCATATCAATTATTGATTAAGTTTTAAATACGAAATTAAGATTCGAAATTAATTAACTAGTATAGAAATAATTAATGTTAACGATTAGCATGAGTTTTTAGGCTGTGTATATTAACAACTTTATCTCCAATTAACATCCACTGCCTTTGTCAAAACTCAGACTTAAAATATTCGCATTGCATTACAGTTGGCGGTGTTCGAAGTGAAACAAGGGGATTTCGAAGGGAATGCTTCCAGAAGCGAGGTTGCAATACTCACACTGCAAAAAGAAAAACAAGAATCGGCTGAACGAGTCATGGAATTGGAGTCTAGGCTGAGGTTTGCACTGTAGTATTAATACTACTAAACAGTTTATTTATTTTGTAGTTGATGTTAATGATAAATCCACATTGGAAGTATAATATTAAACATAAATACCCTACTCATATTAATTACTAGCTCTTGTTATATACTAAATTCTCATACTCACCTAAATTATCGCCTTTTTTACACACTCACTCACTCACTCACTCATTCAATCATGTACCTACTTAATCACTCACTCATTCATGCACTCACTCACTCACTCATTCACTCACTCACTCACACACTCATTTACTCCCTCACTCACTCACATACTCACTCACTTACTCACTCACTCACTCACTCACTCACTCACTCACTCACTCACTCATTCACTCATTCACTCACTAACTCACTCATTCATTCATGTACTCATGCACTAAATAATTCTCTTACCACATCCTATGTTTCACAGAGCAAACCTAGCAGACCGTGAGATGGCTGAACAGCAGCGCGACGTCCTTCAAAAGAAACTCTCCGAGGTCATGAACTCTGTGACGAAATTCGACGGCATCGCTAACTATGACGGAGCTGGGACCGAAATGCTCATTCGTCGGGTACGTGGGAAAGGCGAGCAGTTTGCGTTATAGCCATATCCTAGAAACAAACGCTTTATCTTACAACGTAATGGTTCTTCAGTGGGTAGTTGTATATTTGTGTATAGGCTTTTGAATCGTATATGTAGACGTACATAACTACGTGAATTGAGTTTTAGTCATAATATTATTTGACGTAATATATTAGAATTCCTAATAGGTCACATAATTATTTGATATAATACAGATAAAGAATATGTTTTATATATTTATATCATACTACAACACACTTAATCATTGAATATTATAAACTACGCAATAACTAAGCTCGTACTATGTTAAACATGACCACATTAATACGGTTAAATGTTATTTATAACACGGATTAACTTCTATAATAGTTTTATATACTTACTCCTACTAATTCATCTTACATAACATACTTTCTATTTCATCCCATTTTATTCACATTCAATCCTTCCAGATAACACCCACCTAGCTTTTACTGGTAACATCCTATTACCCATCTCCTCTAAAATTAACCCGTCGTCCCTTCTCAGATCGAGGAGGTGTTCAACGAGAACCAACTTCTCAAGGGTAAGTCGTTGGGCATCAAGGAACATCTGCTGAGCATCGAGGCGGAAAACAAAGCTAGCAGGGAGACAATTGTCAGACTCGTCGGAGAAACCGAACGGGGACAACAGTTTGTCGCTCGACACAGTCACGAATTGGAGACCGTTAAAAGTGTTAGTGGGAATAACAATACAATAAGCGAAGCTAAAGAGTCGACATCAATACAATCGAATGTTTCAATAATAAAAATACATCCTTCATATGGTAACAATTGAAGACAATATATTTGTAGCATTATTAAATGATATAAATGTAATATCAACTTTTCAACAAAGGTACTATTTTTTATAATATCCTTAATCTATTACAGACAAATTATTGAATAATTGTAGAGAAATTATACAAATAAAAATGATAATTCCTAAGTTGATTGCATTGTTGTTAGTCAGTTAATCATAAAAGACTAGTATCACACTTCATGGTAATTAATTTAACTATTGTTATATGATTAGAAAAAATAACGAATAGATATAATGTGTATATAACGTGAATTAATTTCTACATTTATTCAAACGAATTCAATTATAAAGTTAATATATGCGTTATTAAAATACCTATTCCAACGTAAAGAATGAAATCATTTCCGATGCATATTTAATTTTAATTTTTCATCTAATTACATATACGTACAATTATAAACAATTATATGTGTATTGTAATGTAAAATTTCCGTTATCATTATCTGTTAAATCCATCATATGTCCATATAAATACCAATATCCAAAAATAGTATACAGTATATATATATATATATATATATATATATATATATATATAATTGTATCAAAAATGAGTCCATATGTTTTATTAATTTAACGATTCCACATAGATATAAATACGATTTCAAAAATATTTTTAAATAATTCTTATTACCAAAACATTGAACTGTAATTAAAAATCTAACTTTGATATAATATTTCATATAGTCTATGAAAGGCAACAGTTACTAACTTCTACTCGTTAATAAATTGCATGATGTGTCCTACGAACAGGAAAGAGACGAACTAGAGATCAGACGTATCAGCTTAGAAAGAGAAGTGGTCAGTTTAAACGAACGGATGGCGGGTAACCACCGAGCTCTGTCCGCCACCAAACACGATTTGATGCGATACGAAGAGAAATTCGTATCTCTAGACCGACAGGTCTGTGTGGCTTACCTAATTACGTATTCCCCAAACCCTTATAAGTAAGATAACTTCTATTGTTGAATACATTTCGATAACGATACCTAATAGGGAATCATTATTTTAAATAAATCAACAAACAAACTCATACCGTTAAGTAGTATACAACCGTTACTTTACATTAGTATTGGCCCTCACCCTTCATCTACTCACCCACTCAGATATGCTAGCCACTGAAGTAATTCAGCTGCGGTAATTACCTCATCTCCGACTTACTCTGACGTAGCCATTAACGAGACATATTATTACCTTACGACATACAAGAGAATACTCCTGCTGATACATACCTGATACTTACCAGATAGTTACATTGTACTTACCTAATACTTACCTGATACTTACCTGATACTTACCTGATACTTACCTGATACTTACCTCGTACTTACCTGATACTTACCTGGTACTTACCTAATACTTACCTGTTATTACTTGATACCTACCTGATACTTAACTGATACTTACATGATACTTACCTGATACTTACCTGATACTTACCTGATACTTACCTGATACTTACCTCGTACTTACCTGATACTTACCTGGTACTTACCTAATACTTATCTGTTATTACTTGATACCTACCTGATACTTAACTGATACTTACATGATACTTACTTGATACTTACCTGATACTTACCTGATACTTACATGATACTTACTTGATACTTACCTGATACTTACCTGATACTTACCTGATACTAAGCAGATACTTACCTGATACTTACCTGATACTTACATGATACTTACCTGATACTTACCTGATACTTACCTGATACTTACCTGATACTTACCTGATACTTACCTGATACTTACCTGATACTTACCTGATACTTACCTGATACTTACCTGATACTTACCTGATACTTACCTGATACTTACCTGATACTTACCCGATACTTACCTGATACTTACATGGTACTTACCTGATACTTACTTGATACTTACTTGATACTTACCTGATACTTACCTGATACTTACCTGTTACTAAGCTGATACTACGATGACTTCCCTCGCATCCCACCCCTTAACAAACTTTGCTCTGATGATATATTCCCCCCATTACCTCATTTCCGTTAGCTCAGACCAACTACCCATGTGGTCATCAACTTAACCTAAATAGACATCGCATATAATCACATGCCCAACCTCCATCGCGGTGTACCTCCTATCGTTATATTAAGTCAATCCCCACGACTTAACTTTCACTCCGATGATTCATCCTCCTGCTCGATTTCAGGCGCAGTCTCACTCGACGCTAGCCCAAGCGGCCGAATGTAAAATGAAAGCGTTCCTCGAAAAGATGGCGCGTCTATTGACGGCAGAAGGCAGTTCCAGGTGTGATGCATTCGAGGACAGCGTAGGTGACCGTGTGGCTTTAATTGCCGCCGAATGCAGGGACAAGCAATTAGTTAGATTAATAATGATATCGTAACATGTAAATATGTCGATAAAGAATAAACTCCGTTTAAAATCACTTCACAATGTAAATGTAACATATTTATGTTACTATTTATAAATATATAAAATTAATAAATTACTAACCATGTTCGATGTAATAACGTTATTTTACCCCTGCCTTCATAAACCGATAAACTTTAGTATCTACCTTCTCAATTCCCAAAAAACTACCATTAACTCATTATCGTGCTAACACCTAATCTGATATTCATACTTCTAGAGGCTTGTATCTCTGGAGAAAAAACATGCAGGGGTAGAACAACAACGCATGTGCGAATTCGAACGTTACAGAGCCATGGAACACGCGGGTCAAAGGTCAGACTTGGCCGTCAAAGAATTCGAAAGTCGACTTAATAACATAGACGGGCAGCTGGCCACCTCGCAGTACGAGGCTGAAAGACTAAGATCCGATAAGGACAAGGTACTTAGTACTTAGTAAGATACTTATTAATACCCACTTACTCAAATATCATATTAACCACTCGATACCATCGTAATTAATCCTTTCAAATATATATCCTGGTCATTATACAATTATATCAAATAATAAAATTATAATCTAAAAACCTAAGTCCATGTAAATAGTATTATAAATTTTACAATATCTCGTTTTATATTATATTTGTATCGTGTTTTATCATATATATAGCAATTTCTATTTCATTCGATTAACTCATTAATAGTAACATTCATTATAATGCGATAACATGATAACTGTAATGATGTTCATCTCAACAGTACATGAGGTTACTAGAGGAATTGATGAGGGAAATGGGGGTCGACAGCATCGGGGAAGACGTAGGGTTCGATATGATCTGCGATACGATAGCAGTCCGTTGCAGACAGCTGAAGAAGTTGGAGACAGACTCTATAACGGACCGCAAAACACATATATATAATCTGCAGAGAAAGGTGGGTACTTAAATACGCCCTGTCCCTCCATCATCATCAACTCTCTGACAATTACTTCGTTTATAATAAATATAACCCTACTTTTGTTAATTGATTTATTGAGTTTAAGCTTTCAATTGTACAAAAAATACGAAAACATAATAAATGTTGTAATAAACGACTAGCACTGAAAAATATTTGCAAATAATACTATTAATATCTCAATAATGAATTACTCATGACTATATATACATATATATATATATATATATATATATATATATATATATATATATATATATATATATATATATATATATATATATATATATATATATATATATATATGATTTTATATAGTTAATTACATATAGTTGGGTATTAAAATAAACATTATAATTGGTATCCTATCTTAAATCGCTAAGTCACCTACACTACTTAGATGAAGAGCATGAAGGACCAACTGGAATCTAAGGACGTTCATCTGGAGATGTTGCGTAAGAAGATCGCCGATTCCGAAGCCAAGGCTTCGGGACGCAGCGAATTGGAAAGAGAACGCGACAACACGTTTGTTAGATGCAAGAAACTGGAGAGACATCTGGACCGTCAGAAGAGGGAGCTGTCAGACGTCAACGAGATCGTACGAGATTTGAAGGCGAGACTCCTCGAGACTGCAGAAGTCAAGGTCAGAATGGAGTTAATGCATAGGGTTTGATCTATATAAGTACGGGGTTAATGTATAGGGGTTAATATATAATGTTAATTTGATAAAGCTAGGTTCATTAATATATATATATGTAGGGTGGGAGAAAGGTATATTTATGATTAATACATAAGGTGTTATTAATTTAGTTATATAATTAATGTAAATGGTGAGACCAAGATCGTTGTTAATGATCGTGGTGGACTGAAGAATAATGATTATAATTAAATAGAGGTTACTAGTAAATAAAGGATCAATTTACATTAAAGTCGATATAATTTGGATGTTAAAATATTAGAGAGGATATATATAGAATATAACAATAAAATATACTATACTTATTTATTTTACTCTACATTATTAAAATATATAATTTAGATTCAGATGTAATGAATATTACAATATAATAAAATAATTATCCATCACGAATTCAATTCGTCATAGTGATATTGTTAGTTGCAGAACATATTTAAATAGGTTTTCTGAATAATTTAAATATTTTGAAATATATATTTCTTATTATATATAAATCATGACTTCTAATGATTTATATACAAATTACTAAACTCGGTATGATAATATGCTAAAATATAATGAAATATATGAATGAATTAATAATTATATTAAAATAAATAAAACCCTGTAATCAAAATGTACTGTATGCCCAATTGCGTATGATTCTCTTTGTTTTTGTTCCCATTTAATTAATAACTAATACGTAGAATGATAACTTGGGAAAACACCAACTAATCACTGAGTTGGAAAGAGCGGTTGAGAGATTGGAGGAAGTGCGATTACGTCAGGCGACTACGATAACTAGTCTTCAGGTTAGACTTGTCTTTAGCTTAGTCTTCAGGTTAGACTTGTCTTTAGCTTAGTATTTTAATCCGTTAAAATAGTATTTTAGTTTGACTAATATTAGAGTTAAACAAATCATATGGTTAAGCTAATCTTCAGACTAAACTAGTTTAAAAATTAGTCTTCAGATTTGACTATTCTTTAGGTTAGATTAGTATCCAGGCTAGACTAGTCTTTAAGTTAGATTTGTCTTCAACTTAGACTTGTCTTTACGTTAGATTGGTATTTAGGATAGATTAGTATTAAGGTTAGACTTTACCTCAATTTACAACTAGTGTGCAGATTGAAATATCTATAGAAACTAGCTATACACAATGTCAACATTGTTATAATTTATATAAACTCTTACTACTTGAATAGTTATTGATTGTTTTTATTACAATACGTACATTGTAATATATGTTTTCTTTATATTTATAATTATTGAAAATTATGATTCTTAAAATATATTAATTTTATATGATATACTTTTTAAAACTTCATTCAGATTAACGAAATGTCGTTAAACTAATTATTTGTTACCGTATTTCTACTTTGTGCGTTTTACTAAAGATATGACATAACAATGAGGTTTTGCATACCAACATTACCCGATTATTTAGGAAGAGAAGTGCAGTAGCGACGAACTTGTGGCTAATAAATCTCAAACTGCTTCGAACACAATACACGCTTTGTCTAGCGAACTTAAAACCACAAAGAACGCTTTGGGACATCACAACCAAAGAGAACGTCAGGTTTGCTTATTTCTGTTCGGGTGCCGTACACCACTGCGAGTATTGTATTGGCATTACATCAAAACAGCTTATAATGAAGTAATGTCATTCATGCTACATATGGACATAATAGTTTATTATATACTAAAAACTTAATTCAACTTAAATTGAACTTAATAATACTCAAACATATTTAAACTCAATATCTGGCATACACTCAGTTGCTAGATTTCCGGCAAGTGATTAGCAGGATGTTGGGCCTGGATGTGAATTGTCTCGCCGTGCCAGACTACGAAATTATTTCCAGGTTAGCTCGGTTTCGCAATGGATACCTATAGTTTTGGGGGGATAACGCCTAAACACAGAATCTGTGTAGCGACATGAACGGAGTGTACAATAAATACTTCGTTTATTTCCGTATTCCGTAAGGAATACGGAAATAAACGAAGTATTTATAGGATATGTGTAGTAACTTGTAAATTTATATTGAAACTAAATTGTAATATATGGTATAAAATTATATAACATTTTCAAAGTATTTCGATGTAGCAGTGCATATTTAGTACACGAGATATGATTACATCATACATTAAGCTGCGTAACAATGTAGCGAATGAGTAAGTGCATAACATTATCACTGATTATATTTAATATTCACGCTACTAGAGCGTTCTTAATTATACTTAATCGTTCTTATTTCACGAGTTTCGTCCGCTCTAATTCCGTTACCAACACGCAAAGGTTGGAAAAACTCATAGTGGCTAACAAATCAAATGTGGCGACGGTTGTGGCTCTCGACGGGGTCATCGGAGACCTCGAGGACGGCTTCAAGGCTGGATACGAGGACGCCGGTCGCATTTTGGCCGCCGGTACAGCTTCCGGTTACGTACCGTTGACTTCCGGTGTAATCGGGCGCCCCGTGAGAAATGCTCTCTCTTTAGGTAAGTATAGGAAATCAGTTATAATATGATAAATATACACAAACATTACCGACTTGATCTCCAATAATTATAGGTGTTATTTTACATTGACAGCATACATTTGTGAAATAGCATTTATTTTAATTCATATAATGACATTATAATTTAATATGGTTTGTATCACTAAATTGTTATAATCATATATAATAAATAAAAAAAACTGTAAAAAATAATATTTGATTTATTACTCATATTATAAAATGTACTATTTAGATAACGGCTTTCCAATTTATCGTACCTGGTGATGCAATTCAAAATTTGAAATGTCATATGAACAAAATTGTAACAAAAATTTAAAATAAAATTATTGTTTTTTTTTGTAATAAAATAAAATAAACTGCTGTGAAATATATGAATGTGTACAATGTACAATGTACAGTGTATAGTGTACAATGTACATTGTACAATGTACATTGTACAATGTACATTGTACAATGTACATTGTACAATGTACATTGTACAATGTACATTGTACATATATGTTGCGCATATAGGCACATAAATACATACAACTATATATAGTTAGCATTAAAGGTAAAATACATAATGATTACGTTATGTTTCTCATATTTAATAATTTTATTATCTTGGGAAGGGGAATATTTGTGATTTTATTTTTATATTCATACAAATCTTATAATTTTCTTAACACCCCATTTATATATATATATATATATATATATATTTTATATATAAATCTAAGTTAATATATAATTTCGTT
The DNA here is from genome assembly GCA_964035775.1 of Osedax frankpressi. NCBI lineage: Eukaryota > Metazoa > Annelida > Polychaeta > Sabellida > Siboglinidae > Osedax > Osedax frankpressi. The sequence continues at coordinate 6,182,137 of OZ038314.1, forward strand.
TTTTACTCAAAATTAAATTATTTTTGATAAAAGTTATTACTTTTATTATAACTATGAGCTACACAAACTCTTATAGATACAAAGTCACTTTATCAGGATTAAATGACCTCATTTATTGTTTTTGTAATATTTATAAATACATGCATGCTCATCATTTGTAGGAAATAAGGCAGCGCGGTCGAGATCGATGTCACCGGCGAGACGTAAGAAAGACAAACGTGTCTATTAATAATACAGTCCGCTACCTCTACCTCACGAATTTTCGAAAAGCGAAAACCCCAAAGAAATCACAATATTATTGGGTTTTTCGAGAATGCTACTTGCGGCGATAGTTGATATCGAGAAAAAAAGACTTCACGAATGATATTTTCTAGTTTGCAGATATTTCTTTCATTTAGCTTTTAAGTTAATTCGCGGGTATCATTTTCATTTCAAATTAGTTTTGTACAATTTATTATGTATACCATAAATATACTGTTGTCATCGTATTCTAAACAAGCTTGGATATATAATTTAAAGCACGGTGAAGTGGTTCGATAGAATGCACTATGCAGACGATAAATTATTGATATGAATATTTGTTTGTCACTTTCTATTTTTATATATTACAATAGGTTATTATTCTTGAAAAAATTGTGATTATGTCAAAACGTAAACTAAACTGCTTTGATATGTAAATTATAATTTTAATTTATATATTTTAAATAAATATATATATATATATATAAAAAGAATTAACTATTTTGAATTACTGTTATAATAATATTGATATAATAATGTATAAACTTCGTTATTATTTTATGGGATATTTTATTAATAATATATTTAAGTTCCCAGTAATACAAAATAATTAAAAAGTTAAGCATTACTATAGATATACTCTACATTATACTATTATAATTGTATTTATACATTATATATACTATCTAAATTATAAAATTATAATTTACAAAAAAAATTAATTTTGTAGTCAAATTTATATATACCTCAAATTTTAATAAATAAACAAAATATACCTACTATTCTAATTAATTAGTTATCAAAGTTCATGGTAATATTGCAAAATCTTAATAATTATTATATTAAATATAAAGTATCAAAATAAGCATTCATAATAGCAATTACTTCATTGATCATAATAAGAAATATAAAAAACATAATCAGGATATAAAATGAGAAATTCTTTAAATATAAATATATTTTATAAATAAATTCTCAAATATAAATATATTTTATAAAAAATGTAATACTTTATGCTCTCAATTTAATTTGTATACCATAGTTAGTTTAGTGTTCAACTAAATGCGTGTATAACTGAGGCTTTATATTAGTAAGTAACGTAACTGATTATAAAACTTATTAATAAATAAATCAATATTTTAAAATTACATAATAAAGTTGAAAGTTGAAAAAATGGTTTATAACATAATACAAGTTTAAATATGACTAACATGATTATTTATAATTATGCAAACTTTATAAATTGTGATTAAACCTTATGTTTGTAACCACAACAATTGTTCAACGTATAGATTTCCAATCTAAGATTAGTTATATTAGGCTATATTTATAGATTTTTCCATTGCGATTTTTTGTATAAGCATTTTTTTCTATATTAATCTGCAAATAATATTATTGTAAACCTGGATAACAATTAACAGTTATATCACGATATCAATAATTCCTCAATTAATTTAAATATTTGGATTTCTGATAAAGAACCATCTGAGAACACTTTTGATCTAAATACGATGTTATTTCTTTAAATCAATTTAGCTATATAGAAAAAGAAAGAACTGTGTCAATAGCAGCTGATCTTCAGTTTTAATAGCACTATCAGTTTTTATCTAGATATTACCTTTTAAATATATATCATACATAATACATTAAGTCACCCGTTCATGGATAATCCGTGAAATTAATCTTAACAACTAATTTTAAATTTAACCATATATTTGGATTATATACACTAATACAATTCTAACAAATGTCAATCTATCAATTGTATAATCATAGATTAAATATAATTGGTATTATATTAATACTATTAATATTATTAATATGGTTTCTTAAATTATAACTGAGACCTCGTTTTATATTATTTTATATTATTTATATAAACCATATGCAAATATTACTATATTCGATTATATAAATATAATATAACTATATACAGAAAATAATACATGTCTTTTGATTAAATTGTAAGATTATTATCTATTATACATCTTATTAACATTCTTTTATAATGATATATCATACACAATAAAGCATGGTTTTGTTATACAAGGTAATACATATTAATGATTCAAGAAATTCCCTTACAGTATATATATATATAATAAGAAATAATTTTGAAAACAAATAAATAATATCCAAGTTAAAAAAGTATAATATTTAATTATATATACCTAATACATTTACATTAACTTCTATTCTCACCCAGCATCTACACTAATATTATATTTGTCTATATGTCTTAATATTAACGTTGTTTTTATTTTATTTTTTATTAATTCAAATTAGTAGGTATCTAAGAATCTTTGTATATAAAACTAAGTTTGCATATTTTATCATTTAGATTAAGAAATATATAGCAACAATTATATATCAATAGGCATAGTTTGATTTCATATTATAATATGTATCATGATTATATATATATATATATATATATATATATATATATATATATGATATCAGTTAATAATACATAATCATTAAGTCATACGGCTAATATGAGTTCCCATATCTAATAATCATGTTACATATTCGTATATTATATGTGTATATATATATATATATATATATATATATATATATATACATATATAATATACTAATATGTATCATGATTATTAGATATGTATACATATATATTTATATATATATATATATATATATATGTATGTGTGTGTGTGTGTGTGTGTGTGTGTGTGTGTGTGTGTGTGTGTGTGTGTGTGTGTGTGGGGGGGGGGGGTGTTGGTGTGTACGTAAGTGTATGTGCGCACGATTGTGTGTGTATATGTGAATATTAGAAATAATAAATATAAGGTACTGTTCATTTTAATATAACTAATATACACCGAAATATACCAATTCGTTTATTATTATTAGTAGTTTTCACGATTACAGGGTAATCTTTGATATTATCATATATATTAAATTTGGAACATTAGTAGTTAACGTTTCTAGATATTACATATTCTAGATATTATATATGATATATGATATATATAATAAATTCTAGATATACCCGTTGCTACTACCAAACCCAAAGTTAAATGTATATTTGATGTTACTTTGCCAGAATAGAATAATTTGGCTAAATGAGATCATTATACTAGTTATACCTTCTATCTATCATTGTTTATTTATCCATATATTTTTAAGCTTATTAGTATTGATGATTTTTATATTTTTTAAATCTTTGAATTCTTATTATTAAATTACAAAATATTATTATTTTTAAATTTTATGAAAGAGAATGCAAATTTAATATAATTATTTCATAGTAAATATATTAGTGATGAGTGATATAGAAGATGAATTTTCAAGGTATTATATATATATTTTAAGTTACTTTATAATACTATATTTTATTGAGTATTCATAATGTTAAATTAACTCTAATAATACAATTGTTATAATATAATTTATAATTCATAAAGTAATAATTAAGTCTGGGAAACGACCAGGTGAACATTCGTAAAAATTAACAATACCTCTAAATCACTGAATATAATTGATTGCTTTTTATGCATGGTTTTAATATGAATCATGATATTTGATCAAATAATTAAATATATGATTTTAGTTTTTTTATTAATATGTAATTATATAAACTTATATAAGTGAATATAATTTATTGGTTTATTATATATTTCTAATTGATATATAATTAATTATTCTTATACGCGTGAATATAAGTTACATGATTGAGTATATGAAATAAGTGAATTCACCAACAATATGGAAGGATACCCAATCGCATATCAGACAATATACTATATTATATTACTTTATATTATATAAATGATATACATATTATATAAATATGATATATGTATCAGATACTATAATATAATATGGTATATAGTCTGATATGAGATCGGTTTCTTTATAATACTTGTGGTGAATTCATTCGTAATAGCACTTTAGAACTATAATAATATGTTAAATATGGTATACATATGATATAAATAGTATATATGTATCATATACTATAACAGGAAGAAATATCATATGATAAATATGACCCTATCATATGCTATGTGATCGTATCGCCTTCCATATTTGTGGTGAATTCACGTATTTCATATACTCAACAAAATAAATAATATTCATGTATATAAGAATAATTAATTACATATCAATTAAAAAGTTAAAATATATAATAAACCTACAAATGATATACAAGTATATAATTAATTAAATATCAAAAAAAATTAAAAATATATATTAAATTATTTGAACAAACAAATATATATTAAAAAGTATGCATTAAAATCAAGTAATTCTATTTAGTTATTTATGGACGTGACTAATTTGTCAAATATTGACCTGGTTGTCTACCATACATGATCCCAAAGTATTTATAATATATATATTACAGTATTTAAATTTAATATTATTTAATATAACCCAGTATTACCATGGAAAGAAGTTATCATGAATATAGCGTTATCTAATTTCAGATCAAGTAAATAATTCAACTTGAATAGTTTTACGTTGGCGATAAAATAGGGGATAATTGTTTTACGTTGGTGATAAAATAGGGGAAAAATGTTTTACGTTGGTGATAAAATAGGGGATAATCGATTGGGCCGAATTTATTTTCAGTTTTAGAACATCAGCACTCGGTTTAATTTGATGCACACATAGTGAATCATAGATAGTATAATGTTCATATAATGTGTGATTTTGAATTCCGACGATATAATGACATTTAGTAATTTCATAACCCGAAGAAATACTATATGCTTGGTATATTGGTAATAATGATTGACATCTATTAAATCGTAGAGAATGCGTTATGTACTATTGTGAAATAATATCGAATACATTGTAATTACGTAGTGCATGGAGATATGGAGGTTCAAATTAGCTATATCATTTATATATAAGATGCAGGTTATGATGGTAAGCAACAATGCATATGCTGATACACTGCACGACTTGCATATAGCTTAGTGACTGCAATGAAACGAATACACCACATGCTGTTATGGTTTGGACCGCATTGATATTGTATCTCGTTAAGGAATAGATGAGTCTATTTCCACACCAGGACTTAATAGCTTCATATCCATGATTAAAGATTAATTCAGGATTCACTGGACTCTCTAGTCTGAGGCCTCGGAATTCGTAAGTAATATCGACTATAGTTTCAAATTATAGTTATATCATTATAGTTACGACATTATGATGTTAATTTCATGCACTTGATTGCTAACCGATCATTACATTTTATATACCCAATAACTTAAATATAAATACTCTATTTGTTGAATAATAATGACCACCCTGCACTTTTCTTTATACCTCAATTTAAATATTTCATACTTTCATGCAATCATTTTATATTTTATAAATAACGTGTCACAAACAAACACACATATCTATATATAAGTATATACATATATCACAATATAGAATAAAGTGGTTTCCATTGTATTTGATACTCATAAACTATTTTAAATATATGGAAAATGAAGAATAAATCTATATATATATATATATATATATATATATATATACTAAATACATAAATCGCAACACATTAAATGTATATTAGAATATGTATCCATGTATAAAGACACTTTCAGCATATAGTAGCTCGACTACATTACATCACAATCTACAACAAATTGTCCATTTAGACTTTTGTTCACCAGTAGTTATCCACTTTCAATAAAAATTAATTCACCGTAAATTATCTCTTCATTTTGTTCTATACTTTTGTTTAATAAATAAATAGTTGTCAGTTACGCAGTCACTCAATTTGATATTGGATTCTTCGCTAGCTACTGTTTCAACTAAGATCAATATTATAACTATAGCCTTATATATTAATAAATCTAACTAAAAAACCTTCATAAAAACGTATTAAACTTATATATTATGCAGATAGAAACAAATAAAATAGATGTTTAACTTTTATTTGCATCCATATTAAGGTTCGAGAGGGAAATGATGACGTTGACAACTCCTGACGTCCCTTCGAATAACAATGACAGCAATGGTGTCATTACATCATCTACGCCAAATCAACCGCCATCGAATACAATCGAGGTGCCATCTCCGCGGATACAGCCAGTGCAACCAAAACCGGTTTTCGTTCACTTCCAATCTGAATTACTATATCTATTGCTAATTTACTTTTTACGTTATTAAATAGTTGTTATACGAAGTACAGCTTTAATGATTATTGTAAATACATTTAAATATATCCACAATAAGTAATTGTATATGTATTAGAATGTGATATAAGAAATTAATTTTCGATTATTTACTTTACCCGATTATGTAATTATTATAATTTCTCACATATAGTAATATACACGATATATATTATAACAGTAATAAAATTAGTCGTATACAAAGATACTAAACTATGGTAATAAGTAACATCAACAACTGCAGCCTACGCTACCGTCCGTTGCCCCCACAAATGGTACATGGCACGTCCCCGGTTCTTCGGTGATTAGACAAGCCTTACCGGCGTTTCCCGTGAAAGTCGAGACGGAATCCCCCAAGCTGGTTAAATAGAGTGTCTTGCTGTCTTGCTATATGCATTGATACGTTTCAATAGAATAAGATAACCCCATCTTAAACGCATTTTACTCACCTCGATTCTACGGCAATGTCATCCTTTACGTGTTACCATTCACTTCACCTAACACCCTCTACTCACCAATCCTCTTTCACCTTTTCGCTCCCCTCCTCTATCTTCTTTCCTCTCTCCTCTCATATCTTCCCTCCTCTCACCCCTCCTCTCTCCCCTCTTCTCCCCCCTCCTCTTTCCCCTCCTCTCTCCTCTTATCTCTTCCTCCTCTCTCCCCTCCTCTCACTTCTTTTTTTATTTTTTCTTTTCTTTTCTTATTTTACTTTTTTCCTCTCCTCTCACCCCATGCACTTTTCCCCCTCATATTACCTCCCATCTCTCCCCTCCTCTCACCCCACCTTCATCCATCCTTTTACCCCTACTCCTCTCCTCATCTCACCCATCCATTCTTCCCTCCTAATCCCCGTCCCATAAACTACAGTATACTCAGTGGAACTACCGCCCATACAACTAATTGCTACCCTTAGCCAATAGGCATTAGCCATTGGCCCCTTTGACATTCATCTCCGGACCAAAAGTAGCCCTTAATATCCTACAGTCCCCCAGGCACTATTCAGTCTAATCCAGTGGACCCACAGACCTCAACCCCACCATGCAGGAACCCCATTTATAATCAGTCTACTCAAGTAGACCCATACCCATACCTTTACCCCCACCATGCAGGAACCCTATTTATAATCAGTCTACTCAAGTAGACCCATACCTTTACCCCCGCCACGCAGGACACCCGTAAACAATCGGTCTACTCCAGTGGACCCGTGCGCGCCATGCTCCCGTCCAACGTATCGGCGGCGAAACGTCGCGCCGCCGCCGCCGCCGCTAGCGCCACCTACCCCGGCAACCCCACGGCGAAGAGACCCACCACTACCCACCCCCTATCCGACGTGGAATCCCCGTCTGCGTCGATGAAACCCACCGTCAGTCAGATGAACGTCGACGCCGTATTGGCTACAATTGCCAACGATCGCGAAAAAATCGCTAAAAAGAATGTTAGGGATGACAATATAGGTTGAAGAGATGGGGTGGGGATATGGGGTGGGGATATGGGGTTCAAGGGTCGAGTGGATCTATAGAGTGGCAAATTTGGTGGAGAGATGGGGTTCAAAGGGCAGGGATAGGTATATGGATAGTCTAATGTGGCAGTAATTGAGTAAAGGGGGCAATCAACTGAATGCAATTCAGGCTAGAATCTCCTAAAGATAAATAAATAATGGGTTTTGTCTGGGGCAGAGCTATGGTACTTATATAACGCATATAGGACTGGAACTTACCACTTATTATTTTTATTATTATAAACATTCACTCACTCACTCATTCACTAACATTCACTAACATTCCATATCCAGGCACAGGCCCTGGCTGCAAAACCAAACCCTAATGCAGAACTAGCTCCAGCAGCAGCGAAAGCTGGACATTCTGTACAGGTCGTTACCCCGTCAGCACCTCCTGCCCTGTACAATGACCTCGTTAACCCATATAACACACTTAATAACCTCTCTAAGCCACTATATAACACTTTTAAAAACTCATACCAAGACAAACCCTCGGTACCTTCAATTACCTTCAATAACCTTTAATGCCCATTAACAAACCGTATACTCCCTTTACACATATTGATACCAACCCATATCAATACCTGCTAGAACACAAAAAGTCCCTGAAAACCCCTTCAAGGCCCATACCTCGATACCCCCCAGAAATCTCAACATCTCCACTTTCTAGAATACTTTACAAGTGCTCATTACAGAAAGAAAAAAAGGAGAAGAAACAGAAAAAGTTCATGAGAACTGCAGCAGGGGAGACTTGGGAAGATCAGACACTCGGGGAATGGGACCAGGGTTATTAAAATACTCCGATACCTAAAAACACATATCCCATGGTAATAACTGCTTCCAATAAATTCATTTTCTGAACATATAAAATATTTATTGCAATTCTGGATCCACTTTGTTTTAAAATATTGAATTGTTCAATTCACGATGAGTAATTGTTAGCATTTTGCAAGAGATTCACACTGTCGTCTAATTACAATGAATCTAATTTGATTAACGCCGCTATATACAATTAATGCATTACTATGCTATATTTCCTTATTAGATACATACTCTAAAATTACATATGTCAATTAAAAATACCTCACATTATATAACTTAATTAATGTGTCTTACATATCTACCTGTGCCAGGTTATTCATACATTTTTTAAAGATTTTCCTAGAATTGTATTACGAAAAATCAATGAATGGAGGACAAATTAATTGTTTGGAAATTTAAAAAATCCTATCTCTGATTTTATGTTTATCAAATATTATATAGAATAAAATAGAATTTTTTTGGATTGTAAAATAAAAAATATAATACAAGAATATTTAAAATATTGTATAGTAATGAATAATTATATAATGAATTTATGAATTCATATACACATTCAATTGTATAAAATTAAACTTATTTTTACACAAGGTTGAAATGACATTTGCTTCGTAGTATTTCATAAAATATATTTTTCTAAACATTTAATAATATGTTTTTTAACAAGAATATGTTGGAAAAGCAGCGATCTGATACATGGTTTTGAAGGTTTATCTTAATATATATTCTCATATAGCTATTTATTTATAAATATAATGTTAAATATAGTAGTATTCAAATAAGAATATATTTACATATATTTATTATAATCATCGTTAATATTAGTTTAAACATAAAATTTATCGTAATTACTTTATCTGTACATTAATAATGTCAAGGGTGTTGGTATGATTGCATGTCATTGCATATTGGATCATGTGGCTTGAATATACATGATCATGTAATGGCACCTAGATGTGTATCTGAATGTGAATACCAGACTCTATACATCCCTTCTCCTCTAAATCCACTCACACTCTATTTGCCTTCTCCACTGCTGCTCTCAGCATTTCCTAAATCTTCTTTATCTAGTCAGTTTGTTTGATAAAAAACATTGCCACAAAACGTTTTTTAAAAATAATAGTCTAAAAATAAATGAAATAAGAATTGTAAATAGGAAATATGAAGTTGATCTACCTGAAAAAGAACAGATTGATCAAAAATTAAACAAAATTATTCAGAATTTCACAGAATTAGAATAAAATCTTTTAAAAATAAATCTAAGAAAAAGTAAATTTATTGTTGTTACTATAAATTATTAAATAAAAATACCAGAAACTATATTTATCTTATAAAATAACACTCCCCAAGTGCATCTATAATTACATTTCCATTATTATAATAATTCATTAGTTCTTGGTTTTCTATATTTATATTTTCCTTTCCGATTCAATTTTTGCTGACATTAACAGAATGACACTCACCCCAATTAAATTTACAATTCTCTCTGGTCTTATTGTAAAGTTATCTCTATTATCAAGTTCAATTTATTTTTAAGAATAATAATAATATATTAGATAGTATTTTATAAAATAATTTAATTTTAAATATTAAAAAAATTAATTTAATAACTTATATAACTTACTCTGATTCTTAATATAAAAAGTGGAACAGATACAACTCCATTGTAGTATTCCATTATAGTATAGTTGATGGCAAATTTATATCTCTAAATAAAATTAGAAATATTTCATTATAACATTATTACGCAATGAATTAAAAAATTAAATTATATTTAATTCAATAAACTTTATGTTATCGACATATTGGTATTTTGTCGTATAATTTATTTACTGTACAATAATTGTGGATTACATTCATTTACAATTCATATTAATAACCCCCCATTACATTATCTGTTCTTGAAAAATATTGTCAGAAGACAATTTCTAGTTTCTCCTCCCTAATCAAGAATCTGAATTCTTTAAAATTACTAAAATATTATGATCTAAGCAGTGAACCCTATGTACGTAGCATATGTACACATTGTACACATATGTACTTGAAACATAATTGTATCGGGCACATTGGAATTTCTTGCAATCTGGAAACATTTTATAACTTTTGATTAATTTATCAAATTAATTCTTCGCCGAAATTTCATAATAATGTCTCAGTTTCTTGTATGCCGCATAATTAGAGATTGCATTTCAACTTACTTTTCCTGAATCAATCAATACATATCCCGCGTGCTTTAGTTTATACGGTTTATATGAATTCAATTGACTAATGCATTGATTTACTTATTACCTGAAATCACTAGACCGTAACATTCAATCGATCATCAGATGCTTGACCGCCTTGCACCCTAGCAATATATTTATGCAGCAAGTAAATGTAAACAATGACCTGATATTATTAATTATTAGTGCCAAAGTTGATACAAGTGGGTATAATAATAATCTTATAATTAATAAATTACTGAATCAAATCATTATTAATTTTAAGATATACACAATTATTATTTAATTGTATTGAAAATATACATTTTTTAAATTATGAAATATATAATGTATAATATACATTGTATATATTATATATTATTTAATTACATTAATACTATATCATTTAAATGATAATATTCAAATTAATATTTGTTTAGATAATACTAACTCAAATAAATTCAGAGTTATTTCGCTATTTTGTCTATTTTCTAATATTTCAATTAAAATATATTGATCATACTTCCATTTTCTTAGATATATATATAATTTTCAATATAAATTCATTTAATATCAATATTGAGATAAAGAAAAATCGATGCTTTCCAAAAACTAAAATTTAAATTATAAATTAATTCATTCTTATAATTTTATAAGAATGCTTTATTTATTTAGCTGTCTTAAAATGTATACTTAAAATGATCTTAACATATTTTTATGTGTGTATCTGAATAATTTAATTATTCTGACGATCAGGTCTGTAAAGATATCAAATATAAGAACAACAGTCTCTAGTGAGAAGACAAAATATTCATTTTAGATAAATAAATCTCAGCAAAGATGAATATTTTTTATTCGAGCAATCGATATTATTAAAATGATTTATTCTAGCATAATCCTAGGACAATTGTTTTCCTCCGAACTACCGACTCCTGGATCTCTAGCACCGCCTAATATAAACCTCTCGTCTATTTCAGACGACTACCGTATATTTGTCGGCGACTTGGGAAACGAGGTCACAGACGACACGTTGGTCAGGGCCTTCAACAAGTTAGTGAATTACTACCGCCTAGAACAGTACTAGAACTCGGGTACACTCATTTACCATTGCTTAGCGATATTCTAAAGAATATTAATAAAATATCCCTAGATAGCCGTGAATTGCATTAATTAATATTAAAATAATTGTTTGTATTTATTCTAAATCAAATATGAAAAGTACAATCATCGTAAATAAGTAATATAATGTACAAAATGTAGAAACTTTTATTTCACTGAATGTTAATCGATGTACGAGGAAATCATTATAGTAGTTATTTCAAGGTTTTAATTATTTTAAATTGCAGCGTTTAAAATGAATTTAGTCTTAATCCTCCTCACTATTCAATAAAGCCGAATTCGTTTTCGCATCTCTTTCGCGGTCCAAATAATAGTTTAAATGAAGTGCATATATCGATGTAACTACATTTGTAACTACACATCTCATTCGCTAAGATCCAATGTAAAGTACTATACTTGCTGACACTCGTACCACATATTGTCCAGGTACCCGTCATTTGTAAAAGCTCGAGTGATTCGGGATAAGAAATCCCAGAAGACCAAGGGTTATGGATTCGCAAGTTTCAGTGATCCAGTGGATTTTGCTCGTGCCATGAGAGAGATGAATGGTTAGATTATAAATTGTATACTTTTTGAACAAAACTATGAGAATGATATTAAGTGTTTTGTATCGATTGAATCTAGATTAATATGTCATTTATTTTCTTCTACTAATATATTATTATGTTAAATTCACAAAATAGTATGAATATTAATTATTATGAAATATTACGTAATGACTCATTTTATAATTGTTGTCAATTTTTTATTAATTTGAAAACCATTGTAATAAATATCTAGGTAAATATTATTTCTAACTGAATAAAATATTTTGAATTTCGAAGAAATAATATATTTATTAACCTAGTTATCTTTTAGTTGACTTTTAAATTGTTTATTTTAAATAAGTTATATTTTAAATTATTTATTTCTTAAGGGGAATTCACGGTTATTATTTACTTTGTAGACTTGGGGATACATAAATGTAACTAGTGATTCCATTTTTGGAATATTACTAACAAATTTTGACCTACTTATACTAAACATGTATGCACACATTTTAACATAGTATTTTTACGATAGTGATAATATCTATCAGGTCCCAAACTTTACTAAATAATATTTACAATTTTTAGCATATATTTTACTATTTATTGAATATATATGAAGTTATTTAGAGATATTTTTAAAATAAGTTATTTTGTTTTATCAATTAATAAATTATGTTTTATCAATTAATAATTATTGTTTATATTTATTATGCACATAGTAAAAAAACAAAGTTTATGGTAGGTTTATTTGAATATATGCAGAATGTAGATTTGCAGAAAGAGGTTCATAGACTGCTAATGGTTCAGTAACAAGTAATATTACTGGTTCATGATGTACCTATAATACAAAATGCCATTTTATATTTAATATATTGATATATAATAATTTATAATTACTAACATTATATTGTTGTGAATAAGTCTTGGTCAGCATAACACTATTATGTAATGAGTGTTTATTGTTTGATCATATCATAATAATAAATTCAAAAATTAAATAATTTTATAAATTTAAGAATACAAATAAATTGTGACCAGTGTATTTGAGTTTAATGATAACAATGTTATGTTATTTGAAAGGTAAAATGTTCAAATGTTGATAATTTGGTATTTCCAATTTGAAAGTTCTTGATTTTAATGATTTTTTATTGTAATATGAATGTAATAATAATATTTAGATATTATTTATTAATATTTTTATATTAACACTACTTGTATAAAATACGTAATTTATGTCATTTATATTATTTTTTTGATGTGAAATGTAATATTTATATTGTTAATATATAAATAAAGATAAATATATTATAAAAAATCAGTAAATATCATACAAATTATATTTGAAAACTGTGACCCTTTAACATAGATATATATTAAACCAGTTATGTATTGACCTAGTTATGTATTGACCTAGTTATGTATTGACCTAGTTATCTGTAAACCTAGTTATCTGTAAAACTTATATGTTATTATGTTTCTACTGCAGGACGATACGTTGGCAATCGACCAGTGAAACTGAAAAAGAGTTGCTGGAGAGAACGACAAACAGATTGCGTAAGGAAGAAGGAAAGAGAAAAGAAGAAACTAGGATTCAGATAACTTGTTACAAGCGATGTCATTTATTATAATTTAACATTCAGTGAAAGAAAAGTTTCTACATTTTGTACATTAACATTTATGATGATTGTATGTACATATTTTTCATATTACATTTCATTTCATATTTTAGTAATTTGAGGAGCAGTTTTATATTAGTGATGAGATGGTTATATTTTGATTATTTATTTATAAGAAATAGAGTATCTGAAGTGTTAGATTGTATGAATATTTTGAATTTGATTTGTGAAAAATTAATAAATTAAATTTTCAGTATTTCTTTAGGTGGAGTTGTAGTACTATGAACATTGCATTTCATCTTGGGTCTTCAATAAGTTTGTAGATATCAATGTTTACAGTATTAATTGTTTTTGTACAGTAGATGGATTTAAAAATATGCATGTGTTGTCGTATTTGTGTACCTTTATATATTTATATATATAGATATATATATATACAGTGAGTACTTATTCACTTCCTGTAGTCAGTGGAGTTTGTCTGTCAATACAAAGTAAGTATATGTCTGAATTGTGATTGATTTTTGATGTCATAGTTATAACATATGTACATGGTCAGTAAGTTCAGGAATCGTTAAAGAAGTTTGTGAGGAGGGCATTAACAGAGAATGATATACGGGAATAATAATTGGAATCTGGGTCAATATCAGGATGTCATTGTCTAATGTTAATATTGAATTAAAGTAGATTTTAGCATAAGTATGTTCCACTTTATTTCCCCGCTTCTTAGGAGAAATAGTTCAGGATCAACTAATGGTTCTATGTATTTTTGTTATCTAAGAGATATAAAATAGATATCATATATCTGTGATATATTATTTTAACTATTACATAAATGTAAACTTATTAAATATATATTTAAATATAGACATTTTAGTTGGCCTTTATATTTTAATTTTATGATTTTCCAACATTGCTAATGTCTATAAGTACATATTATCGCTATATAGTTGTTAAATGTTAGAACCTTCTAGAGGTTTGTAGTACTCGTTTGAAAACTAATTAAGAAATGTTATGTAATATAATTTACGAAATTCTAATAAGAAAAACTGAGTAAATACGCTTAATGAAATTTATAATATCTATGTAATAACCTTTTCTAGTATATTAATTAAATGGTACTTCAAATCTCGTCTGCAGATAATATGTATAATACCAGATTGTAATCTTGATTATCATCTTACAAATATTATTTGTAGGTAATATATTTGATTTTACAATGGTTAATAATATATTAACTTAGTATAATGAATTTACACTTTTAAAAACTATCGATAAATAATTAAAAAATAATGAATAGTTAGAATTACAAAAATGTATTATTGTGTAATATATTAGATAGAGTTATAGATTTTATAAATTTTTTTATATAGTCATAGATAATATAATGCTACATAGCTATTATATCCAGTATAAATAATATTATTTGCATTAGTTATATTTCGATATTAATATTTCGATAAAAACCGTATAATAATAAACATTATAGCAATGATCGATAGTAAAAACACAACACCACCATTAACAATACCCTTAATTAGTAAACTCCGAGGCTTTAGGACATAATGAAAGCGGCAAGTAACAATACAATGTAATTAGGTAACAGTCGGTGAACAATACGATTAGGTCACGCCCAGAATCGTTAATTCGCGGGTAATTAATTATAGGTGGTCGCGGTTCATCGAATACCGCCAAAGTGTCGGTTTTCTCTAAACGCCCCTTCACTCGCTCACCGATACCATTGAGCTAAAAACGTCTTTTCTATTCGCTAATCCTACGAAATACTCAATTCGCTACACCTGCCACAACCTACTAGACATATCACACGCTAGACTGCGTCCATGCCTAGAAATAATATGAATTGAATGCTGAATATCACCCGCCAGGAGTTATACCCATTTGCGACTGCATTATGTTCTGATTACAAGTATAAATCGTAAAGTATACTGTATTGTACCTAGATAGTAAACCCTATTCTGTATATACTAGAAACTGACGAGGAGGTGCAGGCAAATATAGTTGGCATAAGATTACCTAGAAAATACTCATTATGGCGGTATCCGTGGATTGGAGCAATTCATTACTGCCTTCGCTTAATAACGGAGATTTGAGTTATTCGATGGACTCGGAGAAGACGAATAAACTAGATGCAATCAAACGAACCAGGATACCGTATCAGAAAGAAGTGAACCCTCTCGTAGTAAGTAATGATACAATGGTATGGATATCCGCAACAAGTATAATCTACACACGTATAGAAATTCTTTTCTTTCGCCTATATGTGTCTTTACTAAATCGATAACACAATGAGAAATACATAAAGTGGCCTAGATGTATGGATAGAAGTATCATTTATAAACATATATAATATAACATTATGTATTCCTGATAGTATTTCACATTGGATAATTAATTATCTCATTTGATTATGCGAATTGATGTCAATATGCTGACCGCAATTAATGTTTTTTTTATGTTGGATACTTTATGATGGATACTAATGTTAAACCTTCAATATAAAAAAATTAAATATTTTTAAAATGCATGTGCATTTTAATCAATTTATTAAATCTAGTTATAAGTAGTATAGTATGTTAAGTATACTATATTACAATGTACATTATATATAATATAACTATTCATTTTATAATGAATAGTTTTCATAGTTCATTTATATTATGATATTGTAAATTATAACTATTAATCCAAGATTACCTTAAGTAAACTTGGTTTAATGTTGTAAACTATATATGAATGTTTAGATATTCTGTATATATATATATAACTGTTATATTTTGTATTGTAACGAGGTAATGATTTTGTAGAATGGCATGTGATCTAAATAATGAATGTACAAATATATCCTATTACAATTAATTACATTAGTATTGTATTGTATTAACATGCTTTAATAATATATCTAAGGATAACATTATTAATAATACTTCAAACGACAATTTCTTGATTATTACTCGGATATATTTTTATTTCTAAACAAATTACTTCTTACAAATGTACAATACATTATTTACTTAGTTTTTTGCGAATAACAACTATATTATATTAATCTTGAAAAAATAGTGCATTAGTAATAATAATGTACAGGAGTGTATATGTATATATGTGTATACCTTCAAAGCCCTCTGTAGCCAGTGGTATTTGTTATTATTCGATATATTATATTCAATGCTATACCATATTATATAATTTAAAATAACTATAACATATAGTAAGTTTCTAAACAATAATATTAAATACAATAAAATAAATATATTATTATTTCATTTATAAATTGATTTTAATGACGTTTAATAACATTAATACTAATATAAAATCTATATCAAAGTTAAAATATAATTTAATCATTTTAAAGTATATATTACAATATATAAATTACATTTTTTAGTTAAATAAATATTGCAAATACTTAAGATAAATTAAATATTATATAAATAACTATTAGCATAATATTAGATGCAATGCATTAATTAGGTGATATAATAATATAATTTAATAATATTTATTAATATTTACAATAAGAAATATTAATATAACATTATTCAAATTGCAGTATTCTTATTAATAATCAATTATTTAATATTAATTTCATATTCTAACGGCATTTCTAGTAATTGTCTATCTAGTAATTTATTACATATATTTATATTAGTTAAGGAGCAGTTGCAAAGAAAATTTCGAACCTCCGATTACGAGTAGAGAATGGTGGTGGAGGCAATCATTAAGGGTAAGTATGAATATAAGTTTATATATATATATATATATATATATATATATGTATATATATATATATATATATATATATATATATATAATGAAATAGCATAGCATTCTAAGATATCATTAATATAATATT
>OZ038314.1:6202691-6357691 GCA_964035775.1 Osedax frankpressi
TCGCACCTGTTCGTAAACTTACATATATATACAAACACATATACACAACCATATATATATATTAAATTATATACAACGAAGTTAGACAAATTATTCCTCATAGAAACAAAAATTATATAAATATTCAACTTAATTAAATATAAATAAAATTATATGTACTACAATTAATGTATAGCTAAAATTTAAATTTAAATTTACTTAAATGTTATTGCGAGTTTTCTTAAACGTTATCAGTCTGTCCTAATTTTAAGGCTTACATTGGTTACTCTCGTGTTGTAAGGTATGATCACTTATTAACGATACGATGTTTTTATATATTACTTAATATTACTTAATATTAAGTAATATTAAGTAAACGTAAATATTACTTAATTATTTGATAATCTTCAAAATGTAACATATGTTATATTTAATATTAGTATAATAAACTATATGCTAAAATCGGGCAATGACATGAGGTATTACTATTTAAAAGAGAGAAGGCCCCCCTCCTGGTTTTTATGAATCGCCAGTTCAAAGTTCAAAGCGCGTAGTGAGGTCAAGTTTCCTTAGCAAGACGCCTCGTTTCAACAGTTCTCATACGGTTATATATGACAACGAAGGACGCTATACACTCGTAGTGTATTCGCATGGTTCTGATTTAGAGATATTTAGTTAGATTAATTATATATGTTTAAACATTATGAATATATCACACTTTATGTACCAACGCGGATTTATTCAAATGTATTCAAATATAATCTTGTTTTATATTAACGTATATTATTATAAATTATATGATACATAATTATAAATATGTCACAAAAGTATTACATGTACCTAATAAAGAATCTAAATTTTGATGGAGATTTTACATTTAATTAATAATAATGTTAGAGCCAACGATATAATGTATTCCTTTTTGTATAGAGAGTTCCAGGCCCTGGAACATACGAGAAAACATTTCAGTTTCCTCAAACTCAGACAATTGAAAGGATGGCAAAAAGGCATGGCATATTTTTCTCGAGCGATTATCAAATTTAAGTTATTGTTTACTAACGCTTTGCGAAATTGTAAATAGATTTATATTTTTGTATTTGTTTTCATTTTGTTAAGAATTGTTCAATAATATTTGAAATTAATTTTGTTATACTTAGTATTGATTTATATTAATAATGTAAATTTGTATACCTAATTTACAGATTTGATATCAATGCATTGGTGAAAGACGTGATGATTCAGCATAATGATAATAGAAGGACATAAACAGTATTCGGTAGTCTGTGATAATTGCATATAAAATTTTATAAATAAAATCAGAAAATATCATATTATATTCTTGCTAAATATACTAAATATAATAATGTTCTATTATTAAATGAATTAAAAATAGAAAATAATGAAATATATATAGATGTATGCACCTTATTTATCACGTATATATATGGGTAATACTATACATAACACATAATAACATCTAATATCGCTGAGTACGACGCGCTCAGAACATACATTACAGTTCGTGCATTATGCTTCCGCTGTCACCAATATATAAAGTGTTAGAAAAATATTAAATAGAGATCTTCTGTTTTTATAGTGTTGCCAAATATTAGCCGAGGTCATATTTTTTTTTACTACGAGACTTTTCAGATTATAGATTTATAATGTATAGTTACGACAAATCACGATAGAAGCTTATTGTATTAATACAATAACACTATTACAATTACAATTACTATTGTATTCTTAATGTAATTACGATAGAAATGAAATTAGTTAATAATTATTAAAGATTTGTGTGTAATATTCTTAGAAATACTGGTAAATACGCTACAAAAAAGATACTTTTATACTATTTTTTTCATATTGTACTTTTTATAATGTATTGTAAAATGATTATTAAATCGCAGATATTCAGTTATTAGTACCAAACAATGGGGTTGATTAATTACTCACTCGCTAACAATGTAATCAATTTAAATTGAACTAAGTCATTATTGTATTGTGTGTTGTTATTTTTTGAAAATAATTCTGTATATTCTATGTGTTAAATATATATAATAGATATATTGAATATAAGGAACACTTGAAACTTTGATAACTTGATTACAATAAGAATAATATTATTTGATATAAAAAATAATATTATTTGAAAATATATTAAATATAAAAATTCATTATCGGATAAAGTAATAATTCTAGCTGCATTAGATAAATTAAGAATTTAATTTTAAAATACAAATATTAATCTATTATATATACTATTCTAATAATATATGTATATATTATCACAAAAGAAAATTGAACTTATATTTGAGTTTTAAAAAGTAAATATAAATTATCATATTATTCTTAGTTACATCTATGTTTCTGGGTTTACCCAGTGTTAATAGTATTGTGTCATATTTCTATTTAGTATATTAAATGTATTACATAACCAATGTACGATTAGTTTAATATTAAATATTACAACTAATGTATTTGTAATTTATTTACCATTACATATGCTTTCTCTATGATGTGAATTAAATTGTATTGTAATAGATAGTATATCGTAATGATTTCCGAAACATAACATATATATATATATATATATATATCTTCATTCAATATGTTTAGTAATATTTAAATAATATTATTGATATACTAAGAAATGACTACAAATTAATCATAATTAATTTGTAATGTTATCGTTGCTATATTTATGAACAAAAATCAATATTCGTAAAATTAAAAATATTTAATATATTAATAAATTTGATATATAAAAATAATACATATTGCATTACTGATAAATAGAAATTCAAATAAATAAACAAATACATGTATATGGAATATATGGAATATATATATATATATATATATATATATATATATATATTTGTATACGTAAAATCAGTGAAAAGTATTGATAAATAATGATTTTAATATGACTCAAAACTACCAAATAGGTTATTATTTGGTTACAAAATATAAGTTAATATTGTATTTTTGTTAAATAAATATTTGTCTAAATATATATATATATATATATATATATATATATATATATATATATATATATATATATATGTATGTGTATCAATATATATATGGTACATTACAGGACTAATTGAGCAAGCTCATATTGGGTATATCTGAATATGTTATATATAAATATATGTATCGATGCGAAATGCGCAATTAACTACTATTGTATATTCATAATTTTACAAAAATTATAAATCTATAGATGCAATTTTCTATTAGGATCTATTATCATAAATAGTTTAAAGGTCAATATAAAAATAACAAAGATTGTTATAATCATATGAATATTTAAATTAAGGATGGCAACAAAAATAAAAAAGAATGAATCAATAATTGAAAAATATCGAGATAATGGGAATTGGATTAAAATTCTAGAAGTATGCAAGCAAATTAATACCAAAGAAAATGGTTATATACTTGTATTTAAAATGTATTTAAGTAAACTCTTATTATATCATAAATTTAATAAATATATTTAAAATTTATATTTAGTTTTGTATTATTTTATCAATTATACTTTGATATAGTAATCAAGGATTGAATACATTTGTTGTTATCTGAACGACGTAGACAATTAAACTCACCAAGTATAGGATACTTTCGCTAATCTAGTAGTCATAACATAGTTATATAGTTATACAAATATAATTATATCATTAGTAATAATCGTAAACATTATAATTAATCTTATTATCTAGATGTAATTTAAATAAATATATATTTCATATATTATATTAAATATTCAATATTATTAAGGATAGAAAATCAAACAACTGATCGTAGTTATATACACATATATCTAAGTAAATCACTATTATTAGAATATAGGAGATCTATTAAACAACTAAGAAATTGTTTCGATTTTATATAGTTTTAAAAATATAAATAGCCTACAAAATAATAATATAAATATTATATTTTAGTATAGTTTGTTATTTGTGATCTAGCGACTTGTAGATCTTTTATTGTAGATCTTTAATTAATCACATAAATTAAGAAATGTACATAATCTTGGGATTTTATATTATTACTAGTTCCGTCTATATATGGATAGATCTCCATAAGCTCTCTAATTGTAACAATTGGTAGAGACATCCACGCTATATACAATCTGTTATACTAGCCACAAATGATTTCATACATCCCTGTTACTCTCTATTATATTAAGTAGGCCGATAAACAGTTTAGCGACTAAAGTGTCTCTCTTGCCAATTAGGCTACCCATACATTATCAGCTATTCACGCTCTTGTAAAATACTATATTTTTATTCTAACCTATACATAGACAAACGTTGAATATATTTTCCCCGTATCTTATTCAAGACATGGTCTAAATTGATTAATTGGTCATTTACATTTCGCTTTCAAATTGAGTGTCCCAAATCTAGATATATGGTTGTATCTATTTATTATCTGGCATTGCTATATATGTCTATAGCACATATTGTAGCTTGTATTCTTTAACATAATTATTGTATACATGTGTTATGTTTGCCGTAATAGATATTAGTATATATAAATAATGTTGTTATTTATTGATCTAAAATTGTATTATATTATTATTATTAGTATTATAATAATAAGCCACGATAGTAGTGAATGTTTAAAATAAGGATTCATCTATTGATTTTATAAATTGAAAGCATTATCAATTTAAATATCACACATATATATGTTATATGTTACAATATAATACAATATAAAGATACATTTGTAAAGAACTTTTTATTAAAAATGTATTAAAGGTAAATTTTTGAAAATACAATATTATTAGTAAAATTCTATAATATTTATTAAGGAAACAATGTGCATTATAAATATAGTTATAATAATCTACATAAATGATATAATGTATTACTAGTAAACATGCAATAAATTGTATCGCATATGCTTTATTTTATTAATTTTAACCGTAAATTTCGTAATTTGTGAGAACATTCTTAGTTTATATTACGTAGATTACTGATGGCATTGTTAATCTTGATTTCCTACTTGCAATACACGACATTATACAAATGTAAAAGCTAAT
Source organism: Osedax frankpressi (assembly GCA_964035775.1). Classification (NCBI taxonomy): domain Eukaryota; kingdom Metazoa; phylum Annelida; class Polychaeta; order Sabellida; family Siboglinidae; genus Osedax; species Osedax frankpressi. The sequence continues at coordinate 6,207,730 of OZ038314.1, forward strand.
ATATATGTCATCGGCTACATTTCAGTTACCTACATCAAGTTTGTTGTGGCTGAGGCAAATTTCGAGAAGTATTTGCTTTCCGAACCCGTACCCCAGAGCAAAACTTGCACCGTCGTGAATAATGCAAAAAACCAATTATTAGAAGTTGCGCAGTGCAAATCTTTTACGGTTGATTCAATAAATTATTATTATTTATTTATAAATGAGTGATATTTGTTAAACTGTTAAAATTATTGATTAATCAAGTTAAGTTCTCTTTTAATCGACTTTCACTTCTCCATATCACCCATTCTTCCTCTTTCTTGTCCTAATCCTCTCATTTGAATTCTGTTGCAATTCACTTTCCCATATTTTATTTTTAAGCTTTCCCTCCTCGTCCAGAACAACGAGATTAAGGACGACTGCGAACTTCTCATCGGCAAGTTGCTTTACTACTCGTGCGATGAATCGGCGGCCATTTCGCGTTTCCACGTCGCCAATATCGTTGCCATGACGAAGCCGAACCAACCTCGAAGCCAACGCCGACTGCGCCTCCTCTCCGAAGCCTTTGCAATTGAAGCTGCCTCTTTGGAACGGCAAGCAGAAGCCCTCGAGCCCAACGGAAGCACCAATGAAGTCGGTACCCTGTAGCTAAGTGAGATAGTTATCCTTATTTGGGTGCATGTATTATATAAGTTTATTATATAACATAATATTTAGAAAATAAAAACAACAATTTGTTTGATATTGGCAAATTGAAACTAATTTAAAATATCCTAAATGAAGTGATTTTATCTGCATTAGAAAATATATATTAAAATTTGTAAAGAATTATCAATACTAAAAAATCCTTTATGGTTTTTATCTTTTAGTATCTTCCTATACATTTTATTTATTCTATAATATACAAATTTGGATATTAAAATTTTAAAAAATTATTAATTTTGTTAATATGATATGGCTAAAAAATGTGTACTTATTCTTTCATGAAGGCATCTAGTTTTCTGTGGTAAACATCCTTTATTGATATTACCATTTATTTATTTATGTATACCATATATGAGTATTTATGACTATATATTATATAAACATCTATAGAATATATCATAAATATTCTTATATAGTTAATAATGTTATGAAACATTATTAAAATTGTTACTGATATTTTTAAACTAATTATATCATACACATAATTATATGTACTTGCTGTTTCATAGAACTTATTTAATTACAAGTAGATAATTAAATTATATAATATTTAAAAAAAATGATATAATATCATACAAAGCGATATGTTATATCAATTTCCTTGAATGTATAATTTGTCAAAATTTAAACACTAATTTAAAACTTTTTTATTAGGTTATACTACTTTGGTATTTATAAAATATTTGTCAAAGAGATTGATTTAATTAGAATCACCCGTAACATGTAATTTAGATTCTATTTCAATATCGTTATTACTCCCACTACGTTTTATATTTATTATAATTGATGTTTGCATTCATTATCTACTACTGCAAATAACATTCCACAAAAACTCCCATTAGCATGTCGCAAACAAACAAAGCAATCTGTTCTCCGCGGCTATTCTTAGCTACACCAGAGCAGCAGATCTGTGCATCGAACAGCTCCAGGGTCAACAAAAGGTCGGCACCCCATCACTCGACCACTCTTATGAAACACTTATGAAGTAAACTAACCAATCATTACTCTATATTAAACTGGTATATTTGAAATACCCGTAGTCAATTACATGCGAAATTCTGTTGATTTCAATGTAAATATTAAAAGTATAGATAGTATCATATTCCTAATGCTAGATATCACATATCTAGATACTGGATATCAGTAGTTAGATACAAGATATCACATATATATATCACATATATATATCACTAGATGCTAGACAGTTATAGTATAACTGATCATGTTGAATCTAGGAATTATTTATTACAACAAATATTTCTATATTCCTTGTGAATGGTATAGTGTTCATTGTTATGTAATCACTTAGTATTACGTATATTGCATGAATGAAATCTACTATAGCTATAATATCACTACTACCTGTATCTACCTGTATCTACATGTAGCTACCTGTATCTACCTATATATACCTCTATCTACCTGCATCTACCTACATCTACCTGTATCTACCTATATATACCTTTATCTACCTACATATACCAGTATCTACCTATCTATACCTATATCTTATTATAACTACCTGTAATTACCTATATCTACATATGTAAACCTATATATATCTATATCTAGCTGTATCTACCTATATCTACCTATATATATATATATATCTATATATACATATATTTACCTGTAACTACCTACATAACATGTATATTCCTATGTATACCTGTAACTACCTATATCTGCTTATAACTAGTTGTAAATAACTATATCTAACTGTACATATCAATATCTACCTGTAACTACCTGTATATATCTATATATGCCTGTAACTACCTATATCTACCTATATCTACCTGTATCTATCTATAGCTACCTGTAACTACATGTATATACCTATATATACATATATCTACCTGTAACTACCTGTATCTACCTATATATACCTATATATACCTGTAACTACCTATATATACCTATAACTACCTATATCTACCTATATCTATCTATATCCATCTGAATCCACCTGTATTTAGTTGTATATACCTGTATCTATATCTTGATTAAGAATCTTCACTCTTTAGCTAGTTTATATTTTCATTAACCTGAATTATATACCTTATACCGTTATATCCACCCCTCAGTCAAACCGACCCTCTCTGAGTTCCACAACTAATCTGACATCTCCGACTACCTCAACTGATAACCAAGGAATTTCTGCATTTATGGAGAAGGCATTAACAAGGGGACCAATACTTTCTGTGAATAAAGGGTTAGTAGAGATGTTTAGAATGGGTTAGTGCTGGTTAGTGCTGGTTATATAGGTTAGATCTGGTTTGTATAGGTTAGTAGAGATGTTTAGAATGCGTTAGTGCTGGTTAGATTAGTTTAGAGCTGATGTTTAGTATAGGTTAGTAGAGATATTTAGAATGGGTTAGTGCCAGTTATATAGGTTAGAGCTGGTTAGTATAGGTTAGTAGAGATGTTTAGAATTGGTTAAGGTTGGTTAGTGCCGGTTATATAGGTTAGGGCTGATGTTTAGTATAGGTTAGTGCAGGTGTTTATTATGGGTTACTGCTAGTTATATAGGTTAGTGGTGGTTAGCATGGGTTAGTTTTAATGTGTATGCATAATGTGCTTTGCAGGATACTACAAAGTAATGATATGTGAACAATAATAAATATTATGTTGTTGGTAAAGATTCGGATTTGAAATTAATTGTGGTAATTTAGTATTTATACATTTATATAAACATGTACCATTATTTATAATTCTATATTATAGTAAATATATTCATTATATATCAGCTGACATGTTAATTATTATATAACCCGCTTTCAAGTGAGACCTAATATAAAGATGGTACTTATCTACTATTTTATATAACTAATTCCAGAAAACACCATATTACAACTCATAATAGTATTCTATAACAATAGTACTTGTGGCTAAAATCCACTATCTTCTACATTATCGATATCATCTATTTCTTTCCATTGTTGATAATGTACACACTTCATACTCTCCTCCATCCTATTGCTGAGATCATTAACCGTTGTCCTCCAACAAATCCACTTAAACCCGCCCAATATTTATATCCCAACCCCATACCTATTAATAACTCACCAAACCCTACCTAAATTATTATTATCTTGTATTCTATTATTCCCACACTCCCTAAATGATCTATACTGCACCCCATATTTAGCCCCTACTCAACCCCCGCAGAGATATACATAAAGGTATAAATAGATTTAGGAAATTGCTTAATGCGGAAGGATGCGATACAATGTTAAACGTGAGAGCGGTTAGTGTAACCTCTTGCACCCCATTAGCCTACCCCCATTAGCACCATTTACAACCCTATTCCCCACATTTAATCAACTTACAAAACTAGCCCCATTGGACATCATTTGAATTTATGTAGATCCCTGAAACCACTCTTTACAACTACTTCCACTCTTTTAATCTCTTCCTAAAGACTCCAATCTCTTCATAAATCCCCACTTGGTATAAACTTGTTAACAATGTTAATAACGGGTTGGCAATACGTAACACTCTCATAGACTGTTTTAAATCATTATAAATAAAATATAACAAATAAATCATTAGCTATTTTAGATGAACAATTTTCCCCCTTATTAAGTCTTCATGTTTTCCTAAAATTCGCCCTACCTCTTTATCCGAGGCACTACACCTACTGACCTCGTTGTTCAGTTGCTGTCCCGCGAGTTGGCTGCTGTCCTGTTGAGGACGACGTGTCAACTAAATTATGAGAAAGTTTCGAAGAAACAATTCGTGAAAGATACCAACGCTATCATTAAAAGATACGCCACTCAAAAGTTTGATTTAAAATAACACTCGTTAATTAGTGTTTCATTATTATTTCATCGTAAATATCTCCTATTGTATTGCGTATCCGTGGTTTTACAATACGAAACCATGATTAATCAGACTTAAGCCATCAATACTGACCCTATAAGGAATATAAAAGAAGTATTGTGAATATTACATTCTAACTAAATAGTTAGATAGTAATATTTTATCTTAAGTTCATATAGACTAAAGTACAGTATTCTATCAATCGGACTTTATTTCTACCGTAGATTCCTGATAGGGAATTTATCTTCTCCTTCTCGATCATATCCTCGCTTTTGAATGAAGACTGCATTATAACATTTGTTGTCAATACTCCCTGATATACATTAACTTATCCAAGACATTCACTAAATAAATACACCTAATATATTCTTGAATAGCTAAGCTGATTCTATCTATTGTATCTAAGTTAAGTTTACAATGGCGAATTTCTAAATTAATCCATTGGTTACTACTTTTGTAGTTGCTGTTACCTGACATAAACTACAATATAAATATTTACTTAATGTATCTACGAAGTAAATATGATCTATAATCGACAATTAAAAGTAGACACTATTAATATTTACTGATTCAAGTAAAGACTGATCCTGTTAGGATTTTATATTAAGAATATGCTTTTTAATAATAATTTTTCACTAATTATCAATTCATAAAATATAATTTATTAAGTTATTGAAATATCCAAAACAGCGTTTTTACACCAAGAAATAGAGATGAGGAAATCCTGCTGTTATTATTTCTATCAGAAAGTATTGTTAGTTTATGTTATTATTGTGTTGTTAGATTTTATTTCTATGCTATTAGTGTGTTGATGAACATATTTAAATTTCATTTTACTTGATAGATATTTAATTTAAATTCCAATCATTTTAGAAAATAGTACAATTTATTCCGATATAATTAGTATGTGATGTATCTGTTTATGTTATTTATATTTATATGTCATGTATCTTTATATGTCAAGTATCTTTATATGGGATTTATCTTTATATGTCAAGTATATTTATATATCAAGTGTATTTATATGTTATGTATATTTATATGTCATGTATATTTATATGTCATGTATATTTATGTCATGTATCTTTATATATTCATATGTTATATATATTTATATGTCAAGTATATTTATATAGTAAGTGTATTTATATGTTATGTATATTTATATGTCATGTATATTTATATGTCATGTATCTTTATATATTCATATGTTATATATATTTATATGTCATGTATATTTATATGTTATATATCTTTATATGTGATGTATCTTTATATGTCATGTATATTTATATATGATTTATCTTTATATGTGATGTATCTTTATATGTCATGTATATTTATATGTCATGTATCTTTATATATTCATATGTTATATATATTTATATGTCATGTATCTTTATATATTCATATGTTATATATATTTATATGTCATGTATCTTTATATATCATGTATTTTTATATGTCAAGTATATTTATATGTTATGTATATTTATATGTTATGTATCTTCAGTCATAAGTTTGATAACTCCATAATTCGATATTATATTTTTTAACAAATATTTAGTAAATATATACTTCTTAATCCATCAGATTATTGATTAATAAAATATCACCCACTTACTATTATTAATTTCTATTGGTCAATATATTACGGAACAAATTTAGCCTATTTCCTAATCTCGATAAATAATTGGACCACTATATTAACTTTTTACCTTGCAGAGTTCACGAGAGGTCATTCTGAATCGTTCAGCCGAACACTCGGACATCAGAAAACAGACTTTCAATCGCGTGAAATCCGTTTACGAACTTCTCACGCTGACACTTTGTAAAGCTTCGCAATTCGACCTTCTTGCTCAGGTTCCTATGTAAGTTTATTTCACAAAAATCAGAATTGTCGAGGTGTTGTCTAAACGTCAATAGATCAGTAGATCTATAGATGAATAGATCAGTAGATTAGTAGATCTATAGATCAATGGATCAATAGATCAATAGATCAGTAGATCTATAGATCATTAGGTCAGTAGATTAGTACATCTATAGATCAATGGATCAATAGATCAATAGATCAGTAGATCTATAGATCATTAGATCAGTAGATTAGTAGATCTATAGATCAATGGATCAATAGATCAGTAGATCTATAGATCATTAGATCAGTAGATTAGTAGATCAATAGATCTATAGATCAATAGATAGGAGATTAGTAGATGAATAGATGAATAGATCTATAGATCAGTAGATCTATAGATCAGTAGATCAATAGATAGGAGATTAGTAGATGAATAGATGAATAGATCTATAGATCAGTAGATCTATAGATCAGTAGATCAGTAGATCAATAGATCAATAGATCAATAGATCAATAGATCAATAGATCTATTGATCATTAGATCAGTAGATTAGTAGATCAATAGATCTATAGATCAATGGATCAATAGATCAGTAGATCTATAGATCAATAGATGAATAGATCAGTAGATCAATAGATATATAGATCAATAGATAGGAGATTAGTAGATGAATAGATGAATAGATCTATAGATCAGTAGATCTATAGATCAGTAGATCAGTAGATCAATAGATCAATAGATCAATAGATCAATAGATCTATAGATCATTAGATCAGTAGATTAGTAGATCAATAGATCTATAGATCAATGGATCAATAGATCAGTAGATCTATAGATCAATAGATCAATAGATCAGTAGATCAATAGATCAATAGATCAGTAGATCAATAGATCAGTAGATCAATAGATCAATAGATCAATAGATCAGTAGATCAGTAGATCAGTAGATCAATAGATCAGTAGATCTATAGATCAATAGATCAGTAGATCAGTAGATCAGTAGATCAATAGATCAATAGATCAGTAGATAAATAGATCAATAGATCAGTAGATCTATAGATCAATAGATCAATAGATTAGTAGATCAGTAGATTAGTAGATCAATAGATCAGTAGATCATTAGATCAATAGATCAGTGGTTGGGTTAAATTTATGGCTGGACTAAAAAATTAAATATCTAAAAATAATATATAGAAGTGATGGAGTAATTTACCAACAATAACATTTTAACCAAGGGCAGCTTTTAATGCTTTTTGGGTTATCTGTTAATAGTTGTAAAAGGTTTACTTTATATCTCAGTTTATATCTCACATTATATCTCACTTTATATCTCACTTTATATCTCGTATTATATAATTTTATATTAAAATGAACGTAAAAAAGAAATTTATTAAAATCAATTGTTGAAAGATATGATTCTAATTGTCATTCAACAAGAGTTCGAACATAGATAATTACTAGATATGAATGTATCCATTAGGTCAGTTATCATTAGGTCATACGATTAAACAATCGCATTATAATGTCGACTTCCATTGTTCGCCGTAGTTGTACGAAAAAGCCATGAAATTCTCGTTCGAAGAGTATTCGATTTGGTATCAATTCGGACTCTCTCTGATCATCGCTCAGAAGGTCGGTTGCTTTAGAATCTCATTCGCTGTTTACGCCAACTAGAGATTCACCAACTCCCTTGCAGTACTCCAGAGCTCTGTTGGTGTTGAAGGAGTGTCTTCGCATGAAACCAAGGAATCATATGGTGAGATTGTTATCGGCGAAAATCTGTTTTGAAAATTTACACTTGGTGCGTTTTATTGGTTTTATATACTTTATTATATATCTTATTATATACCTTATTATATACCTTATTATATACCTTATTATATACCTTATTATATACCTTTATTATATACCTTATTATATACCTTATTATATACCTTATTATATACCTTATTATATACCTTTATTATATACCTTATTATATACCTTATTATATACCTTATTATATACCTTATTATATACCTTATTATATACCTTTATTATATACCTTATTATATACCTTATTATATACCTTATTATATACCTTATTATATACCTTATTATATACCTTATTATATACCTTATTATATACCCTATTATATACCTTATTATATACCCTATCAAGGACTATAACTAACTAATTGATAGGGTTTAATATTTTAAATAAATAATCTAATCAATTCTGAAATCATTAAATGAGTCATTAACCCACCAACGATTGCAATCGTACAATTGTTGGAACATTCTAAGATTTCATTTAACAATACAGCAAAATAATTTGCGAGGGTAATCTCCCAAATTCACTTATTATTTCTAAACTATTATTAATAATTGTCTGGCCCTGGATTTGTGTCTAATTAAGGAACTCGACGTTCCCTCGTAGATCGACGAGGGAATTGAGTATTCGCAGCAAGCTTTTGAGGATTGCGAATACCTTCAGACCAACGCGGCTATGAAAGCAGTTCCGCAGTGTTCTAAAACTAAATTACACGTTCCGCTACGTTCCGTTTCGCCGCCCGACACCAAAGTCAAAGTTCCCTCCGAGGCGGCTAATATCTCCGGCGGTAGGACTTCTGTGGAGACGACGGTAGTTACGACTCCATTAACAGTAATTAACATATCTACCCCGACTGGTGAGAAAAAGAAGAAAAAGCCTATTTCTACAACAACTACAACTTCTACATCGACTACAACTTCTACACTAACTACAACTTCTACACCGACTACAACTTCTACCTCGACTACATCTTCTACACCGACTACAACTTCTACCTCGACTACAATGTCTACACCGACTACAACTTCTACCTCGACTACAATGTCTACACCGACTACAACTTCTACACCGACTACAACTTCTACCTCGACTACAATGTCTACACCAACTACATTGTCTACCTCGACTACAACTTCAACACCGACTACATTATCTACACCGACCACAACTTCTACACCGACTACAATATCTGCACCGACTACAACTTCTACCTCGACTACAATGACTACACCGACTTCTATTTCTACACCGACCACAACTTCAGCACCGACTACAAAAACTACAACAACTACACCGACTACAAACACTACAACATCTACACCGACTACAAAAACTACAACATCTACACCGACTACAAAAACTACAACATCTACACCCACTGTGCCGACTAAATTCGCGAGTTCTACGCCAATTCATGATATGAAACAAGATATTCCGAGTGTCGAAGATTCCACTCAAAAGAACGAAACAAATGGACTGATTATCGACCCATATAATGACCCATTTAACGACCCATTTAATTACTCCGATGACGAGGAAGACCAGTACTCGTACCTCGGCCTACTAAACGAGGTAGACGACGACATTTCTTGCGCACAGATGTCTCGTTGTCTCCTAGCGACCGGCGTCGGCTGTTCCCTGAAGTCTTTGGATGCCAAATCGCAACACGAACGTCAGCGCTGGCAGTCCGAAGCCCTTCAGCTCTTCCTTCAGTCCGTAATCAATTGTAGTTCGCCGTTAATTCGAAATCGTAAATTATTCACTTTCACAAATCATTAACGTAAATGTACATTAAATGCTAAAATATTATACTTTATATTATATACTAAACTAAATACTATATATTACTATGTACTACTATATACAATATACTAAAACCTAAACAAATGTTTAATAACCAAAGATTTCGATAAACCAATTAAAACAAATCGTAAATATTGATTTAAAATATATTCGTTTTTCAATCTCCACCAGGGCTAGCTCAAGTGATCCAAGTGATTATCTCGCCAAATTTTACATTGCGTTGGTCTGCGCTGAAATGAGAAAGGTAACTGCGCAGCTCGTTGTAAACAATTCCTTTGTAACGTTCTTAGGTAACAGCATTGTTAACGGAATTTATCGACCTTTTCATCGATTAGATTCCCGAATTAGTTTAGTATCGATCTCTTTCTAATCGCGGCTTCGACTGCGTTCTATTTCCCATCGAGCCACGGGCTAATTTCATCTGAAGTCGCCTATATCCTGCAATATACTCTAAACAACCTCGAGTATTATACGTAAGGTCGGGTCACGACCCCCCACCTAACGCCTTATCGCTTAGCGTATCATCCGGTAAACTGCCCGGCGACGACCTCAAATTGACCTCTCGCGACCCCAGATCGACGACGCCTTCCTGTACCTGAAGCGTTCGTTGCACCTGCGCTGCGACCACCTGCCGGCGATTACGCTCCACATCCTGTTGTTGTCGTGTCTGCAACGTAACTCGGCAGCATTGGAGCTCACCAAGGAGGTGTGCAAGGAGTTTCCCTCGTGCTTTAAGTTAGCTCAGCCAGTCCTCCCTCCCCGTCTGTTATTACATGCGCCTGGATGTGTAATTTCACTGTATCTATGCTACAGGATGTTATAATCTTATGATACTGGTGATATAGACAATACCAGCCTCTATATATATATATATATATATATATATATATATATATATATATATATATTATTAGAAAACATTAAATATCAATATTTCAAAATATAACTCAATATTACCTTGTTCAATCTTGGATATGATTTTATTATATTTATATTTAATAGACTTGTGCCGTGTTAAAAACCATAATGAATAAGCTTTGATTTATAATTTCACTATTCATTAATGGAACCCGGAATATACCTAAACTACAATTCTTTTGTTTTCCAAGATTTCAAGTGCTTCACTATCCTCCCTTACACTAAAAGCACTGGCTTTCAGTTTGCTGTTCATCCAAGCGCGTCTGCAACAGAGGCTCGGCGAAAAGAAGGCCGCGTTACTCACCTGCAAGCAGATGCTCTACCTTTGGAAACACCTGTTCGAGTGCGAGAGCGATTCGTTGGTATAGTTGTAGTTGAACTCGCTACCTTCAACTCGTCCTACAACCCCAACTCACTTCACATGTAGCAATGGCTCGACCAAGAGAGGAACCGGGCTATTGGATAAGACATTGAACTCACCTCTTGGATTGCTGCAGGTGTCAGATCTCCATGACAGAGACAATGGTATTATCTCTCTAATTAGCTATCTCTCTATCCATCTAATTAGCTATCTCTCTAATTAACTATCCCTCTATCCATCTAATTAACTATCACTCTAATTAACATTGCAATATATACATAACTCACCAATATTACTAAATCCTTGCAATCTACTTAATTCCTTATTAGTCTTTATTTACAATAAAACTACCAATGTCTCCTTTTTATATATTTCATCTAAATATTCCTTGTACATCATATTATTTATTACACTTTACGCTTTCGAAGTCACCTGCATAACACACATCCTATGTTCTTAATCTTGTTCACTATCTTATGATTACTTTTTACTCACTCCCTTACCTTCCCTTTCCCATCTAATTTTCCCTACATTTCCTTAAAAACTTCCATATTTCCTACCAATTCCTCCTCATCCCACACACTCCTCCTTCTTCTCTACCCTCTTTCTTCATCCACTCCCTCCTCCTTCCATACACTCCTCCTTCACTCCCTCCTCCTCCCATATACTCCTCCTTCACCCACTTCCTCTTCTTCCCATACATTCGTCCTTCACCCACTCCCTCCTACTTTTCCATACAATCCTCCGCCACCCACTTCCTCCTCCTCCTTCACCCACTCCCTCCTCCTTCACCCACTCCCTCCTCCTTCACCCACCCCCTCCTCCTTTACCCACTCCCTCTTCCTCCCACACACTCCTCCTTCACCCACTCCCTCCTCCTCCTTCACCCACTTCCACCACCTCCCACCCCCTCCTCCTTCACCCACTCCATCCACATTCCACAGCCTCCTTCTCCCACCCCTCCTCCTTCATCCACTCACTCATCCTCCCACACACTCCTCCTTCACCCACTCCCTCCTCCTCCCACAGCCTCCTCCCATCCCTTCCTCCTCCTCCCACCCCTCCTCCTCCTCCCACCCCTCCTCCTTCACCCACTCCCTCCTCCTCCCACCCCCCTCCTTCACCCACTCCCTCCTCCTCCCACCCCCTCCTCCTTCACCCACTCCCTCCTCCTCCCACCCCCTCCTCCTTCACCCACTCCCTCCTCCTCCCACTCCCTCCTCCTCCCACCCCCTCCTTCACCCACTCCCCCCTCCCACAGCCTCCTCCTCCCACCCCCTCCTCCTTCACCCACTCCCCCCTCCTCCCACCCCCTTCTCCTTCACCCACTCCCTCCTCCTCCCATTACCTCGTCCTTCACCCACTCCCTCCTCCTCCCACAGCCTCCTCCCACTCCCTCGTCCATCCACCCCCTCCTCCTTCACCCACTCCTCCTTCACCCACTCCCTCCTCCTCCCACCCTCTCCTCCTTCATCCACTCCCCCTCCTCCCACTCCCCCCTCCTCCCACTCCCCCCTCCTCCCACTCCCCCCCTCCTCCCACCCCTCCTCCTTCACCCACTCCCTCCTCCTCCCACAGCCTCCTCCTCCTCCCACCCCCTCCTCCTTCACCCACTCCCTCCTCCTCCCACAGCCTCCTCCTCCCACCCCTCCTCCTTCACCCACTCCCTCCTCCTCCCACCCTCTCCTCCTTGACCCACTCCCCCCTCCTCCCACTCCTCCTCCCACCCCTCCTCCTTCACCCACTCCCTCTTAAACCCACCCCCTCCCTCCTCCTCCCACCCCCTCCTCCTTCGCCCACTCCCTTCCACCCCCTCCTCCTTCACCCACTCCCTCCCACCCCTCCTCCTTCACCCACTCCCTCCTCCTCCACCCCCTCCTCATTCACCCACTCCCTCCTCCTCCCACCCCCTCCTTCACCCACTCCCCCCTCCTCCCACAGCCTCCTCCTACCCACTCCCTCCTCCCACAGCCTCCTCCTCCCACCCCCTCCTCCTTCACCCACCCCCTTCTCCTTCACCCACTCCCTCCTCCTCCAATTCCCTCGTCCTTCACCCACTCCCTCCTCCTCCCACAGCCTCTTCCCGCTCCCTCCTCCTCCCACCCCCTCCTCCTTCACCCACTCCCCCCTCCTCCCATCCCCTCCTCCTCCCACCCACTCCTCCTTCACCCACTCCCTCCTCCTCCCACCCTCTCCTCCTTCACCCACTCCCCCTCCTCCCACTCCCCCCTCCTCCCACCCCTCCTCCTTCACCCACTCCCTCCTAACCCCACCCCCTCCTCCTTCACCCACTCTCTCCTCCTCCCACAGCCTCCTCCTCCTCCCACCCCTCCTTCCTCCCACCCCCTCCTTCACCCACACCCCCTTCCTCCCACCCCCTCCTTCACCCACACCCCCTTCTCCCAAAGGCCTCCTCCCATCCCCTCCTCCTCCCACCCTCTCCTCCTTGACCCACTCCCCCCTCCTCCCACCCCTCCTCCTTCACCCACTCCCTCCTCCTCTCACAGCCTCCTCCTCCTCCCACCCCTCCTCCTTCACCCACACCCTCCTCCTCCCACAGCCTCCTCCTTCACCCACTCCCTCCTCCTCCCACCCCTCCTTCCTCCCACCCCCCCTTCTCCCAAAGCCTCCTCCCACCCCTCCTCCTTCACCCACTCTCCCCTCCTCCCACCCCCTCCTCCTTCACCCACTCCCTCCTCCTCCCACTCCACCCACTCTCTACTCCTCCCACCCCCTCCTCCTTCACCCACTCCCTCCTCCTCCCACAGCCTCTTCCCGCTCCCTCCTCCTCCCACCCCCTCCTTCTTCACCCACTCCCCCCTCCTCCCACAGCCTCCACCCGTGCTGAGTCAATAGCAGCCTCTCGTATAGAACAGACTATGAGTGGTATTGCTTCGTCTATGGGCACACTATTGCAGGCTAAGAAACGCTCTCCGACTATGTGGTTCAAACTCAGATATGGCTAGAGTTAGGTTTGTAACACCTGCTTTATTCTGTGGTTTATATAATTTAATCAGTTATTCTATTCAGTGTTTATATAATTTAATCAGTTATTCTATTCAGTGTTTATATAATTTAATCAGTTATTCTATTCAGTGTTTATATAATTTAATCAGTTATTCTATACAGTGGTTTATTTAATGTAATCAGTTATTCTATTCAGTGTTTATATAATTTAATCAGTTATTCTATACAGTGGTTTATTTAATGTAATCAGTTATTCTATTCAGTGTTTATATAATTTAATCAGTTATTCTATACAGTGGTTTATTTAATGTAATCAGTTATTCTATTCAGTGTTTATATAATTTAATCAGTTATTCTATTCAGTGTTTATATAATTTAATCAGATATTCTATTCAGTGTTTATATAATTTAATCAGTTATTCTATTCAGTGTTTATATAATTTAATCAGTTATTCTATTCAGTGTTTATATAATTTAATCAGTTATTCTATACAGTGGTTTATTTAATGTAATCAGTTATTCTATTCAGTGTTTATATAATTTAATCAGTTATTCTATTTTGTGGTTTTAATTATTTCATTATTAAGTAAGGTCATTTCTCAGTATTGTTTATATAAATATCAAAAGATATTAATATGTTTGAAATAATATAATTCCAGGCACGTGAATCCTTCAGATAACTCTGTTTGTTTTTCTCATTTTTATTTATATTTCAAAATTCACAGAACATATGACAACAACTATTATCTAATACAAATTATCAAATGTTTCTTATTATTTCTGCTGTAACTGTATGCTTTGTTCCTTAGCCAATCTCTATATGGATAAGAACAGCCTGGAATCTGCCTCGGAATGCATAAATGAAGCCAGCTCGATTCAACCAATTTCTCATTTAGTGGCATTCATGGTTCACTGATTAGAAATGCTCATTTATCATCTAAATATCATCCAATAATCGACAAATAATCGTAATATTATATTTAACATTCTATATCTATATCAAATAACATCAAATAAACCCTCATTCTCATATCTTACATATCATTATGTGACCTCACCTGACCCCGTCATCTCACGTCAGTGCCTCGTCGTAAGGCCTTATCGTATAACCTAATCGCACGACCCCTAGAGAGGTCGGTATTCGCAGCAATGCGGCGAAATCAACGAGGCCATTGTGAGTTATCGTAACGCGCTGTCAATCAATCCTCTACACACGGAGAGCCTAATGTATTTGGTTAGAAATCTCTCCCCCCCCCCTCCCCCCTTCCCCCCCGCCCCCCCCCCGCCCCCCTCCGTCACCTCCCACCTCGGTACTTGGTAACCGAGTTCACCATTGTTCTCCGCCTGCAGGGTCAAGTCCTGCACCAATCGAACAACTTACCTTTAGCTGAGAAAATGCTCCGGAATCTATTAACATGAATCCAACATGCAGTGAAGCATGTAAGACGCTTACACTCCCTCTTACACTCTCTTTTACACTCTTACACTCTCTCATACACACTTACACTCTCTTTACACACTTACACTATCTCTTACACTCCCTTTTACACTCATTAACACTCTTACACTCTCTCTTATACTCTCTTTTACACTCATTAACACTCTTACACTCTCTCTTATGCTCTCTTTTACACTCTTACCCTCTATTTTACACTCTTACACTCTCTCTTATCCTCTCTCTTACACTCTTTCTTACACTCTTACACTATCTCTTACACTCTCTTTTACACTCCTACACTCTCTCTTGCACTCCCTCTCACATTCATTTAAACTCTTACACTCTCTATTACACTCTTTCTTATACTCTTACACTGTCTATTACACTATATATTATACTCTTACCTCTCTGTTACACTCCTACCCTCTCTGTTACACTCCTACCCTCTCTCTTATACTCTTACACTCTTACATTCCCTCTCACATTCATTTACACTTTTACACTTTCTCTTATACTCTTACACTCCCTTTTACACTCATTTACACTCACTCTCACATTCATTTACACTCTTACACTCTCTTTTAAACTTCTACACACTCTCTTACACTCTATATTACACTATTACACTCTCTCTTATACTCTTTCACTCTCTCTTACATTTTTTCTTATACTCTCTCTTATACTCTTACACTCCCTCTCACATACATTTACACGCTTACACTCCCTATTACACTCTTACACTTTATGTTACACTATTTCTTATACTCTTACAGTATCTTTTACATTATCCCTTCACTACAACACGGGCTTACTTCTCAGGACCCATTGTAACATCAACATTCAATCTATATACCACAACAACCACCTCTCCCAACAACCACCTCCACCAACAACCACCTCCTCCAACAACCACCTCCCCCAACAACCACCTCCCCCAACAACCACCTCCCACAACAACACCTCCCACAATAACACCTCCCCCACCAACCACCTCCCACAACAACACCTCCCACAACAACACCTCCCACAACAACCACCTCCTCCAACAACACTTCCCACAATAACGACCTCCTCCAACAACACCTCCCCCACCAACCCCCTCCCCACTAGAGCTTACAATCTCCTCATTCTCTACTAGCACTTACTCCACATTACCAGGTACTCCAACCCCCACTATATCCCCATCCAAACCTATCCAACTCCCTATCTCTACCCCATAATACCCCAATATATCCCTACTATAACCCACCTACCTCCACCAGGCACCATCTCGGAAGCATTATGGTAACATTAGATGAACAGGAGAGTGCCAGCGAATGCTTCTTGAAATCTCTTGAAATTGAAGACACCAATCCCATAATGCCTTTCAACATCATTGCTCGTACCCTGTAGCAATCCGATATCTATCCACTATAAACTTGTACCCCCTAATCACTGTTGTCACTATTTAAATGTCTGATTCGTAAGTCAATAAAATTGATTTCAACAATATTATACTATTATGTTATAAAATACATGTCAAATTATATTTAATAATTATTAATTATCTCTTTTCTGTTATTATAATTTTGATGAATTAGTAAGACGCCAATATACTGATATCAATTTGTTTAAATATTTGGTCATTTTAGTTTCTATGATTGATAATTAGATAAGAATAAAATAAACTAAAGAATATTTTTTATATGATTTATATTATTATTTAGTTGGGTCTTGTATCTTATTTTAATATTGAATAAAATTGGTAAATTGTAATTCCAAAAATAATGAAATACTTAAAAATGAAATATCTTTTGTTGAATTTAACTTTACAAGAACATTTATAATCAATAGTAATACATATATAAATATATAATTGTAAATGTATTCTAGATGTGTTACTCACACTACACAAAGAAGTAGCAATAGTTTTTTAATTGGAGCTTTAATATGGTATTCTTTATCGTTTACAAAATTAACTTTATAAATATAATAGAAAATGTACCAAATGATATATTTTCAAGTGAATTCATATAAACATAATATTGAGTGTCGAAACAATTTATACCTTGTTGACACGAGAATCAAGTATTTTATTGAGATTTTTTTTTTATATAATTTTGTATTATATTTTATATAATTAAAAATAATAAATGTAAAACACCTTGCATGTAATTTGATATCTCCACACCAAATATCAATTATATGTAAAATGGCTTACTTTGCCACCAAACATTATTTTTTGCACATTAATATCTACTATACGAATACAATACATAGGGATTTCAATATTACCAGAAAGAAAAGAAAAACTCACTATGTTATTGAATGTTATGAATTATAATCAATCTATAGTCGATTTTTACTACCAAATAGATTACTATTTATATTCCTAAATTAATGAAAAATGATTTCACATTTTTATCACTAATAATATAATATAACTTTACAACATTACTTATTTAGTGGTAATTATAATTACAGTTAGTTTAGTTTTTTAATTTGTTTTAAGAACATCTTAAAACTTGTTTCAAGAAATGTATTGTATATTTATTACCAAAATCCGTACTAATTATAAAATTATATAGTAAGTAGTAGTAGTAGTACTAGTAATAGTAACAGTAACATTAGTCGTAGTAGTAGTATTAGTAGTAGTAGTCGTAGCCGTGGTAGGGGTCGGGGTCGTGGTGGTGGTAGTAGTAGTAGTAATAATAGTAGTAGCAGTAGTAGTAGTAGTAGTAGCTGTATTATTATTAGTAACATTAGCAGTAGTAGTAGTTGTATTAGTAGAAGTAGTAGAACTATAAGCTATTTATAATTATACCATATACCAAATAGCGTTATACCTGATCATATATCATTATAGAATTAGATAGTTTTATTTACTTTATTGTATACATATTATATATATATATATATATGTATATATATATATATATATATATATATATATATATATATATATATTATATTATATATTATATGTATTATAATAATATCAAAATATTATATTAAAAAAGTTATATATATAATGTACGTTATTCGTAATATGTGTAATATGTGAGTTAGTATGCGTATTATAATCGATAAATTAAAAATTCAAATAATTTTTAAAATAATTATAAATTCAGTAAATAATTGTTATGGTTACTATAATCCTGTATCTTCGATCGAATTATATATATATATATATATATATATATTATATATACATTATATATATATATATATATGTAGCCTTGCAGCTTAGTTCAGTGATAACAAGATTTTACTATTATTTATTAATAAAAACTGCTCAGCGAAAATGGATAAATAACTGTGAAATCTTCATAAAGACTTCACAGTTTTATATTTATTCTAGATATTAATGAACCGTAAACATTGTCCAAATTAGCACATTCTTATACTAAGCACAGTCACGCTCTGAAAATGTATACAATCAAAATCATACAATTAAATAAGTATACTTTTATACAATTCAATTATTACACATTCACACTCTATAATCTATTTCATACGGTTATATGTTATATATATATATATATATATATATATATATATATATATATATTAAACGTTTGTTTGTAATGTGTTGTGGTATTAGTTAACTGTTAATTATTTTAATTAATCAGGATTAGAGAAATTATATCCATATTCATTTATTAAGTGTGAAATATAATTGAAAAGTATAAATAATCACAAATTAAAAAATACTGGATTATCAATATTTTAAGTCGCTGTTGGCATTATTCCTAATATGCATTCATTTTATTAGTTTATATGGGAATTGTATTAATAAATAATTGAAATAGATATTAAAAAAAATAATCCATTTTGTATTAAAACGTGCATTTATGTTCTTTATACATAATGGTTATAATAATTAACTATAGTTATGAAACTATTCTACAATATGTAATAATATTATAGGCATACTACTTGAATCTTAATTTATGACAATATTGTATATATATTTATTAAAATTTAGATATATAAAGTTATTCTTCAATGTGTTATTATTTATGTTATTAGTTGTGTTAATATATATATAGATAATATATATCTCCAATACGATATGATAATATCATAAGAATTTAGTCAAATTATTAAATTAAATTGTACATTTAACTTGCTTAATAATAAAATAATTTAAATACTTATAATAAATATCATAAGATCTATAATTATGAAAATGTATACGATAACATAGAATAATATTTATTTTTATAATTATTTAATATCATAATTCATTATACTTAATATATTTTTAAAATTGATCTAACAATTTAAATAATATACATGATGAGATTTTATAATAATTATTTATATAATATATAATAAGATAATATATATCTCCAATACGATATGATAATATCATAAGAATTTACTCAAATTATTAAATTAAATTGTACATTTAACTTGCCTAATAATAAAATAATTTAAATACTTATAATAAATATCATTAGATCTATAATTATGAAAATGTATACGATAACATAGAATAATATATATTTTTATAATTATTTAATATCATAATTCATTATACTTAATATATTTTTTAAAATTGATCTAACAATTTAAATAATATACATGATGAGATTTTATAATAATTATTTATATAATATATAATAAGACTATAAATAAATGAATATATTATAAAATATTATTAAAAAATCCTAAAATAATATCTAGAACAAAATTAACTTCCTTTTAGTTCAGGACTCAATAATACGAGTGTGAGTTTTATTTTTAAACTATTATTAACTTCATAATTAATTTTATTAAATTATGTTGACGAATATTAAAAGATTAATGTATAGTCTACGAATAACTTGATTTAATTTAGTATTCCAAATAATACTAATTGAATAGCGTGAACAAATATTATATTCATGTTTCGAGGTATAGTTACAATACATTTATATATTATTTTTTATATTTTAAATTATTATCCATTCCATATTTAATATATTTTATTTTATGACTATCATATATGTTAATTTGTAATTGCATATAATCAATTATTATATAGTTTGCATTATTTTCATACATTTAATATGTGGGCGATAATATGAAAATTTAAATATATTATATTTATAATAGGTCTGAAATCAATATGCAAATCTTTGTCAAGACCCTAACGGGTAAGACAATTACTCTTGAGGTCGAGGCATCCGATTCAATCGAAAATGTAAAAGCTAAGATCCAGGACAAAGAAGGAATTCCTCCGGATCAACAACGTCTTATCTTTGCCGGTAAACAACTTGAAGATGGTCGTACATTGAGTGATTACAATATCCAGAAAGGTTATATATACTACAACAATATTTTCAATTTTATTATATTTTCCAAATATGTTAAAATAGTATGAATATAAAATAGTATAAGTGTAATCTATTTTTAGAATCTACCCTTCATCTTGTCTTGAGACTTCGTGGTGGTGCCAAGAAGCGAAAGAAGAAGAATTATACTACTCCTAAGAAAGTTAAGCACAAGAAGAAGAAGGATAAACTTGCAGTCTTGAAATATTATCGAGTTAGTTTATGACAATATATGCTATGATTTTTACTAGAATACTAAGATACTATTGAAATATATTACAAAATTCCTATTGCTTTGCGATATTTTCTTAGAATATATATGTAATTATGATGATTATAGGACACCAATGAGATTCTTTGATTAGAACATTCCTATTGCGTTACCATATTTTCTGAGAATAGTACTTTTATATTTTGAATATTTATTTATTTATCTATGAATTATTCGATTAGAAAATTACTTTGCAATGCCATGTTTTTTTCCTAGTTTATATAATAACTTATGTAATGATGATACTAGGACACCAATGAGAATCTTTGATTAAAAAAATTCCTATTGCGTTACCATATTTACTGAGAACATATATTTACTTGCATGATGAATATAGGACACCAATGAAATTCTTTGATTAGAAAAATTCCTATTGCGTTACCATATTTTCTGAGAGTTGTACTTTTATATTTAGAAAAATTATTTACATTTATGGACTTATTTGAAAATTTCTATTTAATAACTTATTTTGGGAATATAAATCATGTATTATTAGAGATTCAATGAAAATATTTGAATATTAAATTCCTATAGTTTAACTAAAGTTTTATGTATTTATTAATTACCATAATACTTATATATACATATATATTATGATGATATAATTGGGACGTAATCCTGATTTTTGATGATCCAATATTCTGAAAAATAAAAATGTGTTATTTATCTACTTAATTAATATTATATTATAATCCATTTATATGATGATATATTTGGGACGTAATCCTGATTTGTGATGATCCAATATTCTGAAAAATAAAAATGTGTTATTTATCTACTTAATTAATATTATATTATAATCCATTTATATGATGATATATTTGGGACGTAATCCTGATTTGTGATGATCCAATATTCTGACATTCTAATATAGTATAATGATTAATATTTAATATAATTCATTTAAAGCTTTTTTTTAAATTATATTTTTATAAATATCTATCAATCCTAAAAATTATTTTATATTACAAATTGAAAATAATAATCTCTAATAACTTCATTCAAGGATTTAATCATATGTATTGCTGTAAAACTATATATAAATATATACCAAATTAGGCAATTTTGTATTCAATAAAATAAAATGTGTTGTATTCATAAAATCTTATATTTATGTTTATGATGAAATCTTTCCCCGACGTATCGATATTTGACGATACCTATGCTATATAAGCCAGATTTCTGATTACTTATTATATTTGTTTCCGATTAAAGAGTTTTAAGGTCTATTATGGGATAATTCCTTATTATATTTATGTTTATGATGAAATCTTTCCCCGACGTATCGATATTTGACGATACCTATGCTATATAAGCCAGATTTCTGATTACTTATTATATTTGTTTTCGATTAAAGAGTTTTAAGGTCTATTATGGGATAATTCCTTATTATATTTATGTTTATGATGAAATCTTTCCCCGACGTATCGATATTTGACGATACCTATGCTATATAAGCCAGATTTCTGATTACTTATTATATTTGTTTCCGATTAAAGAGTTTTAAGGTCTATTATGGGATAATTCCTTATTATATTTATGTTTATGATGAAATCTTTCCCCGACGTATCGATATTTGACGATACCTAAGCTATATAAGCCAGATTTCTGATTACTTATTATATTTGTTTCCGATTAAAGAGTTTTAAGGTCTATTATGGGATAATTCCTTATTATATTTATGTTTATGATGAAATCTTTCCCCGACGTATCGATATTTGACGATACCTATGCTATATAAGCCAGATTTCTGATTACTTATTATATTTGTTTCCGATTAAAGAGTTTTAAGGTCTATTTTGGGATAATTCCTTATTATATTTATGTTTATGATGAAATCTTTCCCCGACGTATCGATATTTGACGATACCTATGCTATATAAGCCAGATTTCTGATTACTTATTATATTTGTTTCCGATTAAAGAGTTTTAAGGTCTATTATGAGATAATTCCTTATTATATTTATGTTTATGATGAAATCTTTCCCCGACGTATCGATATTTGACGATACCTATGCTATATAAGCCAGATTTCTGATTACTTATTATATTTATATTTGTGTTTAAGGCCTATTATGTGATAATTCCTTGCCTAGACACAAAATAGATTTATCAATATCATTTTAATCATAAATTTTTTAACAGGTTGATGAAAATGGTAAAATTACTCGGCTGAGACGAGAATGCAGTAATGATGACTGTGGTGCTGGAGTTTTCATGGCTTCTCACTTTGATCGTCAATACTGTGGAAAATGTTCATTGACCTTTGTATTTGACAAGCCAACTGATAAATAAATTAAATAAAGTCTATTTAATTCAATATTATTTTTTGCTAATTACAAAATAATCTATAAAATAGTATCATTATCTCAGGTGTAAAGAATTTTATATTTTAAATGTAAATTTCTCTAAAAATATAATGATTTGAATTTAATTCCTTTTTCAATACATCAAATATTTACCAAGGGTAAAATATTACGAATTCTCGTTTTCGAGAGAGTATCCCCTGGAATATTTTCTAGAGGATTAAATATGATTTGTCATGATTATAATATGATTTTTTATATTTATTGTATTAAACTATTTTTAGTAACTAATATGTTATCTCAACAACTTTTTGAGATACAAATTTGTGTGTATTAATTATTTAAAATCGTTTGATTATATGTAAAAATTAGGCAATGCCTTGATTACAGAAAACAGAAGTTATGAATTTTTACATTTATGTAAACGATCTCTAAGTTTATTATTTTTAATTTATTAAACATTGTTCATAAGAAATTATAATTATATAAAATAACTTATATTAATAATATAATTTATATATTGTAGTCTAAAATAAAGATGTTATAATAAAGTATATTAAATGAATGCATGCAGATTGGAGTAAGTTAATGTCTGGTACATATATAATATAATAGAAGAATAATTAAAATGAAATTCTATATTACTAATTAAAATACATTTATTAACTGTGACTAGATCTAATGTTAATTTTTTGTATTTGAATATAATAAATTTACAGTTATATAAATATAATCTATGTTGTTAAAAAAGAGATAAATAATTAGAATATTACTTATGTTGTAGATAAATAAATTAGTTAATGTTTATGTGAACCTTTATCTATTTTTCAACCAATAAGGTCAAATATATTTCACGAAATCTATAAATAATGTGTGTATATTATAAGAAAACATTAAATATCATTATTTTAAAATATAATCCAATATTACATGACATGAATTTTTGCCATGTAAAAAACAATAATGAATCATTTATTTATTATCTAAATTAATTATCTTTAATTTATAATTTAATATATTATTTTATAAATTGTAATAATATTTGTTAAAATAAAATATCTAATAGTTTCGAGTGATAATTATATAATGGGGATTAAGAATTCCTAGAAATAATTTTTATATGGTGATATGGTCTTATGGTTAATAATCTTACAAGTTAATAATCTATTTTCAACTGGTGTTGTTTATAGTTTTCGACAAAAAATAACATATATATATATTTAATTTGTCATATATTGGAGTACTCGTTTATAATGAAATGGATATACATAAATATTAGAAAATTCGATGTAATTTTACATATTATGTACATTTCGTATATATTATTTATTAGAGAATTATATAAATGTACCGTACATTAATATAAAAACCGTAAATAAATAATCTATATTATAAATGTGATAAATATGCTTTATTATTTTTATTTTAACATTTAATTAATCCTTTCATTTTTAGCTTTTTTATTCTGTTTTTTTTTCAAAATTGTCAAAATTACATATAAGATTTTTTAGATTATCTTCGTAATTTGATATTGTATATAATCCAATTATAAGGGTATCAAGTTTTATAAATATTTATTCAAAGATAATACATTTCACATAGTGATTCCATATTGCATACGATAATAGTATTCATGTATTTGATCCATAGATTTCTATTTTCAAATTGAAAATTGAATATATAGCAAGATAATCAACTATCTATGGATAGTGTCATGCGCAATTTGTATGGGGATCATGACATCAAATGCGAGGCTCTAAAATGTGTTTACATAATATATTTAATAATTTGTGTAATGTCTTTGTGAATCACATATGGTTGATTTATATTTGTAGATATTGTATTGATCTTGATATTGCTTTTATTTGTTACAATTCAAGTTGTTGAATTAGATTGTATAGATATTGAAATGATATCAAAATAGATTTTATTAGATACGCGCCAATATTTCTAAATTTATACCATATGGATATTATCATATATATATATGATAGTATGACAAATTGGAATTTCCCACATCTTATTTTTCAACATTAGAAAAATAATATGGAAAAAATGCATATGATATTAAATTGTTTATGATATTAAAATTGTATAACTTTATTGAATATATGGGAATACATATATAGGGAAAATATCTGGTGATAATACTAATATAAATATACATTTTCTTAATATATATCTTTATTTAATTATCAGTGATTTATATATAAAAACTGATCATTTATTTGAACTTGACATGTAATTAAATGAAATACAATATAAAAATACTTCAAAACATTTTAATACGGGTTTGGGTATTAAATAAATATTGGTCCCAAACCCAAAAAGAAAAACTAAGTCCAGGAGTGGATATGCGTAATAGAGGAATAGAAGTAGAGTAGTTACCGCCACATTTAGATTATTATCATGACATTAAAATGTGAAGGGGTTAGAAATATTATTGAAAAACATAATTTTTATTTTCTACTGAAATATTTTTGTTTTATTATCTTAATTTTAATAAATCCCTTTAAATCACTAAATAATTATATTGATTGGAAATTTTACTTTAGTTATTGTAGAAACCATAAATTAATGTTATGGTTAATTAATTAATAATAAAATGTGTATCAATGTAATGTAATTATTATCTTTTCTCGTTATCATGTTTATTTTATGAGAAGTATATAAATTCAAATTATATATTATAATAAATATTGCTTACTATTACCGTATGATGTAATAAATTAATATTAAAATTATTGTAAATTACAATTTTTTATTAGATATTTAAAGTTAATTAGCTAGTTAAATAGCTATTTCCATTAAGATTATAAAAAATACTAAAAACATGTAAACACAAATATTTCTTGATACTAATAACAACTATATAAAAAACATTTAGCTTCGATAAAGTTATAATTACCTACATGTTACCATAATAAGGAGCAATAAAATTTGCAATGAATATAATTTTCAAAATTTATTATATAAGATGTTTAATTCATTATATGAATTAATGAAATAGTGTTAAGATAAAATATATGATTTCCAGTTGTAAACTAATAAAGAATAATATAATACAAAATATACACAATTAGTGATAATGTAAACAAAGTTTGGAGATTTGCAGTTATGTTATTTGACTAATGCATTAGTTACAGTGAGTGTTGAGGTAATATGGATTTGGCTATATTATGTGTTAGAGTATGTTAAAAATGAGTATATAGTGAGATTTTTAGCAATATTGTGCTCGGGGTATTTTGATGTTGATGTATTACATTGTAGCAGCTCGGGTATATTAAAAGTATTGTATTGTGGAGTATTATTTTCAAGATATCAAATGGTGAGTTTACGATAGCGACGGTAAAGATATGTAAATTTAGTAATGGGCTTCACGGTGTTAATTAAGATTGCGGGCATACTTCGACTGCCAGTCCCTATTGAAAACTTCGTAAAGTTGGTGTTGCAGCGTTGAAGAGTCTAGCGTAGATTGAGTTTGGTTGGCTATGAACCCGATACCTCCGGTGCTAATGAAGTAATCACCGGACCAATTAGACGTGCCTACGAATGACGAGGTTAAGAGAATGAGGTATAAACGTGGTTTTGGTTGGATTCGAGAATGATAAGATGTTAGCTAGGGATTAAGTGCGAGGTTAGTGTAACGACTGCGGAGTCTATTTCAGATTTGTTACAAATATAAGCGACGATAAAAGAAGCCATACGATTCGAGCGTATCGAATAACGAGGTTTAAAGGAGTGTATTCAATTCAATTCACTCTCGCAAGGTAGTTTACTTATAAAGTATAAAGTATAAAGTACTCAAAACATTTTCTTATCTTATCTTATCTTATATTTGATATCTCTCGCAAACTTAATAAATAATAAGCAAAAAAATTTCGGGAAAAATCTCAAACCTATTAACAGGAATTTCAATCCCCGATGGAAACATATATCTGGAACTAACCGATATAGGCGTGTTTATCCGTTACCATGTACTTGTTATGGTTGACACGGGCATATGGAATCCTTCGCTGAGATTTTGAGAACGAGGGTACTTCAAAGAGTTTCTGCATGAATGAATGCAATAATGATGATGAACTTCATAAAGTGATTAATATGTATGAGTGAGGAGAGGGAGAGGGAGGGGGAGGGGGAGAGGTAGAGGGAGAGGGAGATATAGAGGGAGGGGAAGAGGGAGAGGCAGAGGGAGGGGAGAGGGAAGGGGAGAGGGATAGGGAGGGGAGGGGAAGAGGGAGAAGGAGGGGAAGAGGGAGAGGGAAAGAGAGAGGGAGATGGAGGGGGAGATGGAGAGGCAGAGGGAAATGGAGAGGGAGAGAGAGAGAGAGATGGAGAGGGAGGGGGAGAGGAAGAGGGAGAGGGTGAGGGAGAGGGAGAGGGATAAGGAGAGGGAGGGGAAGAGGGAGAGGGAGGGGAAGAGAGATAAAAAGTGGAGAGAGAAAGTTATATCTTATCCAGTATTATTAGGTACATTCTTCTCTTTACAAATATAAACATGACACCTATTTCTTTAAACTACGTCATGCACTACGTCATGTACAACACTACGACCCCGTACCCACAGCTTTCTCTACCCGCCGAGACACCCGCCGAGACTGACCACTTTGATATTGGCGCGGTTCACCCCGTTAACAGCGGCCAGGGATTCGAGGAAGTTCTGCAGGGAGTGCCTGGAGTGCGCCCACCAACTAGCCATCACTCTCACTTCGATGTTACGATTTAGCGCAGCAGCCTTCAGGGCGTCGTCGATATCGGGCCAAAACCTGAAATCGTGGAGAGTGCGATCGGGATAGGTTCCAGCGGATTATATAAAGATGATTGGAGTAGATGGATCGAAGGTGGCGAAATTATCATTTTTAATAAATATAGTTTATTAAAGTATTATTAAATATGAAGTATTAAAGAATATGAGAATTTAGATGTTATTGATATTTAATAATATTCGTAAAAATGAGAGAATAATACTTTTTAAAAAATTGTTGTGAAATTATGATGAATACAGATAAATTAAAATAATAAAAAATATATAAAAAATGAATGAATTATTCTCATATATGTTAATAATATTAATATTAAAATAACTAATATCAAATACTTGATAATATATTAGAATCACATATACTAAAGCCTACTAAATTACAATTTTATAATATAATTATATCATTATTACTCTTTTTCATACACATTTTATATATATACACTTTATTTAATAATTAATATATTATAATTGTCTGAATACAAGTTAGTTTCTGTATGATTGGATTATAACTTAATAAATATGCTATTTATCTGATTTTTATGTAATATAATATAATATAATATATAGTTATATCTAATGCAAACTTGTAATTTAAATCACCTAAAAACAGTTTTAAAATATTATAATATGATGTATATATGATTTTTAAATATGTGTATGTGTCATATAACAATACTATATAATAATATAATGTTCTCATAAAATAATTATTTAATATTAATAATTACTAATTAGAAATTATTGCATTAAAATACAATATATGTATTTTTTGGAACAAGAAAATCATTTTCACGACGTTCAACTGAATGAGGAACAGTTAAATATATTCAATGGAATACTGTCTATGGTTATTACATGCAGCGGAGGAAAACTATTCATAGATGCTTCCGGCGGTACCGGAAAGACATTTCTTATTAATTACAGGATAGAATATCTCACGCGAAACTTAGGTCCGGTAATGGCTACTGCATCATCCGGCATAGCTTCCACTTTACTTTCCGATGGAAGAACTTTACATTCAACCTTCAATAATCCCGCTCAAAGTTACTAACATGAATCAGCCCGCCGGAAATAAGGCTGGATCGATTGAAAAGTCAAGAATAATAGAAAATGTCTGCGTCCTCTTTATACACGAAGCTCCTCGACTACACAAGAAATACATCGAAGCTATCGACTTTACATTACGGGATATCTTAAGCGAAAACGACGTTATGGGAGGAAACCCGTGCACACTGAGCGGAGACCTTAGGTAAATACTACCCAACGTCGTCAATGGACACTATACAAGCAACCCTAGAGGTTATTATTAAATGTACCATTTTAAAATTCTACAATCCTTTGACGTTTCACTTTTATCTCATTTTAATCCACACTATTTCAGATCGTATCTATGGCAATCGGTGGTAATCACGAAGCCAACTACAAACATGAAAGTAAAACTTGGAGGTGACCAAGCAGACGTTCAGAAAAACTTCTCTCGCATGCTCTCCGATGTTGGAGAAGGAAACTTTGGCTTACGACCAAAGCAATTTAGTAACCTTACCTGAAGGTTTAGGTAGTCATGTACTTACTTTAGATAGATTAATTGCAAAAGTTGGCGATGATTTAGAACGTATGGAAGGTCCGCGGTATGTAGGACAACGAGCAATATGGTGTACAACTAATCTGCAAGTAGATTCTATTAACGAATTAATGATCGACCGTTGGCGATGAGTTGCGTGAAAACGTGTCTATCTGTGGATAGCGTAAATAATTCCGACAATGAATTAATGTACAGCACGGAATAATCTAAACTCATTAAATATATCCGGAATGCCTCCTCATAAATTAACGTTTAGCCTGGGCACACCCGCGACCTTTATACGCTCGACAGAGGCGTCGATTACCGTCTCGATGGAACTAGAGCTGTCGTCCCCACTTTCATGGGCGATCTGATTGAGGTGAAGATCTCGGCTGGACTCTACGCCGAACAGAGCTTCCTAGTACC
Source organism: Osedax frankpressi (assembly GCA_964035775.1). Classification (NCBI taxonomy): domain Eukaryota; kingdom Metazoa; phylum Annelida; class Polychaeta; order Sabellida; family Siboglinidae; genus Osedax; species Osedax frankpressi. Next base: position 6,238,024 of record OZ038314.1, read on the forward strand.
TCGTTTACCGCTGCTAACTCTCCTTGATCACGCCAACAACGTTCCGCTGAATCGCGTTCGGTTCCCGATTAAACCGGTTTACGCGATGGCTATCAACAACGCTCGAGGTCACACGTTCCAATGTATTCGACTAGTTCGAACTCGCCATTGCTTTAACGACGGCCTGCTTTACGTCGCGAGTAGGATCATATCTACATCTGAAATGGACGTACTAGACTTCTAATCCCGTTTACGAAATCTAATCCCCTAACTTCAAATATTAATTAATAATAACTCGACATCGTACATGTGTCATACAATTCTGATATTATTAAATCAGTGCATTTCACAGCATAACATTTATTTAGAACTTTAACGATTATTACGGACATGACATCAGTTATTGTAACATATTGCGATATCTATCTACATCTATAGAAATGCGGTATTACGATTACATTCTGCATCTCAATTCAATTTAAATTGACATGGACATCACACTACTTCGATTTTATTAAATCATATTCTTTCTTTAAACATAAAATCATTAATTGTTGCCTTTGTTAGAAGTTACAGGCGTTTTCTAACATTTTAATATCTCAGTTTTATAATTTGAGATATTTTTTATTTAGTTTCGTCTCTGACTTTCTATATCCTACAACTTAGTTATAGTTATAGTATTTATTATATTATAACCACGACATCTGTGGTTGTAGATTGAATAAAATGTGTATAAAATATACACATTGGAGATGATTCCGCAGTTTTAATATCTCCTTTTCTCATGGAGGTATTTTAATTGAGTTCCATCTTAAATGTTCTAAATTCAGCGATACTAATATGATGCCATATAATATGTAATTTATTTATTATTAGTACTACTTTTAAATAGTACTACTTTTTAAATTCTTCTATGCATCTAACTACACCTGAGCTACAGGTATTTATACTACAAAATCTACAAAGTTGTGCTAATAAATTTAAAATGAATTAATTACTAATTTTCTATATCACTAAAAATATATGATTAAATTATATCTGTATATTTAAATTTTCCATCTGATCTGTTTAATTCTAGAGAATGAATTACTAATTTATATTTTCCAAAAATAGCAGTAGTTGAAGATATATATTTCTAAAACAAAGTATTATACGGCTTCTTTATATAAATCACACTTTCTAAAACGGATGATTTCTATTGGTTAACATAATGAGTCATTAATATAAATCCTATAATTATCGAAATTTATCTCCAACTATATTTATATAAATAAAATATATATATATATATAATATAATATATATAATATATATATATATATAATATAATGTATATATATATATTGCCATCGGTAATAACTTGCCCTTGTCCAATACTATATATTATAATAATGTTCTCATAAAATAATCCAATCGATTTTTGTTTTTTTTATTTTATAAAAGATCAAATATATTTTAGTTGTACTCTAATAGTACTCAATTTATTATGTCATATTATATCATATATCATATTTGTATTCAAATAATTATATAAGAAGTTATAATAATTATATCATTAGATTTCATACACAAAATATATTCACTAATATAATAATAAAGTATTTAAAGTTAATATCTAAATCTTAAAAAATCTGCATGACTGATTTATATTTACTGTTTTTCACTTATTTTATAGTATTACATTTACATTTTCACATAATCATACAAGATTCTAATTGGTCCCTAATTCAAATTACATCTAATGAAAAATTTAAAATATTTATTTTATTTTCAGAACTAAATTTGTAATCCTAGTTTCATAGTTTGTAATTCTAGGTTTGCTTAATGTGAAATGTTTAACCTAGATCTATAGTATATTATCTATAGCATATTGTAAACTTTGTGCCAAGCTATGTTCCTTTAGCATGTTGCTAAAGGAAATCACTAACTAAGTCCAATTATTGCATTAGATTAAATTCCGTTTTTATAAGATATCATTATTTCAAGTCATTGTTTTACATGAAAGATATCCAATTGTATCCAATATAATTAAAATTAATATGCATATATCATCATACTACTATCTCTAATTTGTATCATTATTTTTAAGCGTGAACTTATATAAATAACAATTATTTTTATAATCCCTCTATATATAGGTTATAATAAAATATATGAATATGAAATTATACAATGTAATGATTGTATAGTTTGCATTGGTACTCATTTAGAAAACAAACTTTTGAGGACGAGTATAGATTGTCATTGGGAAGTAGTCCATCACCGCAATATAGATGAATTGTCGAGCATCCCCGATCACGTTTAGTATGGCATCAATATCCGAACTACGACCTTTCGTGCATAAGCCTGGTGGCGAACTCTGTGCAAATATTTTAGGAATTGTAACGAAAAATTTGCATATTAGATTAGACACATTAGTCATGTAACATTATTATTTAGGAGCTACTATGAAAGAAAATAAAATGGAAATAATGCATTCTGGGTGATTTTAGATCAACGTTTAATTAATTCAATCTTTTTTCTCATATAGAACTCTTCAATTATGTTAATCGAAATTGTTATTTTATATTATAAATTAAAAATGATGATGATGAAATATAAATAGTAGATGTGTCAGAGAATAAATGAAAATGTGGGCCTTCACTAAAGGTGGTCGATGATAACAATTATAAATAAAATTATCTGAATCTTAAAGTATTTACTAATGTAAGGATAATGTTCAATGTTTAGATTTTGCAATTCAAATTAAGCCAGCGCCAAGGTTTTCAAAAAAAAATATTTCTATCATGCAAATGACAGAAATATTGTTATTGTTGAAAATACATTTTATTATCAGCATTATTTTCATTTAACATGGATTTGAAACCACTATCGCACATAAGTAATTACTTCCCGTCTACTTCATTATCTTACTGAAAATTACCCACATGGATGCGTATAAGCATTATTTATGCTACAATTTTCTTCAAAACATGATTTTATTGTATACAATTTATATTTAATATTTCATTGTCTCTATATTGTACATAATAAAAATAGTTTATATATTACTTCAAATTATTAATTTTCAATAATAGTCTTAATTATGTACATACCATACAATTTTTGTATCAATTAAACATTTTTAATTAATGTAAAGATTATTAAACTTTCATTATTTTTATTTTAAATAAAAATTGCTTGGAAAATTATTAATTTTATTAAAAATACGAGGAAACGGCAAAAATAAAGAGATATGTTTTCTATAACAAATATAGAATCAATAAAAAAATTAAATTAAATAATCTTCGATAATTTTGACTTAGTTAAAAAAATGAATAAAACTTAATTATTTTAGAGAATGTGTCTAAAATACATATTATATTTTTTTAAACCTTTAATTATATTTTATATACATAACAAATATATAAATTAAACTAAATATATTTACACAGATTATAATAAATATAAGTCAACAAATGGTGTGAATGTTTTTTTAAAAAAATAATAATAATATTTTGCCAATAAATTCCAATAAAAAATTAGAAATATTACTTGCATTTTGTTTTTGCAATCTCAATACTTCTCATTATAAGTTTTACGGAGTTTCAAAAATTAATATTCATTATCTATATATTAAATCTATATTTTCTAATTTTGTATTTTTCCAATGTAAATTTTCCTATGTACTACATACAAAATTTCAATGGGCTGGCGTTACCCTCAATACATTACCAAATTGGCTGACATTTTGTAGAGTATTATTATATAACTCTATAAGATGCAACTAGTTTTAATCAGATTTATTAAAATAGGCATGAAATGACCACCTTTAGCCTTCACACAGCACTGATAAATATCAAAGTGAATATTCAATAAATACTAACTTTCACAGAATATTGGAAATTAAAATTTTTTAAATATTTATAGAATTATCTATTAAAATATAAATTTAAATTAGAATATTCAATATTCTAAAATTAGAAATATTATGTAATATTACTACTTTCATGGTTTTATACACACATTTTTTGCAATATAATAATATATGGTTTCTCTATACTTATAATTTATCTACAATAAATACTGTAATTTATTCTTATAAGTTATTAACAAAAATATCAATATTTAGGAATTTTTATATTTATTTTTATTTAAAATCTTAATATATTCAAAGATTATACATATATTATATATTGTAGAATCTTCAAAATACAAGTGATTTTTTTAATAATTCGTTTTTATTAACATATGATTTTTATACCAAAAAGAAATAAAAATCATAAAATAAAAAATATAAATAAAACTAGAGAAATTTAAATCAGTTTTGATAGGTAAATTTTAGATTTTTTTCTTATTATTATCTTAAATAATAAACTTACACACAAATTTAAATAAAATTGTAAAATATAAATAATCTTAAAGACTACTAATTATGTACACTAACCATACCCACTAAATGCTCACACTAAACACGCCCACTAACCGCACCCACTAAACACGCCCACTAACTGCTAGATAGACGTCGGTGGGTTGCGAGTTCGCGAGCAGATGCATCGGTGTTTTGAGGTTTGCGGAGGTGGCGAGACGAGCGGGCCACGTTGTGGGCGGGGCAGACGTTGTGGACCCGCCCATTTCCCAGTAGACGTCGAAGATCTTGGCCATGTCGCGAGCTAAACACTCGCAGTCGAGGGCAGCCACGCCCATCTCCTTAACCTGACACGTAGGCAGCGGGGTATATAGAAGGTATAGCCTGGTATAGAAGGTATCGAGAGCCATAACTGAGTGGGGGAGGGGACTTCCGTGTCGTTATTTCTAAGTCTAAGTAGACCCAGATGCGGCCATCTTACTACACAAGAGCTATAGGGAAAATAGGCAGGTGGATATCGAAATTCAAATGTATTCAGATAGGATAAAATAGTTCATGACTAATTTCACACACATGTATATAATATATATGTATATATATATATTGATGTATATATATATAGTACAACATTCATTAGATAAATATAAATATAGCTAGTGTTGTAAAATAATGCTCATAAAGTAGTATTTAATGAATTATCACTTATCATAAAGAATAAAGTTATTTTAAATATAGAATATGTTTACATTTACACATTTACACTACATGCAGTTCAAATGACCTCTTGTTTTGCTTTAATATTACATAATGTAATATAAAGTGAAATGTATGTAAAATCATAACTGTTATCTATATTGGATATCGGTAATCGTGAATTCAATTTAAAGTTCTGCTAATACTCTAAATGTTGATAGAGTTGAGCATTATAAAGGATGTGTGTTACACTACCTGCCTACTGTAGCCCTAGTCGCACCGCAATACTACTAATGACGTAACATTACCTGCCTACTGTAGCCCTAGTCACACCGCAATACTACTAATGACGTAACACTACCTGCCTACTGTAGCCCTAGTCACACAGCAATACTACTAATGACGTAACATTACCTGCCTACTGTAGTCCTAGTCGCACCGCAATACTACTAATGACGTAACATTACCTGCCTACTGTAGCCCTAGTCAGTTACACCGCAATACTACTAATGACGTAACATTACCTGCCTACTGTAGCCCTAGTCGCACCGCAATACTACTAATGACGTAACATTACCTGCCTACTGTAGCCCTAGTCACACCGCAATACTACTAATGACGTAACACTACCTGCCTACTGTAGCCCTAGTCACACCGCAATACTACTAATGACGTAACACTACCTGCCTACTGTAGCCCTAGTCAGTCACACCGCAATACTACTAATGACGTAACATTACCTGCCTACTGTAGCCCTAGTCACACCGCAATACTACTAATGACGTAACATTACCTGTCTACTGTAGCCCTAGTCACACCGCAATACTACTAATGACGTAACATTACCTGCCTACTGTAGCCCTAGTCACACCGCAATACTACTAATGACGTAACACTACCTGCCTACTGTAGCCCTAGTCACACCGCAATACTACTAATGACGTAACACTACCTGCCTACTGTAGCCCTAGTCAGTCACACCGCAATACTACTAATGACGTAACACTACCTGCCTACTGTAGCCCTAGTCACACCGCAATACTACTAATGACGTAACACTACCTGCCTACTGTAGCCCTAGTCAGTCACACCGCAATACTACTAATGACGTAACACTACCTGCCTACTGTAGCCCTAGTCACACCGCAATACTACTAATGACGTAACACTACCTGCCTACTGTAGCCCTAGTCACACCGCAATACTACTAATGACGTAACACTACCTGCCTACTGTAGCCCTAGTCACACCGCAATACTACTAATGACGTAACATTACCTGCCTACTGTAGCCCTAGTCAGTCGCACCGCAATACTACTAATGACGTAACATTACCTGCCTACTGTAGCCCTAGTCGCACCGCAATACTACTAATGACGTAACATTACCTGCCTACTGTAGCCCTAGTCACACCGCAATACTACTAATGACGTAACACTACCTGCCTACTGTAGCCCTAGTCACACCGCAATACTACTAATGACGTAACACTACCTGCCTACTGTAGCCTTAGTCAGTCACACCGCAATACTACTAATGACGTAACATTACCTGCCTACTGTAGCCCTAGTCGCACCGCAATACTACTAATGACGTAACACTACCTGCCTACTGTAGCCCTAGTCACACCGCAATACTACTAATGACGTAACACTACCTGCCTACTGTAGCCCTAGTCACACCGCAATACTACTAATGACGTAACACTACCTGTCTACTGTAGCCCTAGTCAGTCACACCGCAATACTACTAATGACGTAACATTACCTGCCTACTGTAGCCCTAGTCAGTCACACCGCAATACTACTAATGACGTAACACTAACTGCCTACTGTAGCCCTAGTCAGTCACACCGCAATACTACTAATGACGTAACATTACCTGCCTACTGTAGCCCTAGTCAGTCACACCGCAATACTACTAATGACGTAACATTACCTGCCTACTGTAGCCCTAGTCGCACCGCAATACTACTAATGACGTAACACTACCTGCCTACTGTAGCCCTAGTCAGTCACACTGCAATACTACTAATGACGTAACACTACCTGCCTACTGTAGCCCTAGTCACACCGCAATACTACTAATGACGTAACATTACCTGCCTACTGTAGCCCTAGTCACACCGCAATACTACTAATGACGTAACACTACCTGCCTACTGTAGCCCTAGTCGCACCGCAATACTACTAATGACGTAACATTACCTGCCTACTGTAGCCCTAGTCACACCGCAATACTACTAATGACGTAACATTACCTGCCTACTGTAGCCCTAGTCGCACCGCAATACTACTAATGACGTAACATTACCTGCCTACTGTAGCCCTAGTCAGTCACACCGCAATACTACTAATGACGTAACACTAACTGCCTACTGTAGCCCTAGTCAGTCACACCGCAATACTACTAATGACGTAACATTACCTGCCTACTGTAGCCCTAGTCAGTCACACCGCAATACTACTAATGACGTAACACTACCTGCCTACTGTAGCCCTAGTCAGTCACACCGCAATACTACTAATGACGTAACACTACCTGCCTACTGTAGCCCTAGTCAGTCACACCGCAATACTACTAATGACGTAACATTACCTGCCTACTGTAGCCCTAGTCAGTCACACCGCAATACTACTAATGATGTAACACTACCTTCCTACTGTAGCCCTAGTCACACCGCAATACTACTAATGACGTAACATTACCTGCCTACTGTAGCCCTAGTCACACCGCAATACTACTAATGACGTAACACTACCTGCCTACTGTAGCCCTAGTCACACCGCAATACTACTAATGACGTAACATTACCTGCCTACTGTAGCCTTAGTCAGTCACACCGCAATACTACTAATGACGTAACACTACCTGCCTACTGTAGCCCTAGTCACACCGCAATACTACTAATGACGTAACATTACCTGCCTACTGTAGCCCTAGTCAGTCACACCGCAATACTACTAATGACGTAACACTACCTGCCTACTGTAGCCCTAGTCAGCCGCACCGCAATACTACTAATGACGTAACACTACCTGCCTACTGTAGCCCTAGTCGCACCGCAATACTACTAATGACGTAACACTACCTGCCTACTGTAGCCCTAGTCACACCGCAATACTACTAATGACGTAACACTACCTGCCTACTGTAGCCCTAGTCACACCGCAATACTACTAATGACGTAACACTACCTGCCTACTGTAGCCCTAGTCACACCGCAATACTACTAATGACGTAACACTACCTGTCTACTGTAGCCCTAGTCACACCGCAATACTACTAATGACGTAACATTACCTGCCTACTGTAGCCCTAGTCACACCGCAATACTACTAATGACGTAACATTACCTGCCTACTGTAGCCCTAGTCACACAGCAATACTACTAATGACGTAACACTACCTGCCTACTGTAGCACTAGTCAGTCACACCGCAATACTACTAATGACGTAACATTACCTGCCTACTGTAGCCCTAGTCAGTCACACCGCAATACTACTAATGACGTAACATTACCTGCCTACTGTAGCCCTAGTCACACCGCAATACTACTAATGACGTAACACTACCTGCCTACTGTAGCCCTAGTCAGTCACACCGCAATACTACTAATGACGTAACATTACCTGCCTACTGTAGCCCTAGTCATACCGCAATACTACTAATGACGTAACATTACCTGCCTACTGTAGCCCTAGTCACACCGCAATACTACTAATGACGTAACACTACCTGCCTACTGTAGCCCTAGTCACACCGCAATACTACTAATGACGTAACACTACCTGCCTACTGTAGCCCTAGTCACACCGCAATACTACTAATGACGTAACATTACCTGCCTACTGTAGCCCTAGTCACACCGCAATACTACTAATGACGTAACACTACCTGCCTACTGTAGCCCTAGTCACACCGCAATACTACTAATGACGTAACACTACCTGCCTACTGTAGCCCTAGTCAGTCACACCGCAATACTACTAATGACGTAATATTACCTGCCTACTGTAGCCCTAGTCGCACCGCAATACCACTAATGACGTAACATTACCTGCCTACTGTAGTCCTAGTCAGTCACACCGCAATACTACTAATGACGTAACACTACCTGCCTACTGTAGCCCTAGTCACACCGTAATACTACTAATGACGTAACATTACCTGCCTACTGTAGCCCTAGTCAGTCACACCGCAATACTACTAATGACGTAACATTACCTGCCTACTGTAGCCCTAGTCACACCGCAATACTACTAATGACGTAACATTACCTGCCTACTGTAGCCCTAGTCACACCGCAATACTACTAATGACGTAACACTACCTGCCTACTGTAGCCCTAGTCACGCCGCAATACTACTAATGACGTAACATTACCTTCCTACTGTAGCCCTAGTCACACCGCAATACTACTAATGACGTAACATTACCTGCCTACTGTAGCCCTAGTCAGTCACACCGCAATACTACTAATGACGTAACACTACCTGCCTACTGTAGCCCTAGTCACACCGCAATACTACTAATGACGTAACACTACCTGCCTACTGTAGCCCTAGTCACACCGCAATACTACTAATGACGTAACACTACCTGCCTACTGTAGCCCTAGTCACACCGCAATACTACTAATGACGTAACATTACCTGCCTACTGTAGCCCTAGTCGCACCGCAATACTACTAATGACGTAACATTACCTGCCTACTGTAGCCCTAGTCACACCGCAATACTACTAATGACGTAACATTACCTTCCTACTGTAGCCCTAGTCGCACTGCAATACTACTAATGACGTAACACTACCTGCCTACTGTAGCCCTAGTCACACCGCAATACTACTAATGACGTAACACTACCTGCCTACTGTAGCCCTAGTCGCACCGCAATACTACTAATGACGTAACATTACCTGCCTACTGTAGCCCTAGTCACACCGCAATACTACTAATGACGTAACATTGCCTGCCTACTGTAGCCCTAGTCACGCCGCAATACTACTAATGACGTAACATTACCTGCCTACTGTAGCCCTAGTCAGTCACACCGCAATACTACTAATGACGTAACACTACCTGCCTACTGTAGCCCTAGTCAGTCACACCGCAATACTACTAATGACGTAACACTACCTGCCTACTGTAGCCCTAGTCACACCGCAATACTACTAATGACGTAACATTACCTGCCTACTGTAGCCCTAGTCAGTCACACCGCAATACTACTAATGACGTAACATTACCTGCCTACTGTAGCCCTAGTCACACCGCAATACTACTAATGACGTAACATTACCTGCCTACTGTAGCCCTAGTCGCACCGCGATACTACTAATGACGTAACATTACCTGCCTACTGTAGCCCTAGTCAGTCACACCGCAATACTACTAATGACGTAACATTACCTGCCTACTGTAGCCCTAGTCGCACCGCGATACTACTAATGACGTAACATTACCTGCCTACTGTAGCCCTAGTCAGTCACACCGCAATACTACTAATGACGTAACATTACCTGCCTACTGTAGCCCTAGTCACACCGCAATACTACTAATGACGTAACACTACCTGCCTACTGTAGCCCTAGTCACACCGCAATACTACTAATGACGTAACACTACCTGCCTACTGTAGCCCTAGTCGCACCGCAATACTACTAATGACGTAACATTACCTGCCTACTGTAGCCCTAGTCAGTCACACCGCAATACTACTAATGACGTAACACTACCTGCCTACTGTAGCCCTAGTCGCACCGCAATACTACTAATGACGTAACACTACCTGCCTACTGTAGCCCTAGTCACACCGCAATACTACTAATGACGTAACACTACCTGCCTACTGTAGCCCTAGTCAGTCACACCGCAATACTACTAATGACGTAACATTACCTGACTACTGTAGCCCTAGTCAGTCGCACCGCAATACTACTAATGACGTAACATTACCTGCCTACTGTAGCCCTAGTCAGTCACACCGCAATACTACTAATGACGTAACATTACCTGACTACTGTAGCCCTAGTCAGTCACACCGCAATACTACTAATGACGTAACATTACCTGCCTACTGTAGCCCTAGTCACACCGCAATACTACTAATGACGTAACACTACCTGCCTACTGTAGCCCTAGTCACACCGCAATACTACTAATGACGTAACATTACCTGCCTACTGTAGCCCTAGTCAGTCACACCGCAATACTACTAATGACGTAACACTACCTGCCTACTGTAGCCCTAGTCAGTCACACCGCAATACTACTAATGACGTAACACTACCTGCCTACTGTAGCCCTAGTCGCACAGCAATACTACTAATGACGTAACATTACCTGCCTACTGTAGCCCTAGTCACACCGCAATACTACTAATGACGTAACATTACCTGCCTACTGAAGCCCTAGTCACACCGCAATACTACTAATGACGTAACACTACCTGCCTACTGTAGCCCTAGTCACACCGCAATACTACTAATGACGTAACACTACCTGCCTACTGTAGCCCTAGTCACACCGCAATACTACTAATGACGTAACATTACCTGCCTACTGTAGCCCTAGTCGCACCGCAATACTACTAATGACGTAACATTACCTGCCTACTGTAGCCCTAGTCACACCGCAATACTACTAATGACGTAACACTACCTGCCTACTGTAGCCCTAGTCACACCGCAATACTACTAATGACGTAACACTACCTGCCTACTGTAGCCCTAGTCACACCGCAATACTACTAATGACGTAACACTACCTGCCTACTGTAGCCCTAGTCAGTCACACCGCAATACTACTAATGACGTAACATTACCTGCCTACTGTAGCCCTAGTCACACCGCAATACTACTAATGACGTAACATTACCTGCCTACTGTAGCCCTAGTCACACCGCAATACTACTAATGACGTAACACTACCTGCCTACTATAGCCCTAGTCACACCGCAATACTACTAATGACGTAACACTACCTGCCTACTGTAGCCCTAGTCGCACCGCAATACTACTAATGACGTAACACTACCTGCCTACTGTAGCCCTAGTCGCACCGCAATACTACTAATGACGTAACATTACCTGCCTACTGTAGCCCTAGTCACACCGCAATACTACTAATGACGTAACACTACCTGCCTACTGTAGCCCTAGTCACACCGCAATACTACTAATGACGTAACATTACCTGCCTACTGTAGCCCTAGTCACACCGCAATACTACTAATGACGTAACATTACCTGCCTACTGTAGCCCTAGTCACACCGCAATACTACTAATGACGTAACACTACCTGCCTACTGTAGCCCTAGTCGCACCGCAATACTACTAATGACGTAACATTACCTTCCTACTGTAGCCCTAGTCACACCGCAATACTACTAATGACGTAACACTACCTGCCTACTGTAGCCCTAGTCACACCGCAATACTACTAATGACGTAACATTACCTGCCTACTGTAGCCCTAGTCACACCGCAATACTACTAATGACGTAACACTACCTGCCTACTGTAGCCCTAGTCACACCGCAATACTACTAATGACGTAACATTACCTGCCTACTGTAGCCCTAGTCACACCGCAATACTACTAATGACGTAACACTACCTGCCTACTGTAGCCCTAGTCACACCGCAATACTACTAATGACGTAACATTACCTGCCTACTGTAGCCCTAGTCACACCGCAATACTACTAATGACGTAACACTACCTGCCTACTGTAGCCCTAGTCGCACCGCAATACTACTAATGACGTAACACTACCTGCCTACTGTAGCCCTAGTCACACCGCAATACTACTAATGACGTAACATTACCTGCCTACTGTAGCCCTAGTCGCACCGCAATACTACTAATGACGTAACACTACCTGCCTACTGTAGCCCTAGTCACACCGCAATACTACTAATGACGTAACACTACCTGCCTACTGTAGCCCTAGTCGCACCGCAATACTACTAATGACGTAACACTACCTGCCTACTGTAGACCTAGTCACACCGCAATACTACTAATGACGTAACATTACCTGCCTACTGTAGCCCTAGTCACACCGCAATACTACTAATGACGTAACATTACCTGCCTACTGTAGCCCTAGTCGCACCGCAATACTACTAATGACGTAACATTACCTGCCTACTGTAGCCCTAGTCAGTCGCACCGCAATACTACTAATGACGTAACACTACCTGCCTACTGTAGCCCTAGTCGCACCGCAATACTACTAATGACGTAACATTACCTGCCTACTGTAGCCCTAGTCAGTCACACCGCAATACTACTAATGACGTAACACTACCTGCCTACTGTAGCCCTAGTCGCACCGCAATACTACTAATGACGTAACATTACCTGCCTACTGTAGCCGTAGTCAGTCACACCGCAATACTACTAATGACGTAACATTACCTGCCTACTGTAGCCCTAGTCGCACCGCAATACTACTAATGACGTAACATTACCTGTCTACTGTAGCCCTAGTCACACCGCAATACTACTAATGACGTAACACTACCTGCCTACTGTAGCCCTAGTCAGTCGCACCGCAATACTACTAATGACGTAACACTACCTGCCTACTGTAGCCCTAGTCGCACCGCAATACTACTAATGACGTAACATTACCTGCCTACTGTAGCCCTAGTCGCACCGCAATACTACTAATGACGTAACATTACCTGCCTACTGTAGCCCTAGTCGCACCGCAATACTACTAATGACGTAACACTACCTTCCTACTGTAGCCCTAGTCACACCGCAATACTACTAATGACGTAACATTACCTGCCTACTGTAGCCCTAGTCGCACCGCAATACTACTAATGACGTAACATTACCTGCCTACTGTAGCCCTAGTCACACCGCAATACTACTAATGACGTAACATTACCTGCCTACTGTAGCCCTAGTCGCACCGCAATACTACTAATGACGTAACATTACCTGCCTACTGTAGCCCTAGTCGCACCGCAATACTACTAATGACGTAACATTACCTGCCTACTGTAGCCCTAGTCAGTCACACCGCAATACTACTAATGACGTAACACTACCTGCCTACTGTAGCCCTAGTCGCACCGCAATACTACTAATGACGTAACATTACCTGCCTACTGTAGCCCTAGTCACACCGCAATACTACTAATGACGTAACATTACCTGCCTACTGTAGCCCTAGTCAGTCACACCGCAATACTACTAATGACGTAACATTACCTGCCTACTGTAGCCCTAGTCACACCGCAATACTACTAATGACGTAACATTACCTGCCTACTGTAGCCCTAGTCACACCGCAATATTACTAATGACGTAACACTATCTGCCTACTGTAGCCCTAGTCACACCGCAATACTACTAATGACGTAACACTACCTGCCTACTGTAGCACTAGTCACACCGCAATACTACTAATGACGTAACATTACCTGCCTACTGTAGCCCTAGTCGCACCGCAATACTACTAATGACGTAACATTACCTGCCTACTGTAGCCCTAGTCGCACCGCAATACTACTAATGACGTAACACTACCTGCCTACTGTAGCCCTAGTCACACCGCAATACTACTAATGACGTAACATTACCTGCCTACTGTAGCCCTAGTCGCACCGCAATACTACTAATGACGTAACACTACCTGCCTACTGTAGCCCTAGTCAGTCACACCGCAATACTACTAATGACGTAACACTACCTGCCTACTGTAGCCCTAGTCAGTCACACCGCAATACTACTAATGACGTAACATTACCTGCCTACTGTAGCCCTAGTCAGTCACACCGCAATACTACTAATGACGTAACACTACCTTCCTACTGTAGCCCTAGTCACACCGCAATACTACTAATGACGTAACACTACCTGCCTACTGTAGCCCTAGTCACACTGCAATACTACTAATGACGTAACACTACCTGCCTACTGTAGCCCTAGTCACACCGCAATACTACTAATGACGTAACATTACCTGCCTACTGTAGCCCTAGTCACACCGCAATACTACTAATGACGTAACATTACCTGCCTACTGTAGCCCTAGTCGCACCGCAATACTACTAATGACGTAACACTACCTGCCTACTGTAGCCCTAGTCGCACCGCAATACTACTAATGACGTAACATTACCTGCCTACTGTAGCCCTAGTCACACCGCAATACTACTAATGACGTAACATTACCTGCCTACTGTAGCCCTAGTCACACCGCAATACTACTAATGACGTAACACTACCTGCCTACTGTAGCCCTAGTCACACCGCAATACTACTAATGACGTAACATTACCTGCCTACTGTAGCCCTAGTCACGCCGCAATACTACTAATGACGTAACATTACCTGCCTACTGTAGCCCTAGTCGCACCGCAATACTACTAATGACGTAACATTACCTTCCTACTGTAGCCCTAGTCACACCGCAATACTACTAATGACGTAACACTACCTGCCTACTGTAGCCCTAGTCACACCGCAATACTACTAATGACGTAACATTACCTGCCTACTGTAGCCCTAGTCGCACCGCAATACTACTAATGACGTAACACTACCTGCCTACTGTAGCCCTAGTCGCACCGCAATACTACTAATGACGTAACACTACCTGCCTACTGTAGCCCTAGTCACACCGCAATACTACTAATGACGTAACATTACCTGTCTACTGTAGCCCTAGTCACACCGCAATACTACTAATGACGTAACACTACCTGCCTACTGTAGCCCTAGTCACACCGCAATACTACTAATGACGTAACACTACCTGCCTACTGTAGCCCTAGTCACACCGCAATACTACTAATGACGTAACATTACCTGCCTACTGTAGCCCTAGTCAGTCACACCGCAATACTACTAATGACGTAACATTACCTGCCTACTGTAGCCCTAGTCACACCGCAATACTACTAATGACGTAACACTACCTGCCTACTGTAGCCCTAGTCACAGCGCAATACTACTAATGACGTAACATTACCTGCCTACTGTAGCCCTAGCCACACCGCAATACTACTAATGACGTAACACTACCTGCCTACTGTAGCCCTAGTCAGTCACACCGCAATACTACTAATGACGTAACACTACCTGCCTACTGTAGCCCTAGTCACACCGCAATACTACTAATGACGTAACACTACCTGCCTACTGTAGCCCTAGTCACACCGCAATACTACTAATGACGTAACATTACCTGCCTACTGTAGCCCTAGTCAGTCACACCGCAATACTACTAATGACGTAACACTACCTGCCTACTGTAGCCCTAGTCACACCGCAATACTACTAATGACGTAACACTACCTGCCTACTGTAGCCCTAGTCGCACCGCAATACTACTAATGACGTAACACTACCTGCCTACTGTAGCCCTAGTCAGTCACACCGCAATACTACTAATGACGTAACACTACCTGCCTACTGTAGCCCTAGTCAGTCACACCGCAATACTACTAATGACGTAACACTACCTGCCTACTGTAGCCCTAGTCGCACCGCAATACTACTAATGACGTAACATTACCTGCCTACTGTAGCCCTAGTCACACCGCAATACTACTAATGACGTAACACTACCTGCCTACTGTAGCCCTAGTCGCACCGCAATACTACTAATGACGTAACACTACCTGCCTACTGTAGCCCTAGTCACACCGCAATACTACTAATGACGTAACATTACCTGCCTACTGTAGCCCTAGTCACACCGCAATACTACTAATGACGTAACACTACCTGCCTACTGTAGCCCTAGTCGCACCGCAATACTACTAATGACGTAACACTACCTGCCTACTGTAGCCCTAGTCGCACCGCAATACTACTAATGACGTAACATTACCTGCCTACTGTAGCCCTAGTCACACCGCAATACTACTAATGACGTAACACTACCTGCCTACTGTAGCCCTAGTCGCACCGCAATACTACTAATGACGTAACACTACCTGCCTACTGTAGCCCTAGTCACACCGCAATACTACTAATGACGTAACATTACCTGCCTACTGTAGCCCTAGTCGCACCGCAATACTACTAATGACGTAACATTACCTGCCTACTGTAGTCCTAGTCGCACCGCAATACTACTAATGACGTAACACTACCTGCCTACTGTAGCCCTAGTCGCACCGCAATACTACTAATGACGTAACACTACCTGCCTACTGTAGCCCTAGTCACACCGCAATACTACTAATGACGTAACATTACCTGCCTACTGTAGCCCTAGTCAGTCACACCGCAATACTACTAATGACGTAACATTACCTGCCTACTGTAGCCCTAGTCACACCGCAATACTACTAATGACGTAACATTACCTGCCTACTGTAGCCCTAGTCGCACCGCAATACTACTAATGACGTAACATTACCTGCCTACTGTAGCCCTAGTCAGTCGCACCGCAATACTACTAATGACGTAACATTACCTGTCTACTGTAGCCCTAGTCACACCGCAATACTACTAATGACGTAACACTACCTGCCTACTGTAGCCCTAGTCGCACCGCAATACTACTAATGACGTAACATTACCTGCCTACTGTAGCCCTAGTCACATTGCAATACTACTAATGACGTAACATTACCTGCCTACTGTAGCCCTAGTCACACCGCAATACTACTAATGACGTAACACTACCTGCCTACTGTAGCCCTAGTCGCACCGCAATACTACTAATGACGTAACATTACCTGCCTACTGTAGCCCTAGTCAGTCACACCGCAATACTACTAATGACGTAACACTACCTGCCTACTGTAGCCCTAGTCAGTCGCACCGCAATACTACTAATGACGTAACACTACCTGCCTACTGTAGCCCTAGTCAGTCGCACCGCAATACTACTAATGACGTAACATTACCTGCCTACTGTAGCCCTAGTCGCACCGTAATACTACTAATGACGTAACATTACCTGCCTACTGTAGCCCTAGTCGCACCGCAATACTACTAATGACGTAACACTACCTGCCTACTGTAGCCCTAGTCGCACCGCAATACTACTAATGACGTAACATTACCTGCCTACTGTAGCCCTAGTCACACCGCAATACTACTAATGACGTAACATTACCTGCCTACTGTAACCCTAGTCACACCGCAATACTACTAATGACGTAACATTACCTGCCTACTGTAGACCTAGTCACACCGCAATACTACTAATGACGTAACACTACCTGCCTACTGTAGCCCTAGTCGCACCGCAATACTACTAATGACGTAACACTACCTGCCTACTGTAGCCCTAGTCGCACCGCAATACTACTAATGACGTAACACTACCTGCCTACTGTAGCCCTAGTCGCACCGCAATACTACTAATGACGTAACACTACCTGCCTACTGTAGCCCTAGTCAGTCACACCGCAATACTACTAATGACGTAACACTACCTGCCTACTGTAGCCCTAGTCAGTCACACCGCAATACTACTAATGACGTAACACTACCTGCCTACTGTAGCCCTAGTCACACCGCAATACTACTAATGACGTAACATTACCTGCCTACTGTAGCCCTAGTCGCACCGCAATACTACTAATGACGTAACATTACCTGCCTACTGTAGCCCTAGTCGCACCGCAATACTACTAATGACGTAACACTACCTGCCTACTGTAGCCCTAGTCGCACCGCAATACTACTAATGACGTAACACTACCTGCCTACTGTAGCCCTAGTCAGGCGCACCGCAATACTACTAATGACGTAACACTACCTGCCTACTGTAGCCCTAGTCGCACCGCAATACTACTAATGACGTAACACTACCTGCCTACTGTAGCCCTAGTCACACCGCAATACTACTAATGACGTAACATTACCTGCCTACTGTAGCCCTAGTCACACCGCAATACTACTAATGACGTAACACTACCTGCCTACTGTAGCCCTAGTCACACCGCAATACTACTAATGACGTAACACTACCTGCCTACTGTAGCCCTAGTCGCACCGCAATACTACTAATGACGTAACATTACCTGCCTACTGCAGCCCTAGTCACACCGCAATACTACTAATGACGTAACATTAACTGCCTACTGTAGCCCTAGTCACACCGCAATACTACTAATGACGTAACACTACCTGCCTACTGTAGCCCTAGTCGCACCGCAATACTACTAATGACGTAACACTACCTGCCTACTGTAGCCCTAGTCAGTCACACCGCAATACTACTAATGACGTAACACTACCTGCCTACTGTAGCCCTAGTCACATTGCAATACTACTAATGACGTAACACTACCTGCCTACTGTAGCCCTAGTCGCACCGCAATACTACTAATGACGTAACACTACCTGCCTACTGTAGCCCTAGTCAGGCGCACCGCAATACTACTAATGACGTAACATTACCTGCCTACTGTAGCCCTAGTCAGTCACACCGCAATACTACTAATGACGTAACATTACCTGCCTACTGTAGCCCTAGTCACACCGCAATACTACTAATGACGTAACATTACCTGCCTACTGTAGCCCTAGTCGCACCGCAATACTACTAATGACGTAACATTACCTGCCTACTGTAGCCCTAGTCACACCGCAATACTACTAATGACGTAACATTACCTGCCTACTGTAGCCCTAGTCAGTCACACCGCAATACTACTAATGACGTAACATTACCTGCCTACTGTAGCCCTAGTCAGGCACATTGCAATACTACTAATGACGTAACACTACCTGCCTACTGTAGCCCTAGTCGCACCGCAATACTACTAATGACGTAACATTACCTGCCTACTGTAGCCCTAGTCGCACCGCAATACTACTAATGACGTAACACTACCTGCCTACTGTAGCCCTAGTCACACCGCAATACTACTAATGACGTAACACTACCTGCCTACTGTAGCCCTAGTCACACCGCAATACTACTAATGACGTAACATTACCTGCCTACTGTAGCCCTAGTCAGTCACACCGCAATACTACTAATGACGTAACACTACCTGCCTACTGTAGCCCTAGTCACACCGCAATACTACTAATGACGTAACATTACCTGCCTACTGTAGCCCTAGTCACACCGCAATACTACTAATGACGTAACACTACCTGCCTACTGTAGCCCTAGTCAGTCACACCGCAATACTACTAATGACGTAACATTACCTGCCTACTGTAGCCCTAGTCGCACCGCAATACTACTAATGACGTAACACTACCTGCCTACTGTAGCCCTAGTCGCACCGCAATACTACTAATGACGTAACACTACCTGCCTACTGTAGCCCTAGTCACACCGCAATACTACTAATGACGTAACACTACCTGCCTACTGTAGCCCTAGTCGCACCGCAATACTACTAATGACGTAACATTACCTGCCTACTGTAGCCCTAGTCACACCGCAATACTACTAATGACGTAACATTACCTGCCTACTGTAGCCCTAGTCAGTCACACCGCAATACTACTAATGACGTAACACTACCTGCCTACTGTAGCCCTAGTCGCACCGCAATACTACTAATGACGTAACACTACCTGCCTACTGTAGCCCTAGTCGCACCGCAATACTACTAATGACGTAACATTACCTGCCTACTGTAGCCCTAGTCAGTCACACCGCAATACTACTAATGACGTAACATTACCTGCATACTGTAGCCCTAGTCACACCGCAATACTACTAATGACGTAACACTACCTGCCTACTGTAGCCCTAGTCAGTCGCACCGCAATACTACTAATGACGTAACATTACCTGCCTACTGTAGCCCTAGTCAGTCACACCGCAATACTAATAATGACGTAACACTACCTGCCTACTGTAGCCCTAGTCAGTCACACCGCAATACTACTAATGACGTAACACTACCTGCCTACTGTAGCCCTAGTCACACCGCAATACTACTAATGACGTAACATTACCTGCCTACTGTAGCCCTAGTCAGTCACACCGCAATACTACTAATGACGTAACATTACCTGCCTACTGTAGCCCTAGTCACACCGCAATACTACTAATGACGTAACATTACCTGCCTACTGTAGCCCTAGTCAGTCACACCGCAATACTACTAATGACGTAACACTACCTGCCTACTGTAGCCCTAGTCGCACCGCAATACTACTAATGACGTAACATTACCTGCCTACTGTAGCCCTAGTCGCACCGCAATACTACTAATGACGTAACACTACCTGCCTACTGTAGCCCTAGTCAGTCGCACCGCAATACTACTAATGACGTAACATTACCTGCCTACTGTAGCCCTAGTCAGTCGCACCGCAATACTACTAATGACGTAATATTACCTGCCTACTGTAGCCCTAGTCACACCGCAATACTATTAATGACGTAACATTACCTGCCTACTGTAGCCCTAGTCACACCGCAATACTACTAATGACGTAACATTACCTGCCTACTGTAGCCCTAGTCACACCGCAATACTACTAATGACGTAACATTACCTGCCTACTGTAGCCCTAGTCACACCGCAATACTACTAATGACGTAACACTACCTGCCTACTGTAGCCCTAGTCAGTCACACCGCAATACTACTAATGACGTAACACTACCTGCCTACTGTAGCCCTAGTCAGTCACACCGCAATACTAATAATGACGTAACACTACCTGCCTACTGTAGCCCTAGTCAGTCACACCGCAATACTACTAATGACGTAACACTACCTGCCTACTGTAGCCCTAGTCACACCGCAATACTACTAATGACGTAACATTACCTGCCTACTGTAGCCCTAGTCAGTCACACCGCAATACTACTAATGACGTAACACTACCTGCCTACTGTAGCCCTAGTCGCACCGCAATACTACTAATGACGTAACACTACCTGCCTACTGTAGCCCTAGTCACACCGCAATACTACTAATGACGTAACACTACCTGCCTACTGTAGCCCTAGTCACACCGCAATACTACTAATGACGTAACACTACCTGCCTACTGTAGCCCTAGTCAGTCGCACCGCAATACTACTAATGACGTAACACTACCTGCCTACTGTAGCCCTAGTCACACCGCAATACTACTAATGACGTAACACTACCTGCCTACTGTAGCCCTAGTCACACCGCAATACTACTAATGACGTAACACTACCTGCCTACTGTAGCCCTAGTCGCACCGCAATACTACTAATGACGTAACATTACCTGCCTACTGTAGCCCTAGTCAGTCACACCGCAATACTACTAATGACGTAACATTACCTGCCTACTGTAGTCCTAGTCACACCGCAATACTACTAATGACGTAACATTACCTGCCTACTGTAGCCCTAGTCACACCGCAATACTACTAATGACGTAACACTACCTGCCTACTGTAGCCCTAGTCACACCGCAATACTACTAATGACGTAACACTACCTGCCTACTGTAGCCCTAGTCACACCGCAATACTACTAATGACGTAACATTACCTGCCTACTGTAGCCCTAGTCAGTCACACCGCAATACTACTAATGACGTAACACTACCTGCCTACTGTAGCCCTAGTCAGTCACACCGCAATACTACTAATGACGTAACACTACCTGCCTACTGTAGCCCTAGTCACACCGCAATACTACTAATGACGTAACACTACCTGCCTACTGTAGCCCTAGTCGCACCGCAATACTACTAATGACGTAACACTACCTGCCTACTGTAGCCCTAGTCGCACCGCAATACTACTAATGACGTAACATTACCTGCCTACTGTAGCCCTAGTCAGTCACACCGCAATACTACTAATGACGTAACACTACCTGCCTACTGTAGCCCTAGTCACACCGCAATACTACTAATGACGTAACACTACCTGCCTACTGTAGCCCTAGTCGCACCGCAATACTACTAATGACGTAACATTACCTGCCTACTGTAGCCCTAGTCACACCGCAATACTACTAATGACGTAACACTACCTGCCTACTGTAGCCCTAGTCACACCGCAATACTACTAATGACGTAACACTACCTGCCTACTGTAGCCCTAGTCAGTCGCACCGCAATACTACTAATGACGTAACATTACCTGCCTACTGTAGCCCTAGTCACACCGCAATACTACTAATGACGTAACATTACCTGCCTACCGTAGCCCTAGTCGCACCGCAATACTACTAATGACGTAACATTACCTGCCTACTGTAGCCCTAGTCGCACCGCAATACTACTAATGACGTAACATTACCTGCCTACTGTAGCCCTAGTCACACCGCAATACTACTAATGACGTAACATTACCTGCCTACTGTAGCCCTAGTCACACCGCAATACTACTAATGACGTAACATTACCTGCCTACCGTAGCCCTAGTCACACCGCAATACTACTAATGACGTAACACTACCTGCCTACCGTAGCCCTAGTCGCACCGCAATACTACTAATGACGTAACATTACCTGCCTACTGTAGCCCTAGTCACACCGCAATACTACTAATGACGTAACATTACCTGCCTACTGTAGCCCTAGTCACACCGCAATACTACTAATGACGTAACATTACCTGCCTACTGTAGCCCTAGTCACACCGCAATACTACTAATGACGTAACACTACCTGCCTACTGTAGCCCTAGTCACACCGCAATACTACTAATGACGTAACACTACCTGCCTACTGTAGCCCTAGTCAGTCACACCGCAATACTACTAATGACGTAACACTACCTGCCTACTGTAGCCCTAGTCACACCGCAATACTACTAATGACGTAACATTACCTGCCTACTGTAGCCCTAGTCACACCGCAATACTACTAATGACGTAACATTACCTGCCTACTGTAGCCCTAGTCACACCGCAATACTACTAATGACGTAACATTACCTGTCTACTGTAGCCCTAGTCACACCGCAATACTACTAATGACGTAACACTACCTGCCTACTGTAGCCCTAGTCACACCGCAATACTACTAATGACGTAACATTACCTGCCTACTGTAGCCCTAGTCACACCGCAATACTACTAATGACGTAACATTACCTGCCTACTGTAGCCCTAGTCGCACCGCAATACTACTAATGACGTAACATTACCTGCCTACTGTAGCCCTAGTCACACCGCAATACTACTAATGACGTAACATTACCTGCCTACTGTAGCCCTAGTCGCACCGCAATACTACTAATGACGTAACATTACCTTCCTACTGTAGCCCTAGTCGTACCGCAATACTACTAATGACGTAACATTACCTGCCTACTGTAGCCCTAGTCAGTCACACCGCAATACTACTAATGATGTAACACTACCTGCCTACTGTAGCCCTAGTCAGTCGCACCGCAATACTACTAATGACGTAACATTACCTGCCTACTGTAGCCCTAGTCACACCGCAATACTACTAATGACGTAACATTACCTGCCTACTGTAGCCCTAGTCACACCGCAATACTACTAATGACGTAACATTACCTTCCTACTGTAGCCCTAG
Source organism: Osedax frankpressi (assembly GCA_964035775.1). NCBI lineage: Eukaryota > Metazoa > Annelida > Polychaeta > Sabellida > Siboglinidae > Osedax > Osedax frankpressi. Next base: position 6,262,497 of record OZ038314.1, read on the forward strand.
TCACACCGCAATACTACTAATGACGTAACATTACCTGCCTACTGTAGCCCTAGTCACACCGCAATACTACTAATGACGTAACATTACCTGCCTACTGTAGCCCTAGTCGCACCGCAATACTACTAATGACGTAACATTACCTTCCTACTGTAGCCCTAGTCACACCGCAATACTACTAATGACGTAACATTACCTGCCTACTGTAGCCCTAGTCACACCGCAATACTACTAATGACGTAACATTACCTGCCTACTGTAGCCCTAGTCGCACCGCAATACTACTAATGACGTAACATTACCTTCCTACTGTAGCCCTAGTCGTACCGCAATACTACTAATGACGTAACATTACCTGCCTACTGTAGCCCTAGTCACACCGCAATACTACTAATGACGTAACATTACCTGCCTACTGTAGCCCTAGTCACACCGCAATACTACTAATGACGTAACATTACCTGCCTACTGTAGCCCTAGTCAGTCGCACCGCAATACTACTAATGACGTAACACTACCTGCCTACTGTAGCCCTAGTCACACCGCAATACTACTAATGACGTAACATTACCTGCCTACTGTAGCCCTAGTCACACCGCAATACTACTAATGACGTAACATTACCTGCCTACTGTAGCCCTAGTCACACCGCAATACTACTAATGACGTAACATTACCTGCCTACTGTAGCCCTAGTCACACCGCAATACTACTAATGACGTAACATTACCTGCCTACTGTAGCCCTAGTCACACCGTAATACTACTAATGACGTAACACTACCTGCCTACTGTAGCCCTAGTCACACCGCGATACTACTAATGACGTAACATTACCTGCCTACTGTAGCCCTAGTCACACCGCAATACTACTAATGACGTAACATTACCTGCCTACTGTAGCCCTAGTCACACCGCAATACTACTAATGACGTAACACTACCTGCCTACTGTAGCCCTAGTCACACCGCAATACTACTAATGACGTAACACTACCTGCCTACTGTAGCCCTAGTCAGTCACACCGCAATACTACTAATGACGTAACATTACCTGCCTACTGTAGCCCTAGTCGCACCGCAATACTACTAATGACGTAACATTACCTGCCTACTGTAGCCCTAGTCACACCGCAATACTACTAATGACGTAACACTACCTGCCTACTGTAGCCCTAGTCACACCGCAATACTACTAATGACGTAACATTACCTGCCTACTGTAGCCCTAGTCACACCGCAATACTACTAATGACGTAACATTACCTGCCTACTGTAGCCCTAGTCGCACCGCAATACTACTAATGACTTAACAGTACCTGCCTACTGTAGCCCTAGTCACACCGCAATACTACTAATGACGTAACACTACCTGCCTACTGTAGCCCTAGTCGCACCGCAATACTACTAATGACGTAACACTACCTGCCTACTGTAGCCCTAGTCACACCGCGATACTACTAATGACGTAACATTACCTGCCTACTGTAGCCCTAGTCACACCGCAATACTACTAATGACGTAACATTACCTGCCTACTGTAGCCCTAGTCACACCGCAATACTACTAATGACGTAACACTACCTGCCTACTGTAGCCCTAGTCACACCGCAATACTACTAATGACGTAACACTACCTGCCTACTGTAGCCCTAGTCAGTCACACCGCAATACTACTAATGACGTAACATTACCTGCCTACTGTAGCCCTAGTCACACCGCAATACTACTAATGACGTAACACTACCTGCCTACTGTAGCCCTAGTCACACCGCAATACTACTAATGACGTAACATTACATGCCTACTGTAGCCCTAGTCGCACCGCAATACTACTAATGACGTAACATTACCTGTCTACTGTAGCCCTAGTCACACCGCAATACTACTAATGACGTAACACTACCTGCCTACTGTAGCCCTAGTCAGTCACACCGCAATACTACTAATGACGTAACATTACCTGCCTACTGTAGCCCTAGTCACACCGCAATACTACTAATGACGTAACACTACCTACCTACTGTAGACCTAGTCGCACCGCAATACTACTAATGACGTAACACTACCTGCCTACTGTAGCCCTAGTCGCACCGAAATACTACTAATGACGTAACACTACCTGCCTACTGTAGCACTAGTCAGTCACACCGCAATACTACTAATGACGTAACACTACCTGCCTACTGTAGCCCTATTCACACCGCAATACTACTAATGACGTAACACTACCTGCCTACTGTAGCACTAGTCAGTCACACCGCAATACTACTAATGACGTAACACTACCTGCCTACTGTAGCCCTAGTCACACCGCAATACTACTAATGACGTAACACTACCTGCCTACTGTAGCCCTAGTCGCACCGCAATACTACTAATGACGTAACATTACCTGCCTACTGTAGCCCTAGTCACACCGCAATACTACTAATGACGTAACACTACCTGCCTACTGTAGCCCTAGTCAGTCACACCGCAATACTACTAATGACGTAACATTACCTGCCTACTGTAGCCCTAGTCAGTCACACCGCAATACTACTAATGACGTAACACTACCTGCCTACTGTAGCCCTAGTCACACCGCAATACTACTAATGACGTAACATTACCTGCCTACTGTAGCCCTAGTCGCACCGCAATACTACTAATGACGTAACACTACCTGCCTACTGTAGCCCTAGTCACACAGCAATACTACTAATGACGTAACACTACATGCCTACTGTAGCCCTAGTCACACCGCAATACTACTAATGACGTAACACTACCTGCCTACTGTAGCCCTAGTCACACCGCAATACTACTAATGACGTAACACTACCTGCCTACTGTAGCCCTAGTCACACCGCAATACTACTAATGACGTAACATTACCTGCCTACTGTAGCCCTAGTCAGTCACACCGCAATACTACTAATGACGTAACACTACCTGCCTACTGTAGCCCTAGTCGCACCGCAATACTACTAATGACGTAACACTACCTGCCTACTGTAGCCCTAGTCAGTCACACCGCAATACTACTAATGACGTAACATTACCTGCCTACTGTAGCCCTAGTCACACCGCAATACTACTAATGACGTAACATTACCTGCCTACTGTAGCCCTAGTCACACCGCAATACTACTAATGACGTAACACTACCTGCCTACTGTAGCCATAGTCACACCGCAATACTACTAATGACGTAACACTACCTGCCTACTGTAGCCCTAGTCACACCGCAATACTACTAATGACGTAACACTACCTGCCTACTGTAGCCCTAGTCGCACCGCAATACTACTAATGACGTAACACTACCTGCCTACTGTAGCCCTAGTCACTCACACCGCAATACTACTAATGACGTAACATTACCTGCCTACTGTAGCCCTAGTCGCACCGCAATACTACTAATGACGTAACACTACCTGCCTACTGTAGCCCTAGTCAGTCACACCGCAATACTACTAATGACGTAACATTACCTGCCTACTGTAGCCCTAGTCAGTCACACCGCAATACTACTAATGACGTAACATTACCTGCCTACTGTAGCCCTAGTCAGTCACACCGCAATACTACTAATGACGTAACACTACCTGCCTACTGTAGCCCTAGTCACACCGCAATACTACTAATGACGTAACATTACCTGCCTACTGTAGCCCTAGTCACACCGCAATACTACTAATGACGTAACACTACCTGCCTACTGTAGCCCTAGTCAGTCACACCGCAATACTACTAATGACGTAACACTACCTGCCTACTGTAGCCCTAGTAAGTCACACCGCAATACTACTAATGACGTAACACTACCTGCCTACTGTAGCCCTAGTCACACCGCAATACTACTAATGAAGTAACATTACCTGCCTACTGTAGCCCTAGTCACACCGCAATACTACTAATGACGTAACACTACCTGCCTACTGTAGCCCTAGTCACACCGCAATACTACTAATGACGTAACATTACCTGCCTACTGTAGCCCTAGTCAGTCGCACCGCAATACTACTAATGACGTAACACTACCTGCCTACTGTAGCCCTAGTCAGTCACACCGCAATACTACTAATGACGTAACATTACCTGCCTACTGTAGCCCTAGTCAGTCACACCGCAATACTACTAATGACGTAACACTATCTGCCTACTGTAGCCCTAGTCGCACCGCAATACTACTAATGACGTAACATTACCTTCCTACTGTAGCCCTAGTCAGTCGCACCGCAATACTACTAATGACGTAACACTACCTGCCTACTGTAGCCCTAGTCACACCGCAATACTACTAATGACGTAACACTACCTGCCTACTGTAGCCCTAGTCAGTCGCACCGCAATACTACTAATGACGTAACATTACCTGCCTACTGTAGCCCTAGTCATACCGCAATACTACTAATGACGTAACACTACCTGCCTACTGTAGCCCTAGTCACACCGCAATACTACTAATGACGTAACACTACCTGCCTACTGTAGCCCTAGTCACACCGCAATACTACTAATGACGTAACATTACCTGCCTACTGTAGCCCTAGTCACACCGCAATACTACTAATGACGTAACACTACCTGCCTACTGTAGCCCTAGTCAGTCACACCGCAATACTACTAATGACGTAACATTACCTGCCTACTGTAGCCCTAGTCAGTCGCACCGCAATACTACTAATGACGTAACACTACCTGCCTACTGTAGCCCTAGTCGCACCGCAATACTACTAATGACGTAACATTACCTGCCTACTGTAGCCCTAGTCACACCGCAATACTACTAATGACGTAACATTACCTGCCTACTGTAGCCCTAGTCACACCGCAATACTACTAATGACGTAACATTACCTGCCTACTGTAGCCCTAGTCACACCGCAATACTACTAATGACGTAACACTACCTGCCTACTGTAGCCCTAGTCAGTCGCACCGCAATACTACTAATGACGTAACACTACCTGCCTACTGTAGCCCTAGTCACACCGCAATACTACTAATGACGTAACATTACCTGCCTACTGTAGCCCTAGTCACACCGCAATACTACTAATGACGTAACACTACCTGCCTACTGTAGCCCTAGTCAGTCACACCGCAATACTACTAATGACGTAACATTACCTGCCTACTGTAGCCCTAGTCAGTCGCACCGCAATACTACTAATGACGTAACACTACCTGCCTACTGTAGCCCTAGTCGCACCGCAATACTACTAATGACGTAACATTACCTGCCTACTGTAGCCCTAGTCACACCGCAATACTACTAATGACGTAACATTACCTGCCTACTGTAGCCCTAGTCACACCGCAATACTACTAATGACGTAACATTACCTGCCTACTGTAGCCCTAGTCACACCGCAATACTACTAATGACGTAACATTACCTGCCTACTGTAGCCCTAGTCACACCGCAATACTACTAATGACGTAACATTACCTGCCTACTGTAGCCCTAGTCGCACCGCAATACTACTAATGACGTAACACTACCTGCCTACTGTAGCCCTAGTCACACCGCAATACTACTAATGACGTAACATTACCTGCCTACTGTAGCCCTAGTCAGTCGCACCGCAATACTACTAATGACGTAACATTACCTGCCTACTGTAGCCCTAGTCAGTCACATTGCAATACTACTAATGACGTAACACTACCTGCCTACTGTAGCCCTAGTCACACCGCAATACTACTAATGACGTAACATTACCTGCCTACTGTAGCCCTAGTCACACCGCAATATTACTAATGACGTAACACTACCTGCCTACTGTAGCCCTAGTCACACCGCAATACTACTAATGACGTAACACTACCTGCCTACTGTAGCCCTAGTCACACCGCAATACTACTAATGACGTAACACTACCTGCCTACTGTAGCACTAGTCAGTCACACCGCAATACTACTAATGACGTAACACTACCTGCCTACTGTAGCCCTAGTCAGTCACACTGCAATACTACTAATGACGTAACATTACCTGCCTACTGTAGCCCTAGTCGCACCGCAATACTACTAATGACGTAACACTACCTGCCTACTGTAGCCCTAGTCACACCGCAATACTACTAATGACGTAACATTACCTTCCTACTGTAGCCCTAGTCGCACCGCAATACTACTAATGACGTAACACTACCTGCCTACTGTAGCCCTAGTCACACCGCAATACTACTAATGACGTAACATTACCTGCCTACTGTAGCCCTAGTCAGTCACACTGCAATACTACTAATGACGTAACATTACCTGCCTACTGTAGCCCTAGTCACACCGCAATACTACTAATGACGTAACATTACCTTCCTACTGTAGCCCTAGTCGCACCGCAATACTACTAATGACGTAACACTACCTGCCTACTGTAGCCCTAGTCACACCGCAATACTACTAATGACGTAACACTACCTGCCTACTGTAGCCCTAGTCAGTCACACTGCAATACTACTAATGACGTAACACTACCTGCCTACTGTAGCCCTAGTCACACCGCAATACTACTAATGACGTAACATTACCTGCCTACTGTAGCCCTAGTCGCACCGCAATACTACTAATGACGTAACATTACCTGCCTACTGTAGCCCTAGTCACACCGCAATACTACTAATGACGTAACATTACCTGCCTACTGTAGCCCTAGTCACACCGCAATACTACTAATGACGTAACATTACCTGCCTACTGTAGCCCTAGTCACACACGCAATACTACTAATGACGTAACATTACCTGCCTACTGTAGCCCTAGTCACACCGCAATACTACTAATGACGTAACATTACCTGCCTACTGTAGCCCTAGTCAGTCGCACCGCAATACTACTAATGACGTAACATTACCTGCCTACTGTAGCCCTAGTCAGTCACACCGCAATACTACTAATGACGTAACACTACCTGCCTACTGTAGCCCTAGTCACACCGCAATACTACTAATGACGTAACATTACCTGCCTACTGTAGCCCTAGTCGCACCGCAATACTACTAATGATGTAACATTACCTGCCTACTGTAGCCCTAGTCAGTCACACCGCAATACTACTAATGACGTAACACTACCTGCCTACTGTAGCCCTAGTCACACCGCAATACTACTAATGACGTAACATTACCTGCCTACTGTAGCCCTAGTCACACCGCAATACTACTAATGACGTAACATTACCTGCCTACTGTAGCCCTAGTCACACCGCAATACTACTAATGACGTAACATTACCTGCCTACTGTAGCCCTAGTCACACCGCAATACTACTAATGACGTAACACTACCTGCCTACTGTAGCCCTAGTCGCACCGCAATACTACTAATGACGTAACACTACCTGCCTACTGTAGCCCTAGTCACACCGCAATACTACTAATGACGTAACATTACCTGCCTACTGTAGCCCTAGTCGCACCGCAATACTACTAATGACGTAACATTACCTGCCTACTGTAGCCCTAGTCACACCGCAATACTACTAATGACGTAACACTACCTACCTACTGTAGCCCTAGTCGCACCGCAATACTACTAATGACGTAACATTACCTGTCTACTGTAGCCCTAGTCAGTCACACCGCAATACTACTAATGACGTAACACTACCTGCCTACTGTAGTCCTAGTCGCACCGCAATACTACTAATGACGTAACATTACCTGCATACTGTAGCACTAGTCGCACCGCAATACTACTAATGACGTAACATTACCTGCCTACTGTAGCCCTAGTCACACCGCAATACTACTAATGACGTAACATTACCTGCCTACTGTAGCCCTAGTCACACCGCAATACTACTAATGACGTAACATTACCTGCCTACTGTAGCCCTAGTCAGTCACACCGCAATACTACTAATGACGTAACATTACCTGCCTACTGTAGCCCTAGTCAGTCACACCGCAATACTACTAATGACGTAACATTACCTGCCTACTGTAGCCCTAGTCAGTCACACCGCAATACTACTAATGACGTAACATTACCTGCCTACTGTAGCCCTAGTCAGTCACACCGCAATACTACTAATGACGTAACATTACCTGCCTACTGTAGCCCTAGTCAGTCGCACCGCAATACTACTAATGACGTAACACTACCTGCCTACTGTAGCCCTAGTCGCACCGCAATACTACTAATGACGTAACATTACCTGCCTACTGTAGCCCTAGTCACACCGCAATACTACTAATGACGTAACATTACCTGCCTACTGTAGCCCTAGTCGCACCGCAATACTACTAATGACGTAACACTACCTGCCTACTGTAGCCCTAGTCACACCGCAATACTACTAATGACGTAACACTACCTGCCTACTGTAGCCCTAGTCAGTCACACCGCAATACTACTAATGACGTAACACTACCTGCCTACTGTAGCCCTAGTCGCACCGCAATACTACTAATGACGTAACATTACCTGCCTACTGTAGCCCTAGTCAGTCACACCGCAATACTACTAATGACGTAACACTACCTGCCTACTGTAGCCCTAGTCACACCGCAATACTACTAATGACGTAACATTACCTGCCTACTGTAGTCCTAGTCAGTCACACCGCAATACTACTAATGACGTAACACTACCTGCCTACTGTAGCCCTAGTCACACCGCAATACTACTAATGACGTAACACTACCTGCCTACTGTAGCCCTAGTCACACCGCAATACTACTAATGACGTAACACTACCTGCCTACTGTAGCCCTAGTCGCACCGCAATACTACTAATGACGTAACACTACCTGCCTACTGTAGCCCTAGTCACACCGCAATACTACTAATGACGTAACACTACCTGCCTACTGTAGCCCTAGTCACACCGCAATACTACTAATGACGTAACATTACCTGCCTACTGTAGCCCTAGTCACACCGCAATACTACTAATGACGTAACACTACCTGCCTACTGTAGCCCTAGTCGCACCGCAATACTACTAATGACGTAACATTACCTGCCTACTGTAGCCCTAGTCACACCGCAATACTACTAATGACGTAACATTACCTGCCTACTGTAGCCCTAGTCAGTCACACCGCAATACTACTAATGACGTAACACTACCTGCCTACTGTAGCCCTAGTCAGTCACACCGCAATACTACTAATGACGTAACACTACCTGCCTACTGTAGCTCTAGTCACACCGCAATACTACTAATGACGTAACATTACCTGCCTACTGTAGCCCTAGTCACACCGCAATACTACTAATGACGTAACACTACCTTCCTACTGTAGCCCTAGTCAGTCGCACCGCAATACTACTAATGACGTAACATTACCTGCCTACTGTAGCCCTAGTCACACCGCAATACTACTAATGACGTAACATTACCTGCCTACTGTAGCCCTAGTCGCACCGCAATACTACTAATGACGTAACATTACCTGCCTACTGTAGCCCTAGTCGCACAGCAATACTACTAATGACGTAACATTACCTGCCTACTGTAGCCCTAGTCAGTCACACCGCAATACTACTAATGACGTAACATTACCTGCCTACTGTAGCCCTAGTCAGTCACACCGCAATACTACTAATGACGTAACATTACCTATCTACTGTAGCCCTAGTCACACCGCAATACTACTAATGACGTAACACTACCTGCCTACTGTAGCCCTAGTCACACCGCAATACTACTAATGACGTAACATTACCTGCCTACTGTAGCCCTAGTCGCACCGCAATACTACTAATGACGTAACATTACCTGCCTACTGTAGCCCTAGTCACACCGCAATACTACTAATGACGTAACATTACCTGCCTACTGTAGCCCTAGTCACACCGCAATACTACTAATGACGTAACACTACCTGCCTACTGTAGCCCTAGTCGCACCGCAATACTACTAATGACGTAACAGTACCTGCCTACTGTAGCCCTAGTCACACCGCAATACTACTAATGACGTAACACTACCTGCCTACTGTAGCCCTAGTCAGTCACACCGCAATACTACTAATGACGTAACATTACCTGCCTACTGTAGCCCTAGTCGCACCGCAATACTACTAATGACGTAACATTACCTGCCTACTGTAGCCCTAGTCAGTCACACCGCAATACTACTAATGACGTAACACTACCTGCCTACTGTAGCCCTAGTCACACCGCAATACTACTAATGACGTAACACTACCTGCCTACTGTAGCCCTAGTCAGTCACACCGCAATACTACTAATGACGTAACACTACCTGCCTACTGTAGCCCTAGTCACACCGCAATACTACTAATGACGTAACACTACCTGCCTACTGTAGCCCTAGTCACACCGCAATACTACTAATGACGTAACACTACCTGCCTACTGTAGCCCTAGTCACACCGCAATACTACTAATGACGTAACACTACCTGCCTACTGTAGCCCTAGTCAGTCACACCGCAATACTACTAATGACGTAACACTACCTGCCTACTGTAGCCCTAGTCACACCGCAATCCTACTAATGACGTAACATTACCTGCCTACTGTAGCCCTAGTCACACCGCAATACTACTAATGACGTAACATTACCTGCCTACTGTAGCCCTAGTCACACCGCAATACTACTAATGACGTAACATTACCTGCCTACTGTAGCCCTAGTCAGTCACACCGCAATACTACTAATGACGTAACATTACCTGCCTACTGTAGCCCTAGTCGCACCGCAATACTACTAATGACGTAACACTACCTGCCTACTGTAGCCCTAGTCACACCGCAATACTACTAATGACGTAACACTACCTGCCTACTGTAGCCCTAGTCACACCGCAATCCTACTAATGACGTAACATTACCTGCCTACTGTAGCCCTAGTCACACCGCAATACTACTAATGACGTAACATTACCTGCCTACTGTAGCCCTAGTCACACCGCAATACTACTAATGACGTAACATTACCTGCCTACTGTAGCCCTAGTCAGTCACACCGCAATACTACTAATGACGTAACACTACCTGCCTACTGTAGCCCTAGTCAGTCACACCGCAATACTACTAATGACGTAACATTACCTGCCTACTGTAGCCCTAGTCACACCGCAATACTACTAATGACGTAACATTACCTGCCTACTGTAGCCCTAGTCACACCGCAATACTACTAATGACGTAACATTACCTGCCTACTGTAGCCCTAGTCGCACCGCAATACTACTAATGACGTAACACTACCTGCCTACTGTAGCCCTAGTCAGTCGCACCGCAATACTACTAATGACGTAACATTACCTGCCTACTGTAGCCCTAGTCGCACTGCAATACTACTAATGACGTAACACTACCTGCCTACTGTAGCCCTAGTCACACCGCAATACTACTAATGACGTAACACTACCTGCCTACTGTAGCCCTAGTCAGTCGCACCGCAATACTACTAATGACGTAACATTACCTGCCTACTGTAGCCCTAGTCGCACCGCAATACTACTAATGACGTAACATTACCTGCCTACTGTAGCCCTAGTCACACCGCAATACTACTAATGATGTAACATTACCTGCCTACTGTAGCCCTAGTCACACCGCAATACTACTAATGACGTAACATTACCTGCCTACTGTAGCCCTAGTCACACAGCAATACTACTAATGACGTAACACTACCTGCCTACTGTAGCCCTAGTCACACCGCAATACTACTAATGACGTAACATTACCTGCCTACTGTAGCCCTAGTCAGTCACACCGCAATACTACTAATGACGTAACATTACCTGCCTACTGTAGCCCTAGTCACACCGCAATACTACTAATGACGTAACATTACCTTCCTACTGTAGCCCTAGTCGCACTGCAATACTACTAATGACGTAACATTACCTGCCTACTGTAGCCCTAGTCAGTCGCACCGCAATACTACTAATGACGTAACACTACCTGCCTACTGTAGCCCTAGTCACACCGCAATACTACTAATGACGTAACATTACCTGCCTACTGTAGCCCTATTCACACCGCAATACTACTAATGACGTAACATTACCTGCCTACTGTAGCCCTATTCACACCGCAATACTACTAATGACGTAACATTACCTGCCTACTGTAGCCCTAGTCACACCGCAATACTACTAATGACGTAACACTACCTGCCTACTGTAGCCCTAGTCAGTCACACCGCAATACTACTAATGACGTAACATTACCTGCCTACTGTAGCCCTAGTCACACCGCAATACTACTAATGACGTAACACTACCTGCCTACTGTAGCCCTAGTCAGTCACACCGCAATACTACTAATGACGTAACATTACCTGCCTACTGTAGCCCTAGTCACACCGCAATACTACTAATGACGTAACACTACCTGCCTACTGTAGCCCTAGTCAGTCGCACCGCAATACTACTAATGACGTAACACTACCTGCCTACTGTAGCCCTAGTCGCACCGCAATACTACTAATGACGTAACATTACCTGCCTACTGCAGCCCTAGTAAGTCGCACCGCAATACTACTAATGACGTAACACTACCTGCCTACTGTAGCCCTAGTCGCACCGCAATACTACTAATGACGTAACACTACCTGCCTAATGTAGCCCTAGTCAGTCGCACCGCAATACTACTAATGACGTAACACTACCTGCCTAATGTAGCCCTAGTCAGTCACACCGCAATACTACTAATGACGTAACATTACCTGCCTACTGTAGCCCTAGTCAGTCACACAGCAATACTACTAATGACGTAACATTACCTGCCTACTGTAGCCCTAGTCGCACCGCAATACTACTAATGACGTAACATTACCTGCCTACTGTAGCCCTAGTCACACCGCAATACTACTAATGACGTAACATTACCTGCCTACTGTAGCCCTAGTCACACCGCAATACTACTAATGACGTAACACTACCTGCCTACTGTAGCCCTAGTCACACCGCAATACTACTAATGACGTAACACTACCTGCCTACTGTAGCCCTAGTCGCACAGCAATACTACTAATGACGTAACACTACCTGCCTACTGTAGCCCTAGTCAGTCACACCGCAATACTACTAATGACGTAACACTACCTGCCTACTGTAGCCCTAGTCAGTCACACCGCAATACTACTAATGACGTAACATTACCTGCCTACTGTAGCCCTAGTCAGTCACACCGCAATACTACTAATGACGTAACACTACCTGCCTACTGTAGCCCTAGTCACACCGCAATACTACTAATGACGTAACATTACCTGCCTACTGTAGCCCTAGTCACACCGCAATACTACTAATGACGTAACATTACCTGCCTACTGTAGCCCTAGTCACACCGCAATACTACTAATGACGTAACACTACCTGCCTACTGTAGCCCTAGTCGCACCGCAATACTACTAATGACGTAACACTACCTGCCTACTGTAGCCCTAGTCACACCGCAATACTACTAATGACGTAACACTACCTGCCTACTGTAGCCCTAGTCGCACAGCAATACTACTAATGACGTAACACTACCTGCCTACTGTAGCCCTAGTCAGTCACACCGCAATACTACTAATGACGTAACACTACCTGCCTACTGTAGCCCTAGTCACACCGCAATACTACTAATGACGTAACATTACCTGCCTACTGTAGCCCTAGTCACACCGCAATACTACTAATGACGTAACATTACCTGCCTACTGTAGCCCTAGTCACACCGCAATACTACTAATGACGTAACATTACCTGCCTACTGTAGCCCTAGTCAGTCGCACCGCAATACTACTAATGACGTAACATTACCTGCCTACTGTAGCCCTAGTCACACCGCAATACTACTAATGACGTAACATTACCTGCCTACTGTAGCCCTAGTCACACCGCAATACTACTAATGACGTAACATTACCTGCCTACTGTAGCCCTAGTCAGTCACACCGCAATACTACTAATGACGTAACATTACCTGCCTACTGTAGCCCTAGTCGCACCGCAATACTACTAATGACGTAACATTACCTGCCTACTGTAGCCCTAGTCACACCGCAATACTACTAATGACGTAACATTACCTGCCTACTGTAGCCCTAGTCAGTCACACCGCAATACTACTAATGACGTAACACTACCTGCCTACTGTAGCCCTAGTCAGTCACACCGCAATACTACTAATGACGTAACACTACCTGCCTACTGTAGCCCTAGTCACACCGCAATACTACTAATGACGTAACATTACCTGCCTACTGTAGCCCTAGTCAGTCACACCGCAATACTACTAATGACGTAACATTACCTGCCTACTGTAGCCCTAGTCACACCGCAATACTACTAATGACGTAACATTACCTGCCTACTGTAGCCCTAGTCACACCGCAATACTACTAATGACGTAACACTACCTGCCTACTGTAGCCCTAGTCGCACCGCAATACTACTAATGACGTAACATTACCTGCCTACTGTAGGCCTAGTCACCCCGCAATACTACTAATGACGTAACATTACCTGCCTACTGTAGCACTAGTCACACCGCAATACTACTAATGACGTAACATTACCTTCCTACTGTAGCCCTAGTCACACCGCAATACTACTAATGACGTAACATTACCTGCCTACTGTAGCCCTAGTCACACCGCAATACTACTAATGACGTAACATTACCTGCCTACTGTAGCCCTAGTCACACCGCAATACTACTAATGACGTAACATTACCTTCCTACTGTAGCCCTAGTCACACCGCAATACTACTAATGACGTAACATTACCTGCCTACTGTAGCCCTAGTCACACCGCAATACTACTAATGACGTAACATTACCTGCCTACTGTAGCCCTAGTCACACCGCAATATTACTAATGACGTAACATTACCTGCCTACTGTAGCCCTAGTCAGTCGCACCGCAATACTACTAATGACGTAACATTACCTGCCTACTGTAGCCCTAGTCACACCGTAATACTACTAATGACGTAACACTACCTGCCTACTGTAGCCCTAGTCAGTCGCACCGCAATACTACTAATGACGTAACACTACCTGCCTACTGTAGCCCTAGTCAGTCACACCGCAATACTACTAATGACGTAACATTACATGCCTACTGTAGCCCTAGTCAGACCGCAATACTACTAATGACGTAACACTACCTGCCTACTGTAGCCCTAGTCACACCGCAATACTACTAATGACGTAACACTACCTGCCTACTGTAGCCCTAGTCACACCGCAATACTACTAATGACGTAACATTACCTGCCTACTGTAGCCCTAGTCAGTCACACCGCAATACTACTAATGACGTAACACTACCTGCCTACTGTAGCCCTAGTCACACCGCAATACTACTAATGACGTAACACTACCTGCCTACTGTAGCCCTAGTCACACCGCAATACTACTAATGACGTAACACTACCTGCCTACTGTAGCCCTAGTCACACCGCAATACTACTAATGACGTAACACTACCTGCCTACTGTAGCCCTAGTCGCACCGCAATACTACTAATGACGTAACACTACCTGCCTACTGTAGCCCTAGTCAGTAACACCGCAATACTACTAATGACGTAACACTACCTGCCTACTGTAGCCCTAGTCGCACCGCAATACTACTAATGACGTAACACTACCTGCCTACTGTAGCCCTAGTCACACCGCAATACTACTAATGACGTAACACTACCTGCCTACTGTAGCCATAGTCACACCGCAATACTACTAATGACGTAACATTACCTGCCTACTGTAGCCCTAGTCAGTCACACCGCAATACTACTAATGACGTAACATTACCTGCCTACTGTAGCCCTAGTCACACCGCAATACTACTAATGACGTAACACTACCTGCCTACTGTAGCTCTAGTCACACCGCAATACTACTAATGACGTAACATTACCTGCCTACTGTAGCCCTAGTCACACCGCAATACTACTAATGACGTAACACTACCTGCCTACTGTAGCCCTAGTCACACCGCAATACTACTAATGACGTAACATTACCTGCCTACTGTAGCCCTAGTCAGTCACACCGCAATACTACTAATGACGTAACATTACCTGCCTACTGTAGCCCTAGTCAGTCACACCGCAATACTACTAATGATGTAACATTACCTGCCTAATGTAGCCCTAGTCACACCGCAATACTACTAATGACGTAACACTACCTGCCTACTGTAGCCCTAGTCACACCGCAATACTACTAATGACGTAACATTACATGCCTACTGTAGCCCTAGTCACACCGCAATACTACTAATGACGTAACATTACCTGCCTACTGTAGCCCTAGTCACACCGCAATACTACTAATGACGTAACATTACCTGCCTACTGTAGCCCTAGTCACACCGCAATACTACTAATGACGTAACATTACCTGATTACTGTAGCCCTAGTCACACCGCAATACTACTAATGACGTAACATTACCTGCCTACTGTAGCCCTAGTCACACCGCAATACTACTAATGACGTAACACTACCTGCCTACTGTAGCCCTAGTCACACCGCAATACTACTAATGACGTAACACTACCTGCCTACTGTAGTCCTAGTCAGTCACACCGCAATACTACTAATGACGTAACATTACCTGCCTACTGTAGCCCTAGTCAGTCACACCGCAATACTACTAATGACGTAACATTACCTGCCTACTGTAGCCCTAGTCACACCGCAATACTACTAATGATGTAACATTACCTGCCTACTGTAGCCCTAGTCACACCGCAATACTACTAATGACGTAACACTACCTGCCTACTGTAGTCCTAGTCAGTCACACCGCAATACTACTAATGACGTAACATTACCTGCCTACTGTAGCCCTAGTCACACCGCAATACTACTAATGACGTAACATTACCTGCCTACTGTAGCCCTAGTCAGTCACACCGCAATACTACTAATGACGTAACACTACCTGCCTACTGTAGCCCTAGTCACACCGCAATACTACTAATGACGTAACATTACCTGCCTACTGTAGCCCTAGTCACACCGCAATACTACTAATGACGTAACACTACCTGCCTACTGTAGCCCTAGTCAGTCACACCGCAATACTACTAATGACGTAACATTACCTGCCTACTGTAGCCCTAGTTACACCGCAATACTACTAATGACGTAACATTACCTGCCTTACTGTAGCCCTAGTCACACCGCAATACTACTAATGACGTAACACTACCTGCCTACTGTAGCCCTAGTCACACCGCAATACTACTAATGACGTAACACTACCTGCCTACTGTAGCCCTAGTCACACCGCAATACTACTAATGACGTAACATTACCTGCCTACTGTAGCCCTAGTCAGTCACACCGCAATACTACTAATGACGTAACCTTACCTGCCTACTGTAGCCCTAGTCAGTCACACCGCAATACTACTAATGACGTAACATTACCTGCCTACTGTAGCCCTAGTCAGTCACACCGCAATACTACTAATGACGTAACCTTACCTGCCTACTGTAGCCCTAGTCGCACCGCAATACTACTAATGACGTAACATTACCTGCCTACTGTAGCCCTAGTCAGTCACACCGCAATACTACTAATGACGTAACACTACCTGCCTACTGTAGCCCTAGTCAGTCGCACCGCAATACTACTAATGACGTAACATTACCTGCCTACTGTAGCCCTAGTCGCACCGCAATACTACTAATGACGTAACACTACCTGCCTACTGTAGCCCTAGTCACACCGCAATACTACTAATGACGTAACACTACCTGCCTACTGTAGCCCTAGTCACACCGCAATACTACTAATGACGTAACATTAACTGCCTACTGTAGCCCTAGTCACACCGCAATCCTACTAATGACGTAACATTACCTGCCTACTGTAGCCCTAGTCACACCGCAATACTACTAATGACGTAACATTACCTGCCTACTGTAGCCCTAGTCACACCGCAATACTACTAATGACGTAACATTACCTGCCTACTGTAGCCCTAGTCAGTCACACCGCAATACTACTAATGACGTAACACTACCTGCCTACTGTAGCCCTAGTCAGTCACACCGCAATACTACTAATGACGTAACATTACCTTCCTACTGTAGTCCTAGTCACACCGCAATACTACTAATGACGTAACATTACCTGCCTACTGTAGCCCTAGTCAGTCACACCGCAATACTACTAATGACGTAACATTACCTGCCTACTGTAGCCCTAGTCACACCGCAATACTACTAATGACGTAACACTACCTGCCTACTGTAGCCCTAGTCAGGCACACCGCAATACTACTAATGACGTAACACTACCTGCCTACTGTAGCCCTAGTCACACCGCAATACTACTAATGACGTAACACTACCTGCCTACTGTAGCCCTAGTCGCACCGCAATACTACTAATGACGTAACATTACCTGCCTACTGTAGCCCTAGTCAGTCACACCGCAATACTACTAATGACGTAACACTACCTGCCTACTGTAGCCCTAGTCACACCGCAATACTACTAATGACGTAACATTACCTGCCTACTGTAGCCCTAGTCACACCGCAATACTACTAATGACGTAACATTACCTGCCTACTGTAGCCCTAGTCAGTCACACCGCAATACTACTAATGACGTAACATTACCTGCCTACTGTAGCCCTAGTCACCCTGCAATACTACTAATGACGTAACATTACCTGCCTACTGTAGCCCTAGTCAGTCACACCGCAATACTACTAATGACGTAACACTACCTGCCTACTGTAGCCCTAGTCAGTCACACCGCAATACTACTAATGACGTAACATTACCTTCCTACTGTAGTCCTAGTCACACCGCAATACTACTAATGACGTAACATTACCTGCCTACTGTAGCCCTAGTCAGTCACACCGCAATACTACTAATGACGTAACATTACCTGCCTACTGTAGCCCTAGTCACACCGCAATACTACTAATGACGTAACACTACCTGCCTACTGTAGCCCTAGTCAGGCACACCGCAATACTACTAATGACGTAACACTACCTGCCTACTGTAGCCCTAGTCACACCGCAATACTACTAATGACGTAACACTACCTGCCTACTGTAGCCCTAGTCGCACCGCAATACTACTAATGACGTAACATTACCTGCCTACTGTAGCCCTAGTCACACCGCAATACTACTAATGACGTAACACTACCTGCCTACTGTATCCCTAGTCACACCGCAATACTACTAATGACGTAACATTACCTGCCTACTGTAGCCCTAGTCACACCGCAATACTACTAATGACGTAACACTACCTGCCTACTGCAGCCCTAGTCAGTCACACCGCAATACTACTAATGACGTAACATTACCTGCCTACTGTAGTCCTAGTCACACCGCAATACTACTAATGACGTAACACTACCTGCCTACTGTAGCCCTAGTAAGTCACACCGCAATACTACTAATGACGTAACACTACCTGCCTACTGTAGCCCTAGTCAGTCACACCGCAATACTACTAATGACGTAACACTACCTGCCTACTGTAGCCCTAGTCACACCGCAATACTACTAATGACGTAACATTACCTGCCTACTGTAGCCCTAGTCAGTCACACCGCAATACTACTAATGACGTAACACTACCTGCCTACTGTAGCCCTAGTCACACCGCAATACTACTAATGACGTAACATTACCTGCCTACTGTAGCCCTAGTCAGTCACACCGCAATACTACTAATGACGTAACACTACCTGCCTACTGTAGCCCTAGTCAGTCACACCGCAATACTACTAATGACGTAACATTACCTTCCTACTGTAGCCCTAGTCAGTCACACCGCAATACTACTAATGACGTAACACTACCTGCCTACTGTAGCCCTAGTCACACCGCAATACTACTAATGACGTAACATTACCTGCCTACTGTAGCCCTAGTCACACCGCAATACTACTAATGACGTAACATTACCTGCCTACTGTAGCCCTAGTCAGTCACACCGCAATACTACTAATGACGTAACATTACCTGCCTACTGTAGCCCTAGTCACCCTGCAATACTACTAATGACGTAACATTACCTGCCTACTGTAGCCCTAGTCAGTCACACCGCAATACTACTAATGACGTAACACTACCTGCCTACTGTAGCCCTAGTCAGTCACACCGCAATACTACTAATGACGTAACATTACCTTCCTACTGTAGCCCTAGTCACACCGCAATACTACTAATGACGTAACATTACCTGCCTACTGTAGCCCTAGTCACACCGCAATACTACTAATGACGTAACATTACCTGCCTACTGTAGCCCTAGTCACACTGCAATACTACTAATGACGTAACATTACCTGCCTACTGTAGCCCTAGTCACACCGCAATACTACTAATGACGTAACATTACCTGCCTACTGTAGCCCTAGTCACACCGCAATACTACTAATGACGTAACATTACCTGCCTACTGTAGCCCTAGTCACACCGCAATACTACTAATGAAGTAACATTACCTGCCTACTGTAGCCCTAGTCACACCGCAATACTACTAATGACGTAACACTACCTGCCTACTGTAGCCCTAGTCAGTCACACCGCAATACTACTAATGACGTAACATTACCTGCCCACTGTAGCCCTAGTCACACCGCAATACTACTAATGACGTAACATTACCTGCCTACTGTAGCCCTAGTCACACCGCAATACTACTAATGACGTAACACTACCTGCCTACTGTAGCCCTAGTCACACCGCAATACTACTAATGACGTAACATTACCTGCCTACTGTAGCCCTAGTCACACCGCAATACTACTAATGACGTAACATTACCTGCCTACTGTAGCCCTAGTCACACCGCAATACTACTAATGACGTAACACTACCTGCCTACTGTAGCCCTAGTCACATTGCAATACTACTAATGACGTAACATTACCTGCCTACTGTAGCCCTAGTCACACCGCAATACTACTAATGACGTAACACTACCTGCCTACTGTAGCCCTAGTCGCACCGCAATACTACTAATGACGTAACATTACCTGCCTACTGTAGCCCTAGTCGCACCGCAATACTACTAATGACGTAACACAACCTGCCTACTGTAGCCCTAGTCGCACCGCAATACTACTAATGACGTAACATTACCTGCCTACTGTAGCCCTAGTCGCACCGCAATACTACTAATGACGTAACATTACCTGCCTACTGTAGCCCTAGTCGCACCGCAATACTACTAATGACGTAACACTACCTGCCTACTGTAGCCCTAGTCACACCGCAATACTACTAATGACGTAACACTACCTGCCTACTGTAGCCCTAGTCAGTCACACCGCAATACTACTAATGACGTAACACTACCTGCCTACTGTAGCCCTAGTCACACCGCAATACTACTAATGACGTAACATTACCTGCCTACTGTAGCCCTAGTCACACCGCAATACTACTAATGACGTAACATTACCTGCCTACTGTAGCCCTAGTCACACCGCAATACTACTAATGACGTAACACTACCTGCCTACTGTAGCCCTAGTCAGTCACACCGCAATACTACTAATGACGTAACATTACCTGCCTACTGTAGCCCTAGTCGCACCGCAATACTACTAATGACGTAACATTACCTGCCTACTGTAGCCCTAGTCACACCGCAATACTACTAATGACGTAACACTACCTGCCTACTGTAGCCCTAGTCACACCGCAATACTACTAATGATGTAACACTACCTGCCTACTGTAGCCCTAGTCAGTCACACCGCAATACTACTAATGACGTAACATTACCTTCCTACTGTAGCCCTAGTCAGTCACACCGCAATACTACTAATGACGTAACATTACCTGCCTACTGTAGCCCTAGTCGCACCGCAATACTACTAATGACGTAACATTACCTGCCTACTGTAGCCCTAGTCGCACCGCAATACTACTAATGACGTAACATTACCTGCCTACTGTAGCCCTAGTCACACTGCAATACTACTAATGACGTAACACTACCTGCCTACTGTAGCCCTAGTTACACCGCAATACTACTAATGACGTAACACTACCTGCCTACTGTAGCCCTAGTCGCACCGCAATACTACTAATGACGTAACATTACCTGCTTACTGTAGCCCTAGTCACACCGCAATACTACTAATGACGTAACATTACCTGCCTACTGTAGCCCTAGTCAGTCACACCGCAATACTACTAATGACGTAACACTACCTGCCTACTGTAGCCCTAGTCACACCGCAATACTACTAATGACGTAACATTACCTGCCTACTGTAGCCCTAGTCAGTCACACCGCAATACTACTAATGACGTAACACTACCTGCCTACTGTAGCCCTAGTCAGTCACACCGCAATACTACTAATGACGTAACATTACCTGCCTACTGTAGCCCTAGTCACACCGCAATACTACTAATGACGTAACATTACCTGCCTACTGTATCCCTAGTCACACCGCAATACTACTAATGACGTAACACTACCTGCCTACTGTAGCCCTAGTCGCACCGCAATACTACTAATGACGTAACATTACCTGCCTACTGTAGCCCTAGTCACACCGCAATACTACTAATGACGTAACACTACCTGCCTACTGTAGCCTTAGTCAGTCACACCGCAATACTACTAATGACGTAACATTACCTGCCTACTGTAGCCCTAGTCGCACCGCAATACTACTAATGACGTAACACTACCTACCTACTGTAGCCCTAGTCACACCGCAATACTACTAATGACGTAACATTACCTGTCTACTGTAGCCCTAGTCACACCGCAATACTACTAATGACGTAACATTACCTGCCTACTGTAGCCCTAGTCACACCGCAATACTACTAATGACGTAACACTACCTGCCTACTGTAGCCCTAGTCACACCGCAATACTACTAATGACGTAACACTACCTGTCTACTGTAGCCCTAGTCGCACCGCAATACTACTAATGATGTAACACTACCTGCCTACTGTAGCCCTAGTCGCACCGCAATACTACTAATGACGTAACACTACCTGCCTACTGTAGCCCTAGTCGCACCGCAATACTACTAATGATGTAACACTACCTGCCTACTGTAGCCCTAGTCACACCGCAATACTACTAATGACGTAACATTACCTGCCTACTGTAGCCCTAGTCACACCGCAATACTACTAATGACGTAACACTACCTGCCTACTGTAGCCCTAGTCGCACCGCAATACTACTAATGATGTAACACTACCTGCCTACTGTAGCCCTAGTCGCACCGCAATACTACTAATGACGTAACACTACCTGCCTACTGTAGCCCTAGCCACACCGCAATACTACTAATGACGTAACACTACCTGCCTACTGTAGCCCTAGTCACACCGCAATACTACTAATGACGTAACACTACCTGCCTACTGTAGCCCTAGTCGCACCGCAATACTACTAATGACGTAACATTACCTGCCTACTGTAGCCCTAGTCAGTCACACCGCAATACTACTAATGACGTAACACTACCTGCCTACTGTAGACCTAGTCGCACCGCAATACTACTAATGACGTAACATTACCTGCCTACTGTAGCCCTAGTCGCACCGCAATACTACTAATGATGTAACACTACCTGCCTACTGTAGCCCTAGTCGCACCGCAATACTACTAATGACGTAACACTACCTGCCTACTGTAGCCCTAGTCGCACCGCAATACTACTAATGACGTAACACTACCTGCCTACTGTAGCCCTAGTCACACCGCAATACTACTAATGACGTAACACTACCTGCCTACTGTAGCCCTAGTCACACCGCAATACTACTAATGACGTAACACTACCTGCCTACTGTAGCCCTAGTCACACCGCAATACTACTAATGACGTAACACTACCTGCCTACTGTAGCCCTAGTCACACCGCAATACTACTAATGACGTAACACTACCTGCCTACTGTAGCCCTAGTCGCACCGCAATACTACTAATGACGTAACACTACCTGCCTACTGTAGCCCTAGTCGCACCGCAATACTACTAATGACGTAACACTACCTGCCTACTGTAGCCCTAGTCACACCGCAATACTACTAATGACGTAACACTACCTGCCTACTGCAGCCCTAGTCGCACCGCAATACTACTAATGATGTAACATTACCTGCCTACTGTAGCCCTAGTCACACCGCAATACTACTAATGACGTAACACTACCTGCCTACTGTAGCCCTAGTCAGTCGCACCGCAATACTACTAATGACGTAACATTACCTGCCTACTGTAGCCCTAGTCAATCACACCGCAATACTACTAATGACGTAACATTACCTGCCTACTGTAGCCCTAGTCACACCGCAATACTACTAATGACGTAACATTACCTGCCTACTGTAGCCCTAGTCAGGCACACCGCAATACTACTAATGACGTAACATTACCTGCCTACTGTAGCCCTAGTCAGTCACACCGCAATACTACTAATGACGTAACACTACCTGCCTACTGTAGCCCTAGTCACACCGCAATACTACTAATGACGTAACATTACCTGCCTACTGTAGCCCTAGTCGCACCGCAATACTACTAATGACGTAACACTACCTTCCTACTGTAGCCCTAGTCACACCGCAATACTACTAATGACGTAACATTACCTGCCTACTGTAGCCCTAGTCGCACCGCAATACTACTAATGACGTAACATTACCTGCCTACTGTAGCCCTAGTCACACCGCAATACTACTAATGACGTAACACTACCTGCCTACTGTAGCCCTAGTCACACCGCAATACTACTAATGACGTAACACTACCTGCCTACTGTAGCCCTAGTCGCACCGCAATACTACTAATGACGTAACACTACCTTCCTACTGTAGCCCTAGTCGCACCGCAATACTACTAATGACGTAACACTACCTTCCTACTGTAGCCCTAGTCACACCGCAATACTACTAATGACGTAACACTACCTGCCTACTGTAGCCCTAGTCAGTCACATTGCAATACTACTAATGACGTAACATTACCTGCCTACTGTAGCCCTAGTCGCACCGCAATACTACTAATGACGTAACATTACCTGCCTACTGTAGCCCTAGTCAGTCACACCGCAATACTACTAATGACGTAACACTACCTGCCTACTGTAGCCCTAGTCAGTCACACCGCAATACTACTAATGACGTAACACTACATGCCTACTGTAGCCCTAGTCACACCGCAATACTACTAATGACGTAACATTACCTGCCTACTGTAGCCCTAGTCACACAGCAATACTACTAATGACGTAACACTACCTGCCTACTGTAGCCCTAGTCAGTCACACCGCAATACTACTAATGACGTAACATTACCTGCCTACTGTAGCCCTAGTCACACCGCAATACTACTAATGACGTAACATTACCTGCCTACTGTAGCCCTAGTCACACCGCAATACTACTAATGACGTAACATTACCTGCCTACTGTAGCCCTAGTCGCACCGCAATACTACTAATGACGTAACATTACCTGCCTACTGTAGCCCTAGTCGCACCGCAATACTACTAATGACGTAACATTACCTGCCTACTGTAGCCCTAGTCACACCGCAATACTACTAATGACGTAACACTACCTGCCTACTGTAGCCCTAGTCGCACCGCAATACTACTAATGACGTAACATTACCTGCCTACTGTAGCCCTAGTCACACCGCAATACTACTAATGACGTAACACTACCTGCCTACTATAGCCCTAGTCGCACCGCAATACTACTAATGACGTAACATTACCTGCCTACTGTAGCCCTAGTCACACCGCAATACTACTAATGACGTAACATTACCTGCCTACTGTAGCCCTAGTCGCACCGCAATACTACTAATGACGTAACATTACCTGCCTATTGTAGCCCTAGTCACACCGCAATACTACTAATGACGTAACACTACCTGCCTACTGTAGCCCTAGTCACACCGCAATACTACTAATGACGTAACACTACCTGCCTACTGTAGCCCTAGTCGCACCGCAATACTACTAATGACGTAACACTACCTGCCTACTGTAGCCCTAGTCGCACCGCAATACTACTAATGACGTAACATTACCTGCCTACTGTAGCCCTAGTCGCACCGCAATACTACTAATGACGTAACATTACCTGCCTACTGTAGCCCTAGTCGCACCGCAATACTACTAATGACGTAACACTACCTGCCTACTGTAGCCCTAGTCACCCCGCAATACTACTAATGACGTAACATTACCTGCCTACTGTAGCCCTAGTCGCACCGCGATACTACTAATGACGTAACATTACCTGCCTACTGTAGCCCTAGGCACACCGCAATACTACTAATGACGTAACACTACCTGCCTACTGTAGCCCTAGTCACACCGCAATACTACTAATGACGTAACATTACCTGCCTACTGTAGCCCTAGTCACACCGCGATACTACTAATGACGTAACACTACCTGCCTACTGTAGCCCTAGTCAGTCACACCGCAATACTACTAATGACGTAACACTACCTGCCTACTGTAGCCCTAGTCACACCGCAATACTACTAATGACGTAACACTACCTGCCTACTGTAGCCCTAGTCGCACCGCAATACTACTAATGACGTAACATTACCTGCCTACTGTAGCCCTAGTCGCACCGCAATACTACTAATGACGTAACACTACATGCCTACTGTAGCCCTAGTCACACCGCAATACTACTAATGACGTAACATTACCTGCCTACTGTAGCCCTAGTCAGTCACACCGCAATACTACTAATGACGTAACATTACCTGCCTACTGTAGCCCTAGTCACACCGCAATACTACTAATGACGTAACATTACCTGCCTACTGTAGCCCTAGTCAGTCACACCGCAATACTACTAATGACGTAACATTACCTGCCTACTGTAGCCCTAGTCACACCGCAATACTACTAATGACGTAACATTACCTGCCTACTGTAGCCCTAGTCACACCGCAATACTACTAATGACGTAACATTACCTGCCTACTGTAGCCCTAGTCGCACCGCAATACTACTAATGACGTAACATTACCTGCCTACTGTAGCCCTAGTCACACCGCAATACTACTAATGACGTAACACTACCTGCCTACTGTAGCCCTAGTCGCACCGCAATACTACTAATGACGTAACACTACCTGCCTACTGTAGCCCTAGTCACACCGCAATACTACTAATGACGTAACATTACCTGCCTACTGTAGCCCTAGTCACACCGCAATACTACTAATGACGTAACACTACCTGCCTACTGTAGCCCTAGTCACACCGCAATACTACTAATGACGTAACACTACCTGCCTACTATAGCCCTAGTCGCACCGCAATACTACTAATGACGTAACATTACCTGCCTACTGTAGCCCTAGTCACACCGCAATACTACTAATGACGTAACATTACCTGCCTACTGTAGCCCTAGTCGCACCGCAATACTACTAATGACGTAACATTACCTGCCTACTGTAGCCCTAGTCACACCGCAATACTACTAATGACGTAACACTACCTGCCTACTGTAGCCCTAGTCACACCGCAATACTACTAATGACGTAACACTACCTGCCTACTGTAGCCCTAGTCGCACCGCAATACTACTAATGACGTAACACTACCTGCCTACTGTAGCCCTAGTCGCACCGCAATACTACTAATGACGTAACATTACCTGCCTACTGTAGCCCTAGTCGCACCGCAATACTACTAATGACGTAACATTACCTGCCTACTGTAGCCCTAGTCGCACCGCAATACTACTAATGACGTAACACTACCTGCCTACTGTAGCCCTAGTCACCCCGCAATACTACTAATGACGTAACACTACCTGCCCACTGTAGCCCTAGTCAGTCACACCGCAATACTACTAATGACGTAACACTACCTGCCTACTGTAGCCCTAGTCAGTCACACCGCAATACTACTAATGACGTAACACTACCTTCCTACTGTAGCCCTAGTCACACCGCAATACTACTAATGACGTAACACCTCCTGTCTACTGTAGCCCTAGTCACACCGCAATACTACTAATGACGTAACACTACCTGCCTACTGTAGCCCTAGTAACACCGCAATACTACTAATGACGTAACATTACCTGCCTACTGTAGCCCTAGTCAGTCACACCGCAATACTACTAATGACGTAACATTACCTGCCTACTGTAGCCCTAGTCAGTCACACCGCAATACTACTAATGACGTAACATTACCTGCCTACTGTAGCCCTAGTCGCACCGCAATACTACTAATGACGTAACATTACCTGCCTACTGTAGCCCTAGTCGCACCGCGATACTACTAATGACGTAACATTACCTGCCTACTGTAGCCCTAGTCACACCGCGATACTACTAATGACGTAACACTACCTGCCTACTGTAGCCCTAGTCAGTCACACCGCAATACTACTAATGACGTAACACTACCTGCCTACTGTAGCCCTAGTCACACCGCAATACTACTAATGACGTAACATTACCTGCCTACTGTAGCCCTAGTCACACCGCAATACTACTAATGACGTAACATTACCTGCCTACTGTAGCCCTAGTCACACCGCAATACTACTAATGACGTAACACTACTTGCCTACTGTAGCCCTAGTCAGTCACACCGCAATACTACTAATGACGTACATTACCTGCCTGCTGTAGCCCTAGTCACACCGCGATACTACTAATGACGTAACATTACCTGCCTACTGTAGCCCTAGTCACACCGCAATACTACTAATGACGTAACATTACCTGCCTACTGTAGCACTAGTCACATCGCAATACTACTAATGACGTAACATTACCTGCCTACTGTAGCCCTAGTCATGCCGCAATACTACTAATGACGTAACACTACCTGCCTACTGTAGCCCTAGTCACACCGCAATACTACTAATGACGTAACACTACCTGCCTACTGTAGCCCTAGTCACACCGCAATACTACTAATGACGTAACACTACCTGCCTACTGTAGCCCTAGTCAGTCACACCGCAATACTACTAATGACGTAACACTACCTGCCTACTGTAGCCCTAGTCACACCGCAATACTACTAATGACGTAACATTACCTGCCTACTGTAGCCCTAGTCACACCGCAATACTACTAATGACGTAACACTACCTGTCTACTGTAGCCCTAGTCAAACCGCAATACTACTAATGACGTAACATTACCTGCCTACTGTAGCCCTAGTCACACCGCAATACTACTAATGACGTAACATTACCTGCCTACTGTAGCCCTAGTCACACCGCAATACTACTAATGACGTAACACTACCTGCCTACTGTAGCCCTAGTCACGCCGCAATACTACTAATGACGTAACATTACCTGCCTACTGTAGCCCTAGTCAGTCACACCGCAATACTACTAATGACGTAACACTACCTGCCTACTGTAGCCCTAGTCGCACCGCAATACTACTAATGACGTAACACTACTTGCCTACTGTAGCCCTAGTCAGTCACACCGCAATACTACTAATGATGTAACATTACCTGCCTACTGTAGCCCTAGTCGCACCGCAATACTACTAATGACGTAACATTACCTGCCTACTGTAGCCCTAGTCGCACCGCAATACTACTAATGACGTAACACTACCTGCCTACTGTAGCCCTAGTCACACCGCAATACTACTAATGACGTAACACTACCTGCCTACTGTAGCCCTAGTCGCACCGCAATACTACTAATGACGTAACACTACCTGCCTACTGTAGCCCTAGTCACACCGCAATACTACTAATGACGTAACACTACCTGCCTACTGTAGCCCTAGTCAGTCACACCGCAATACTACTAATGACGTAACATTACCTGCCTACTGTAGCCCTAGTCGCACCGCAATACTACTAATGACGTAACACTACCTGCCTACTGTAGCCCTAGTCGCACCGCAATACTACTAATGACGTAACATTACCTGCCTACTGTAGCCCTAGTCAGTCACACCGCAATACTACTAATGACGTAACATTACCTGCCTACTGTAGCCCTAGTCGCACCGCAATACTACTAATGACGTAACACTACCTGCCTACTGTAGTCCTAGTCACACCGCAATACTACTAATGACGTAACACTACCTGCCTACTGTAGCCCTAGTCACACCGCAATACTACTAATGACGTAACACTACCTGCCTACTGTAGCCCTAGTCACACCGCAATACTACTAATGATGTAACACTACCTGCCTACTGTAGCCCTAGTCACACCGCAATACTACTAATGACGTAACATTACCTGCCTACTGTAGCCCTAGTCACACCGCAATACTACTAATGACGTAACATTACCTGCCTACTGTAGCCCTAGTCACACCGCAATACTACTAATGACGTAACACTACCTGCCTACTGTAGCCCTAGTCAGGCACACCGCAATACTACTAATGACGTAACATTACCTGCCTACTGTAGCCCTAGTCGCACCGCAATACTACTAATGACGTAACATTACCTGCCTACTGTAGCCCTAGTCAGTCACACCGCAATACTACTAATGACGTAACACTACCTGCCTACTGTAGCCCTAGTCGCACCGCAATACTACTAATGACGTAACATTACCTGCCTACTGTAGCCCTAGTCGCACCGCAATACTACTAATGACGTAACATTACCTGCCTACTGTAGCCCTAGTCACACCGCAATACTACTAATGACGTAACACTACCTGCCTACTGTAGCCCTAGTCACACCGCAATACTACTAATGACGTAACACTACCTGCCTACTGTAGCCCTAGTCACACCGCAATACTACTAATGACGTAACATTACCTGCCTACTGTAGCCCTAGTCACACCGCAATACTACTAATGACGTAACATTACCTGCCTACTGTAGCCCTAGTCACACCGCAATACTACTAATGATGTAACACTACCTGCCTACTGTAGCCCTAGTCACACCGCAATACTACTAATGACGTAACACTACCTTCCTACTGTAGCCCTAGTCACACCGCAATACTACTAATGACGTAACATTACCTGCCTACTGTAGCCCTAGTCACACCGCAATACTACTAATGACGTAACATTACCTGCCTACTGTAGCCCTAGTCACATCGCAATACTACTAATGACGTAACATTACCTGCCTGCTGTAGCCCTAGTCGCACCGCAATACTACTAATGACGTAACACTACCTGCCTACTGTAGCCCTAGTCAGTCACACCGCAATACTACTAATGACGTAACATTACCTGCCTACTGTAGCCCTAGTCACACCGCAATACTACTAATGACGTAACATTACCTGCCTACTGTAGCCCTAGTCAGTCACACCGCAATACTACTAATGACGTAACACTACCTGCCTACTGTAGCCCTAGTCGCACCGCAATACTACTAATGACGTAACATTACCTGCCTACTGTAGCCCTAGTCGCACCGCAATACTACTAATGACGTAACACTACCTGCCTACTGTAGCCCTAGTCAGTCGCACCGCAATACTACTAATGACGTAACACTACCTGCCTACTGTAGCCCTAGTCAGTCACACCGCAATACTACTAATGACGTAACATTACCTGCCTACTGTAGCCCTAGTCACACCGCAATACTACTAATGACGTAACACTACCTGCCTACTGTAGCCCTAGTCGCACCGCAATACTACTAATGACGTAACATTACCTGCCTACTGTAGCCCTAGTCGCAACGCAATACTACTAATGACGTAACACTACCTGCCTACTGTAGCCCTAGTCGCACCGCAATACTACTAATGACGTAACACTACCTGCCTACTGTAGCCCTAGTCACACCGCAATACTACTAATGACGTAACACTACCTGCCTACTGTAGCCCTAGTCACACCGCAATACTACTAATGACGTAACATTACCTGCCTACTGTAGCCCTAGTCACACCGCAATACTACTAATGACGTAACACTACCTGCCTACTGTAGCCCTAGTCGCACCGCAATACTACTAATGACGTAACATTACCTGCCTACTGTAGCCCTAGTCACACCGCAATACTACTAATGACGTAACATTACCTGTCTACTGTAGCCCTAGTCACACCGCAATACTACTAATGACGTAACACTACCTGCCTACTGTAGCCCTAGTCAGTCACACCGCAATACTACTAATGACATAACACTACCTGCCTACTGTAGCCCTAGTCACACCGCAATACTACTAATGACGTAACACTACCTGCCTACTGTAGCCCTAGTCACACCGCAGTACTACTAATGACGTAACATTACCTGCCTACTGTAGCCCTAGTCACACCGCAATACTACTAATGACGTAACATTACCTGCCTACTGTAGCCCTAGTCACACCGCAATACTACTAATGACGTAACATTACCTGCCTACTGGTCAAGTACAAACCTGAGTTAGCGAACGCCAATCCAGATTAGCGCTACCAACGTAGAAATGTTTACGGTCGACTAGCCACATCTTGGTGTGGAGAATTCCTGCGTTGAACCAACGAGGGAAGTCGAGGCTACGTACTTCAGCGGCACCTGGCGGGAGGTCGGGGAGTTATTAGGGGTAAGGAGTTAGTGGGGGGAGGGAGTCACTAGGGGGTAGGGAGTCAATAGGGTGTAGGGAGGCACTAGGGGGAGGGAGTTATTAGGGGGTAAGGAGTTAGTGGGGGGATGGAGTTATTAGGGGATAGGGAGTCAATAGGGGGTAGGGAGGCACTATGGGGAGGGAGTTATTAGGGGGTAAGGAGTTAGTGGGGGGATGGAGTTATTAGGGGGTAGGGAGGCACTAGGGGTAAGGAGTTATTAGTAGGTAGGGAGGCACTAGGGGGTAGCGAGTCAATAGGGGGTAGCGAGTCAATAGGGGGTAGAGAGTCAATAGGGGGTAGGGAGGCACTAGGGGGAGGGAGTTATTAGTAGGTAGGGAGGCACTAGGGGGTAGCGAGTCAATAGGGGGTAGCGAGTCAATAGGGGGTAGAGAGTCAATAGGGGGTAGAGAGTCACTAGGGGGAGGGAGTTATTAGTAGGTAGGGAGTAACTATAGGTAGGGAGTAACTAGGGTGTAGGGAGGCACTAGGGGGAGGGAGTTATTAGTGGGTAGGGAGTAACTAGGGGGAGGGAGTCACTAGGGGTAGGGAGGCACTAGGAGTAGGGAGTCAATAGGGGGAGGGAGTTATTAGTAGGTAGGGAGTAACTAGGGGGAGGGAGTCACTAGGAGTAGGGAGTTATTAGTGATTAGGGAGTCAATAGGGGTAGGGAGTCAATAGGGGTAGGGAGTCAATAGGGGGAGGGAGGCAATAGGAGGTAGGGAGTTATTAGTAGGTAGGGAGTAACTAGGGGAGGGAGTTACTAGGAGTAGGGAGTTATTAGTGATTAGGGAGTCAATAGGGGTAGGGAGTCAATAGGGGTAGGGAGTCAATAGGGGGAGGGAGGCAATAGGAGGTAGGGAGTTATTAGTAGGTAGGGAGTAACTAGGGGGAGGGAGTTACTAGGAGTAGGGAGTTATTAGTGATTAGGGAGTCAATAGGGGTAGGGAGTCAATAGGGGTAGGGAGTCAATAGGGGGAGGGAGGCAATAGGAGGTAGGGAGTTATTAGTAGGTAGGGAGTAACTAGGGGGAGGGAGTTACTAGGAGTAGGGAGTTATTAGTGATTAGGGAGTCAATAGGGGTAGGGAGTCAATAGGGGTAGGGAGTCAATAGGGGTAGGGAGTCAATAGGGGGAGGGAGGCAATAGGAAGCAGTGAATTATTAGGGGGTAGGGGGTAGGGAGTCACTAGGGGGTATCACTATAAATAGAGTATACTATATAAATAGAGTATACTATATAAATAGAGTATATTATATAAATTGAGTATATTATATAAATAGAGTATACTATATAAATAGAGTATATTATATAAATAGAGTATATTATATAAATTTAGTATATTATATTAATAGAGTATATTATATAAATAAAGTATATTATATAAATAGAGTATATTATATAAATTGAGTATATTATATTAATAGAGTATATTATATAAATAAAGTATATTATATAAATAGAGTATACTATATAAATAGAGTATATTATATAAATAGAGTATATTATATAAATAGAGTATATTATACAAATTGAGTATATTATATAAATAGAGTATATTATATAAATAGAGTATATTATATAAATAGAGTATATTATATAAATAGAGTATATTATATAAATAGAGTATACTATATTAATAGAGTATATTATATAAATAGAGTATATTATATAAATAGAGTATATTATATAAATAGAGTATATTATATAAATAGAGTATATAGGAGGCACTAGGAGGTAGTGAGTTATTAGGGGGTAGGGAGTCAATAGGGGGAGGGAGGCACTAGGAGGTAGTGAGTTATTAGGGGGTAGGGAGTCAATAGGGGGAGGGAGGTTCTAGGGGGTAGGGGTAGGGTTTCACTAGGGGAAGGGAGTTACTAATGGATAAAAAATGTATCGAAAAAATGATCAAATATGAAAAAAATAATATTAATATATTTATATTTATACATGTATATATATATATATATATATATATATATATATATATATATATATATATATATACATAAATATATATATATATATATATATATATTTATATATATTTATACATGTATATTTGTGCGTATGTTTGTACCCAACTATACCAAACCTGCCTTAACTAGATCTTGTGTATCCAGGTCTGGCATATATCTGTTGGCTTTGCTCTGAGCTATGCGAATCTTGATGCCACGCTGTGTACCAGCCTTTAAGAGTTCATTGAATATATCATTCCCCTGTAGTAAGTAAAGTTAATGATATTATTAATTTTTTTAATATTTTTGCATTATAAAAAATCACAGAATTTAATGTTTACATCTTATATAACACATTATATAACAACAAATAACCAGACTAGTTTTCAAAGTTAAATATATTATTTTATTCAAGTTATATATGAGCAGTATAATGATTTATCTATAAAAACCTAATACCCTTAAAACAATGATTTATGACATGCAAACTGCAGTTAAATGGAGATGACTATATTATGAAAGTGACAATAAATAAAATGCTAGAGATATATTTAACAATAATTATTTCTAAATACAAAGTAAAAATTATACAGAATTTAACTTTAAAAAAGCAATAAAATAATTATATTATAATTATATTCAATAAAATAATTATAATAAATTATATAAGAGTACATATATAATAAGTATTATGATTAATTATCTTCTATGCATATATATATATAATCACATTCACATATATATGAATTTGTTATTAATATTATAATAATAATAAAGAGTAAGTTAATAGCATAGTATTAAATAGGAGAGTGTAAATAAATTATAATAATATTAACTATAAATTATAAATGTGAATCTAGTTGTGGAAAAAAATACATATTATTTAATAGAAGTTTAAAGTTAAATATTAAGAAAATACAATATAATGTGAAGGTAAGTTAATAATATAATATTTAAGTTAAAAATATAATCTGTAATTTAATAATATAATATTTAAGTTACTATATAAATATAATCTGTAAGTTAAAAATATAAAAATATAATAAATATAAATATCCATTAGGAAGGTAAAAGTTATTCCGTACAATGTAGGTAGAATATAAATGTCATTATAAAGGTAAATCATAATCATTATAATATTACATTATATATATATTACATATATATTATATATAATATTACATTATAATGTCAGGAGAAATCTAACTTAAAAAAGAAAATAATATCAGAATTAAACTTAATTTTAGATAAATCTTGTAATTATTGAATGGTAATCATTTTTCTATTAATGTCTAAAACATAATCATTTTATTTATAATCGATAGTATACTACTATATAAATAGAGTATATTATATAAATAGAGTATATTATATAAATAGATTATATTATATTAATAGACTATATTATATAAATAGATTATATTATATTAATAGACTATATTATATAAATAGAGTATATTATATAAATAGAGTATACTATATTAATAGAGTATACTATATAAATAGAGTATACTATATTAATAGAGTATACTATATAAATAGAGTATACTATATAAATAGAGTATACTATATAAATAGAGTATATTATATAAATAGAGTATATTATATAAATAGAGTATATTATATTTATATAGTTGTTATTGAGCTAAAAGTGAACTAAAGTTAACGTCAAGATATTTAAAATACCATATAAGGTAAGTAAAGAACCTCGAATGCGGTAGGTTCTATGGTTTTTGTATCGGAATTTCGCAGCGACCAATAGGAAGAGGCGATATCAATAGAATAATTGGCAACATCGAGGAGCTGTCGCCAGGTGGAATAAGTGGTAGGATGGTGTGGAGCCCCGGCCGGGTATGTTAAGTTCTCCGGAATACTTTCGACCAATGATAAACTGATGATATTTAGTTTTTTGATAATCTGTGCTCAACAATTTTAAATTAATGAATACAAAATTTCATATTATTATTATTAGTACAAAATGAAATCATACTAAACAAATTTATATATTTGTGTTGGTAATAATTCTTAAGATATAAATATTTTAAAGGTAAAATGAATATGATAAGTAAGCAATATTCATAATACAATACAATACAATTAGCATCAGTACATTAAAATAATATCTTATAATGCTTTTCTAGTATTTATATGAATATACAATAGTTGTTATAAAATAACTTATAATTATGAGATATAACATAAATATACTATTTATAGAAATAAGATAATGAATAAGTAGATATATATTAGATTTCTATTTGGTATCCCATTGTTATACAATGTAAAATATATCACCACTTATTGTTAAGTAAATAATGCAAAATAATTTATTTGCAAATAAATAATATATTATCTTAATACTTAATACTCTACTTAATACTCTAATACTTGTAATTATACTTCTAATATATACTTTTAATATATACTTCTTATATATACTTCTAATATATACTTATAATATATACTTCTAAAATATACTTCTAAAATATACTTCTAATATATACTTCTAAAATATACTTCTAATATATACTTCTAATATACTAAATATTATACTATTTGTTCATCTACTTATAAAACTGCCTTTAATACATATCCACTTCTGAATATACATCTATATCTACTTCCATATCTACATAGAAATAATTAGCAATGCATATTTTGAATGCAATAATTAATATTTCTAAGAAAGAACTTAAAATTACAAATAATAACAGAGGGGAGGGGAGGGGAGTTTAATGAACTCGAGGTGAGACGGAAGTTAAAACCAGGCAACGTAATCGCCAAACAACCTCGGGTAAATATAGGTGCGGAGACACACGAGTTATTGGCTGCAACCTAGACTATACAGGTGCGACGAGATACATAACTAACGAGCATTTCGTGGGGTCGCAGGGTCTCTCCACCATGCGGGGCGAGGCAGAGCTACCCCTAGCCGAGGTCCAGACCGCGGTGGCTACGATAACGCAGACAACGGCGCAACCCGTCGCAAACAATAGCAGATGAGCTCGGTCAGCTTTATTGTTACGTCTCTCCATCTGATGAAGAGTGGGAGGGGAGGGGCTCAGGGAGGGATCAGGGGAAGAGGGAGGGATAAGGGGCGATGGGAGATCAGGGGAAGAGGGAAGGATAAGGTGCGAGGGGAAGAGGCAGGGATAAGGGGCGTGGGGCGATGGGAAGAGGGAGGGATAAGGGGCGAGGGGAGATCAGAGGAAGAGGAAGTTATAAGGAGACGAGGGAGGGATGAGGGGATGAAGGGAGGGATCAGGGGAAGATGGAGGGATGAGGGGAGAGGGGCGAGGGGAGATCAGAGGAAGAGGGAGATATAAGGGGTGAGGGGAGATCAGAGGAAGATGGAGGGATAAGGGGCAAGGGGAGATCAGGGGAAGATGGAGGGATGAGGGGAAGAGGGAAGGGATAAGGGGCGAGGGGAAGAGGGAGAAATAAAGGGCGAGGTGAGATCAGAGGAAGACGAAGTTATAAGGAGACGAGTGAGGGATGAAGGGAGGGATCAGGGGAAGATGGAGGGATGAGGGGCGAGGGGAGATCAGAGGAAGAGGGAGAGATAAGGGGTGAGGGGAGATCAGAGGAAGATGGAGGGATAAGGGGCAAGGGGAGATCAGGGGAAGATGGAGGGATGAGGGGAAGAGGGAAGGGATAAGGGGCGAGGGGAAGAGGGAGAAATAAAGGGCGAGGTGAGATCAGAGGAAGAGGAAGTTATAAGGAGACGAGTGAGGGATGAGGGGATGAAGGGAGGGATCAGGGGTAGATGGAGGGATGAGGGGCGTGGGGAGATCAGAGGAAGAGGGAGAGATAAGGGGTGAGGGGAGATCAGAGGAAGAGGGAGGGATGAGGGGCGAGGTGAGATCAGGGAAAGAGGGAGGGATGAGGTGGTGAGGGAGGGGATAAGGTGATGAATGAGGTGGTGAGGGAGGGCTAAGGGGAGGAAGGAGGGGCGAGGGGAGATCAGGTGATGAGGGAGGGATAAGGAGACGAGGGAGGGAGGAGGGGATGAAGGGAGGGATAAGGTGATGAAGGGAGGAATGAGGTGGTGAGGGAGGGATAAGGGGAGGAAGGAGGGGCGAGGTGAGAACGGGTGATGAGGGAGGGATAAGGAGACGAGGGAGGGAGGAGGGGATGAAGGGAGGAATAAGGTGATGAAGGGAGGAATGAGGTGATGAGGGAGGGATGAGGGGATTGGAGGAGGGATTAGGGGGCGAGGGAGGGATGATAAATCCTATGTAGATATCTTAATATCGGTCATCATATATCAAAGATCATCATATTATATAATACAGAACCTAACTTTGTGAACAAGACTGTCATCTAGTCATTATTTATCATGGATTAGAAGTACTAATTATAAATAACATTGAGTTTTATATTACATTAAGTTATAATATTTCAAGTTGACACAAATAGATGAAAATAGTTCAAGTGGATGTAATTTGATTATAGTAAATTCATTAAAATATATTTATTCATTTTAAACTTTTTTATATGTTGTTTAAAATCATCTATACTTCCTCAGATTGTCCCTTTAATTACTTTAAATATAATGTGTTCACATCTACAAATATATAATATACAAAGTATATAAACAAAATAAATATAAAATTTACGCTGACGATGCACACTTATATTTAGACTTTGATGAAAAATTATGAAATTGAATAATTGATAAAACTAAAAAATACTTTACGTTTGCATTAAGCGAACAGAAAACGGAACTTACAATATCTACCAATAATAAATCAAAAAAACTATCAAATTATAACGAAAATAATTGCACCATACTACAGACACAATAAGAAGTCTTGGAGTTCTGCTGGATAATTTATCTACGAGATCTATGATAAATTTGATAATTAAAACTGTTAAAAAAACATTTTCTAAAATATGGAAAATACAACAATATATGAATATCTAGTCTCCTAGAATATTGATAAATAAACTGACAAAATCACGACCTGCTGATGTAACCTTTATTATGGAATACAGAAATACCAGCTTATCTGACTAAATAAAATAACAAGAACTCTGCAATAGTAACTTAGATACTAAAATATAAAGTAGTATTGTAAATAATCTACAAGAATTAATATAGCTAACCATTGACCAACTGATAAATTACCTTACTATAATACACATACACAACTACTAACTATAATAAACATGCTACCTCCCTTCAACATAACATATGACTTCACTAGACATCAATATATACTCACCAAAAATCCCCTACACTCTAATTTCTTTACAAAGTAAACACTGTCATAAAAATTAATTCAGTGGAAAATCTTTCCTTACTACGGCACCTTAACTATGCAGCTTCCTACAAAAATATCTTAAAAAGATATTAAAAAAGGACAGAAGTTCAAGAGGGCACTAAAAGAATATATGATGAAGAGATGAAACAATTAATAGAATACGTCTGAGAAATTAATTTTTTTGATTTACGTGTATAAATAAATTATATATAAGGATTTATGCCCCTATATATATATATATAAATATATATATATATATATATATATATATATAATAAATATAACATCTGAAGATAGTTTTATTACAAATAGAATGGCTTACCTATATCCATTGATTCATAACTACTAGAAAACAGATATTACAAATAATTACATCAATATTTTAAATTATATGTGAAATAGATAAGATAATCTGATATTCTTATATTAAACAACACATATTTAACATTTATGTTACCTCAAGTAACTCCCACACAATAAATGAAGTTAAATAATTGACTTTATCCTAGTCTATAGAATATAAACATTTTTAAAACAGATGATTGTAACATGTAAAACTTAAAAAGCATATTTTAAATTATTATCTGGAATAAGAGGATTGTATGTCATTTTGTATGTCATTTGAATAATATGTGTATATTATGTATAGATATAATGTTATAATGCAAGCATTTACTAATGTTTTTATTATATAGTATATAACAATTATATTATATTGATAATAACTCTATATCATAAATATATTATATCATATGTATTTTAATTCACAATTCTAACTATATTATAATAGATTTATCAAAATTAAATGTGATTTAATTACAACTAATAATTTAATACACTGATTATATAAAAAAAAACTCTACAGAGAATTTCAATGAATTCATTAGCAGAACTACAAGAGTACTGAACTAATACTTCACGAGTAAAGCGATAGTAATTCATGAGTGCCACGGTATATTGTACTATAGTATTATAGTAATGCATGAGTGCTACAAAAATACTTCATGAGTACTACAATAGTAATTCGCGAATACTACAATAGTACTTTACAAGATCTACAATATTAATTATGACGCAAAAAGTGTTAATAATGGTTAATTATGATGAATTATTAATTTTCTAAACATTGAATGTCAAATTTAATTGACGGCTAATACTATTTACTGCCTTTTAAATAATCATAAAAACCTCAGGATTAAATCATCCGATTATAATTAAAGTATTATATAATATATTACTACCGCTTATTAGTATGGGTTTAATAATGTAATCTTGATTATATACTATTTTGAATCTATTATAATGTAATTGTAAAAAGCTAATGTAATTTATTGCATCGAATATATAATTATAATATAATAATATGCTGTAATATCATTATATTTGTTTTACAAATTATTTCGCTAATTCGCGACAAATCATAGATATAGCAAAAATTCGTCTTTACAATATACTAGTCAATAATTTTTAAATTATCCTTCTTGTCTAATAAATAGCCTATACTACAATATATTTTGATTATCTATAGGTAACTATAATTGGACCATATTGTCTAATTAGAATATAAGTAGACTACGTAACTTTTAAATTATAAATGATAAATGAACAAGTATATTTAGTCGTATAGTATAATATAATTAGTATGTAATTAAAATTCAATAAATTTACATGATTATTAATTGATATTTAATTATAACGTTAACATTCTAACGTGAGTATAAGTTGTAAAATAATAAGTAGTGAGCTCACTACATATATTATTATAAATTGAAAATGTATAAAAAATAAATTATATTGCTTATCACTGAATTAAATATATATTTGAAAAATATTTGGTTCAACGGTAATGAACTTTGAACTGTAATATATGTCTCACATCCAGTAGTTTGGATTATAATACTGAGTCTAGAGTGAAAAGATTATATATATAATATATATATATATATATATTATACTATATAATATATTTAAGAATATGGGACATTTTCATGACTTTGTAGTTAATATATAGTTGATTTAAATTGTATAGATGTAGAATTGATATATTCAATATTTAATTTTATTTGTTAAATGGTGTTAATGAGTGATAATAATCCAAGTATTTATTATGAATAAATATTATTATTTTAACAATATATGAATAATATATACTATTATTATTATATATTATATACCGATTTATGCGAATGTAAATATAAAATAAAAATATGTTTTTGAGGGATTGGATTGAAATCAGCTTAAAGACTTATATGACAGACAGATCGTTTCGGTATCCTTAGACTTTGTTCGCCGTAGTCATTACACTATATATTACATAAGATGATATTACTAATTTTAATATCATAAACAAATAAGCATTCTCTTCATATTATGTATCTATTGATATCAATGGTGATAAATAAAATAGTATGGGGAAAATGCTTATTTGTCAATAATGTTACAATTTGTCATATTCTATTTATGATATACATTTTTAAATATCAGCGCGTAACAAATAAAAACTTTATTAAGATAACTTTAATATATATACCAAATCAAATTTAAATCAACCATATATGAATTACAAAGACAAGAAATGTACACAAGTTATTAAATATATTAGATGTAAATAATGCAGCATTTATATTTCCGATTCCCTAAAGATCATTTTTAGGTTTATGTACATTACATATTTATAATAATAATTTAATAATTTAATAGTGTATACAAATATAAAATAATATTTATATTTAATGTTTTATACTTGTGTAAATTGTTCTATACTTGTTTAAATTGATTTTGTGAGATACCAGAAACTTTTCTATTTGCTCTATGTCACTTTTATTCATTAGTAAATTTAGTAATGTTATTGAATTGAATAATAATAGATATCAAAATAATCGGGATGTACCAATCTTTGGAGGCTCATGGTTCATATATGATTCTCCATATATGGAGAAGATACTCAGGAATGTAAATTATTTATTTATAATAACAAATTTAAATTGTAAACTAATAATAATATAAATCGAATCTATAATGAAATAATAATAATGTTTCATATTATTTAAATTTCTATATATGTTTTATATACATATTTTCATACTAGTTGTGGAGTTTTAATTAAACTATATATACTTAGCATTCTATATAAAATATTAAAAATGCCAATATTTGTTCACATTATTTACTAATATTCAATTACCTATACCAGCTAAAAGTTAACAGATCTCACTTGTCACCTCTGGACATGTAGACATAACAAATAACAATTTTATCAGGTACAAATATAGCACTATCATACACATTAACATTTGCAGCCACAGAAGCACTACCAGCCATATAAACAATCTCAACATCAGTTTTAACAACAATATTTAATCGTCAGCTCAAACATGTATTCGCTGAAAAGGATAAATTGAATAAAAAAGTTTATAAAGGTTAGTTGATTCATTTGGTTTTATTGATTTAATTATATTTATTAGTTCATTTTCATCATTTACTCTTAGTTTTTATGTGTTATTAGAAATAAATATCCGAAACAATTGGAGAATCGTCGCAAGAATTAAATGGGTAGATGATTGTTAGTATACAATAGTATCTTACCTATTGTATATTATATAGTATGCTTTTATAAACATTTAATTTTGTTTATATAAAATAGATATTTTATAGGGAATTTAATTTTATAAGAAAGGTATAATATAATTAACTCATGGAAATTTAATAATTATGTGTTTCATAAATTCACTACATTAATATTATCCGTTATATATGATATGACTATAAATATATCACTGTGAATAGATTAGAATAGATTAAATAAATGTAACTATATAAATTAATACTAAGCAATT
This sequence comes from Osedax frankpressi, assembly GCA_964035775.1. NCBI lineage: Eukaryota > Metazoa > Annelida > Polychaeta > Sabellida > Siboglinidae > Osedax > Osedax frankpressi. The sequence continues at coordinate 6,306,049 of OZ038314.1, forward strand.
TGAAACACATTACCAATTTTAGCAATTTTTTTAACAATAGAATGAATTCTTTTTAGATATTTCTGTATTGATATACATTTAAATATGTATCATATATTATAGCTAACCATAATCATTAATTATACAAAGAAAATTGTTTAGGTTCCAGTCCATTATCATGTGATATAATAATAAGATATCTCCTAAATTCAACTAAAGCGAGATTTTGCCTCGATGATTCAAGCTCAATTTTGGGAGGTTAATAAACCATATTTATATTATGTTATTTTAAATTTTATTAAATTTCAATATAAAGTAATAAACTATTTTTAAAATAGAATATGAATATTTTTTAGATAATTTTGTATTGATTTAATTACATTAATATACAATATTAACATATATATATAAATTTAAATATTTCACATATCTTATAATTCTATAACTAAACATAATCTTACGGGAACTATTTGTAGTTTACATTAACATTTCTAATCCATAAGATATCTATGTTTTTTAAATTAAACTAAAGTGAGATTTTGCCTTGTTTCATTATTTTATGTTTAATTATCATGATTAATTATTTTAGGGAGTTAATAAACAGTAATAATATTTTTTATTTTATATAACAAATTTCAATATAAAGTAACTAATCTATTTATACCAATATATATTTTAAAATGTTATCCAAATATATTTTAAGACATAAAATGTTGTTATTTAGAATTGAATATAAGTAATATATATTTATAGATTATATGTTATTACTTTAGATCTTATTAGAACACATTTCAACTCGGTTATACAATCCACATTAGTGATAGATTAAAGCTGTGTTATTGTATTTTTTGAGGATATAAAATGAATATAGTTAACTTATTATTAAATTATAGTATTCATAAATGTTTTTACTTTGTATTTAGAAATATCCATATGTAATTATATGTATAATAATAATATACTTTTTATCTAAGATAAAGAAAACTGAAGAAAAGATGAAATTAAAATCTTTATTTATTATTTTAAAATAAAATTGTAATCTGTTTCTTATTAATATATCAAATTATGTGTGCATTTTTGTATATATAGTATATCAATATTTCATCTTTAGTGCATCCTTATAGAAATTAAATAACAATATATCATATTATATGCATCTTTTTAACAATTAAATAACAATATTTCATCTTTATGTATTTTCTTGCAATCAATAGCAATATTATTTCTTTATTACACCTTTTTAACAATAAAATATAAATATTTAACGTGCATGTGCATTTATTATTTATTTAGTAACATATGTATTTATTTACAAATGATTCAAATTTGTATAACTTTTATAGCTCAAATGATAAATTAATGACATGCTAATAAATTGTATCAAATTTTGTTTGCTGGGATTTGTCTTATTTTGTATATATATAAATTTCACATTTAAAATAATCATACCGTATTATTTCTATTCGAATCAAATGTAATACGTGTTATACAATATATCTTATAAAGAAATAATAATATAATTAACTGATTAATTTATTTTAACAGTTACTGTTTAGTATATTATAAATAAATTATGTTATCCATACAATTTTCGATTCATAGTATTTAATTACTAATTGAGTGTATTTCGTATTTGCGATTTCTCTTGTCATTATTGAAATGTTATCATTGTCCCTATATAATTAATTATTAACAATTTAGTTTAACATTCAATAACATTAAAAGCAAATTTAATAAACTGTTTATAAATAATATCGATGATTTTTTAATAATAGTATATTTTAATTGTAAGCTAAATCCTATGCTAAAATTAATATAATATTAAATAAAAACCATTGCATGACGAACATTAATTCGTTGTTCTGTACTATTGTGCCGATAAATTTATGTGCTCTTCCAATCATGTTCTGTAAATGCACATAATAAATACATGATTAATTAATATATTTGTTTTCACTTATACAAATTATTCTTGAGAAAATACCTTTTTTAAATACAATTTTTATTTTTAATTCAAATTATATAAATATATATTGAATTTCCGTAATGACTAAATACATTGCATACTGAAGTGTATACTGTAAGTACGAATTTAATTAACGAATGTATTTTTTACTGAAGATCGATAAATATATTTACCATTAACGAAATTCGCAATGCGTGTTATTTCGCATTTTATAATAATTTTTCTTATGAAAGTATTTAATTTAAAATTAACGTTGCAATTGGCGGAACATGATTTTACTCCCTACTAAATTATTCGAAACAATTTATTTTCTAATGTATAATCTATTAGAACGATATATGGGTAATATATGTTACATAACATATTTTATGTATAATATCTAAAATAAAATTATATATAATAAACTAAATTTATTAGCCATTTTTAATTAGCTATTACACATTTATGTTTTGAATATGCACTATAAGTATACGTAACATAAATATTAATAACTAACATTTGTTTATATAACGGAGTGTCAATAAATTTTCAAAAAATAATCCTTAATTTGAAAAATGGCGGATATTATACAACGATCTTAATATTAAGTATGTATGTAGATATGTATGATTTTTAATATATGCTAATACATTTAGATAACTGAGATCATTCTTACTGATATACATATTAACAATATAACCTTTAAACCAGGGATATACCGAATATGTTATACATGGGTATACGCTATATCATGTGTATTATACAATATATATGTAATATGTTTTAATATGTAATATATTATAATTTAGTATAATCGTTTATTACTATATAAAAATGTGTAATCAGTAATGATAAATTGATTTAGATTTGTTAATTTAACAATTTAGGAAAGCAAAATTAGTTTTACGAAACTAAGAGTTACAAATAATAGCTAATTAATTGATTAACTTTTTTATTAATTATCCTAGCCTTTTTAGATCAAAAGATTCATTTCTATATATAACTAAAATTTATAATATTATTGTTTCTTGTATATTGTTTATAAAGGAAATATTAATTTTAGATTAAAGTATAGATATATTATACTAATGGATATATTTAAGATGTATACTTATAACTAATATTATATAAGGTAATCTTGGCTTACGAGTTCAAATTTATAACTATACATTCTTGTTTAATGTTATAATATTGGTTCAATCTGATCGTGCCTATACAGAATACCAATATCATATATATACAGTACAACAATGATTGGTAACTATATTAGTGTAATATTACTGGTAATATAATAATACATTATTATAATTATTAATAATTTATTAATTATAATTACAATAATTAAAATTGTTTACAATTATTTAATTTCAATTTCAGCCAATCAGTCATAGATTTTCAAGGACGATTTTAATAATTAATTAAAAACCAAAATTTACTAATATTAATAATGTAATTGATATTAATCTTTAAATAAATCTAAATCAAGAGAAGACATGCAAGATTAGATTATCAATAGTGAAATTTTAATATTATAAGTTTTCTTATGTTCTCTAATTCTATAGGGCTATATATAGGCTATAAACTATAGTTTGAATGTAATTCTGAGAATAAAACAACGATACCTTAATTGAATAAGTGATCACGGAAAACTTACTTATTATTATTATTAGCGAACATCTAGATTTGTTTATCAGTCAATAAAACAAATAATTAAATGATATTCGTTTTAGCCATTGCCTATAAAGTGTTATAATAGAACCTAAATTGTAGTATATAAAAATATATACGGATAATAATACATGCGAATTATTGCAATCTATTTATGATAAGTTATAAAATTAGCATTAATTATATATAGTATATATATAAATTTGATATTGGATATATGCATTCCGAATATGCTAACTTACAATATATATCTATAAATATAATATTATAGGATAATATAATCTTGGGTTTAGTGTAGTTTCTACAAAGAATATAAGGTAAACAATAATATTTACATCTAAATATATTCTTTATCTAATGACTAATTTTCAATGCATTAAATTACTTTTATTGTGAAACTTCACTAACTACATTTTAGTGCATAATACTTTTTATTTCATTTAACATGACCGTGATACTTAAAATTACATGTTTAATATATTTTGTAATAGAAAATACTTATTTTGTAAATGGTAGGTTTTAACTTATCGTATATATTTCAGTTATAGCATATACATTTATTAAGTAGTGTATATATAATCAGGATCACGCCCACTATACGGTCAATTCAAATTATGGGAGTTTCATGCTATGATAGTTTTAAAGCAAAATAATATTAATAAAAAGCTTATTCTTAAAATATCACTATGATTCACTGTGATGATTCATCGTTGAATCAGATAACTATATAGAAATGCATATAAAGACTATATATCAGTATAATATTATATATATATATATATATATATATATAGTTTTATTTAATAATATATTACATTATAAATAATATTAAATTATATATATATATATATATATATATATATATATATATATATATATATATATATTATAATACTATATTATATATATTTATTCTTAATTGCCATTATATATAATTAATGTATATTAACATGATATATTATGTGAGTAATTCCTATTTGTTACTAATAAATATTCATTAATTACATTTGTACTTATTATGCACCCATGGTATTCTTAGGTACTGTCTTTGGCAATTTTTTACTAATGTGATATTTGTATTTGTGAGCTAGACTATTTTTTTTTGCCTAAAGAATTATAAAATATAATATATATTCCTTAATATTAGTAATAAATATTACAATTATTATGATATGTAAAATATTTCTGTGAAATTTATATATATTATTATATTGTATGAATATATTTTATTCATATCTGACTACCTTTAGTATGTGTCAATTATAATAATGTAAATATTTATATTATATTTTACTATCCAGATTTGATCATAATTATTTTTAAAACGATATGTATAATATATAGGCAATGTAATGTATCCAATTGCATATATATATATGTATTATTATTTGTATATGTTAATATATTATTATACATATGTATCACAATTTGTATATGTTACAATTATAGTCATTGGTGAGAAAATATATTATATATTCATATCATTTTGATAGATGTTCCACTTAATACTACAACTGTTGTATTAGTAAATACATTTTTTGGTAATTACATTTATAATATATAATTTAAAAGTAAAAATTATTTATTTTTTCAAATCATTTAAAATTCACTTATTTGTAAAAAGTGCGAAGCATTACAAATTGAACATGATAAGCCCCTCCTATTATTATAGCTATGTTTGTTGGCTATTTAATATATTACAAATGTATTGTCTAAGAATATTATTTTGAATTAATATTATTTAGATAAAATAAAAAAACTTTTATAAATGATATTTCTAATTACTTTTTTGTAATATATTGGAAATTTCCAACAATAAATAATATACTATAATAATTATAGTAATATTAATATTTATTAATTAGTCAATAGGTTAATAATATAAAATATACCTAAATAGCCATCTATGATGATATTATTAATTAACATAATATATTTCTATTAATTGTATTCTTCATATTTATTTGTTATTATCTCGATAACAAGTAATCTATTCAGATTATCTAGCTATGCGAATATGTAGGTAACCGATCATCTGACATTGTAGGGCAGTCGGATTCTATCTTACTGACGCAGTTGCCGGTTGTTACTCTGTACAGTGGTAGAATGACAACGGGAAGAAGATCTTCACCAGTACAACAGGTAACCATGATTGTAATTCCACAGATAGCTAGGATTGTTTTCGAATATCTATTTTCTAATATCGAGAGTTAACATTTTTCATATCAAGCCTCCGTTGGTTTAACTTATGGGCGTAGTTGAATATGAGTTCAATGTATGCTGTCTAATTCAACGATGCAACCTTCAGTTGAAATGTACAGGCGGAACGGCGAGATGCGATCAATTCACTCCCCAGGTGGTGCAGTGTTACAATCGTGGTTCAGATGGTTTTGACGTACAGGTTCTGGTATAACATATATCATTTATTTGTATATCATTTATTTGCATTATTAATATTTAATATTTGTAACTCTTTATATATGTTTATTTATATATATATATATATATATATATATATATATATATATATATATATATATAATTAAAAAAATATATAAGGCTTCACATATTATAAAAATTTGTATCTCATTTTAATTTAAAATTCATTTAATTAAAATTTCTTCATAATTAAGTCTCTTTTAATATTTTAATAATTTTATTTTAATTGTAGAAATCCCCCTAAATATTTAATAAATAAATTCTATGTTTTTTGTCTCAGTGGGAGTGCAAATCCGACATGGACAATGCTTATCGGTTCGGCAGCATAAATGTGAATTGCGAGGGCTACAACAGTCGAGATGACCCATACATTCTGAGAGGATCCTGTGGGGTTAATCAGTGTGAGAGATAGACATTTACAATACATTTTGCATGTATTCGATACAGATTATTATAGGTATTATTAGTATTTTTAACAATAAAGCCTCACAAGATTAAAAAAAAGTATATAAAAAGAAATTTTATATACTAAAATAATTATATATTTTTTCTTTTCTTAACTTCATATGCAATTTTATTACATTATTTAAAAAATATTTTATTAATTTCTATTTTACATTTATACTGTTATAGTTTGCAATCATATTAATATGATGCAATTATATGTAATTCAATTTATTTTCTGTTTTAATTTTTGAGTCTTTGTTATTAAAAATTCAATACATTAAAATGTATAATAACAATAATATTATAAAAATAAATTTATTTATTTTAATAATAATAATTTTTTTTATCTGATAACATAATTAATTATCATCAACTAGAAGTTATTCTAGTTATATAGCTGTCTAATAATATTCTAGTTGTCTTACTAACAGTCAGTTATTAAATATAATATTATATATACCAATTTAGATAATTTATAAATAGACTCACTTATTAATTTGGTAATTATACATCTAATTGTTTATTTTTCAATTACATTATTCCAGATCTAATTAATTTATCATTCACTTACAGTTAGAATACACACTTGATCTGACCAAAGAAGGCTACCAACAGAACAAAGGAGGCCACGACTATTATGGAGGGTTTGCAGTAACCCAGTCTCAACGCAATCTAAATTCCTCTTTCAGATATCAAGACATATCTTAATATTCTCATATCATCTAAGTGCAATATAATTAATACCTAGAAGTAACATATTAGCTACATAACCCTATTCCATAACCCAGAACTCTCGCAGCTAACCCTATAATTAAACAATCCCCATAAGCACCCCATAACCCCGACCCTATAACCATTATAGGTCTCAGAAGTCGCACTACCAATCTGCTCGGCAATCCTCGTGGATGGGTGACATCATACTCTACTGTATTGCTGGTCTCATGCTGTACGCGTTTTATGTAACTTGCCTCTCCGGTAACGGGGGCAGTGGTCAGGGGGCTGGTAGGGGCGGAGGCGGTGGCGGTACCGGGGGAGGTGGTACCGGCGGTGGGGGGGGTGGAGGTACGGGAAGTCGACCCCCGCCCTACGGCTTCAGAGATCAGCCCAACGGTTCGTACTGTTACATTAGAACTCATTACATAGTGAGAATTTCATATTATTTCTTTTTAAAAAATATTACTTTTAGATTTGACTTTACCTGATAATTATTCATTGTACATCAGCTGACAGTTGTGGTCAAGGAAGTGGTCAGCAGTCTTCCAGCGGAGGAGGTTTTTGGTCTGGTGCCATGGCCGGCGGACTAATGGGATACCTGTTGGGCGGACGTGGAGGAAGTTGGTATTGATGATATGGTAAGATGAGATTGATATAGGTATAGAGATGAGTAACAGAACATTGCGGGGATATGCCGGCATTAGAGTATGAGAGGTTGCTATAGCGAGGGTACTTATATATAATAGGCGTAGTATATATAAATATGAGTAGGTTTTGTTTTTTCACCAATTTGTACATTGATAACATGAACCTCTTTACTTCCTTAATGTTATTGCATGGAAAATATACTAAATGTTACTTAAATGTCATTTAAATCTGCAAAAATGATACAAAACTAAACAATTGCATTTAAATATAATCATAGATAAATTTAATACATTTGATTTTTTAACAAATTTATTAGTATTAATAATAGAAATTTCAATTCTGAATGGGATATTAAAAATAGGCTATTATCCGAGAAGAAACATTACATATTGTACATAATCGCTATAATAATAAATAGATCGTTATATAGGGGTAGAGATCATCATATGGGAGGATTAAAGTTGATTGCAGGCATGGGGTAGAGATTATATTGGATAGTATATGTCAAATATAGGGTGAATATTTAGGTCATCATTTTAGAATTATAAAATTAGATGACGTAGGCCCTTTACTGAGGTCATGACATTACCCGGGGAGAGGATATCCATTGGGTGATGACCTCAACTGGGTGAGGACTTCAATCGGGTCATGGCCCTTCACTAAAGGGAGATCCTTTAACCACTGGGGCCATGCTCTTCATAGGGCCATGCTCTTCATAGGGGCCATGCTCTTCATAGGGGGGGGGGGGCCTTTAATGAGCTGAGGTGCTTTATAAGCAGGTATTTTATGTAAAGTATCATCTGTTTCCTTATAGTCCAGGTGTGGTTCAATTTGGTATATTAATATATATATATATAATATTATTGGTTGTATTAGTCGAAAAATGCAGCTTATAGTGGTGATCAATATTTAAGTTCAAAAATATATGAATCTAAACTTCTAGTTATCGAATGGACACTTATTATTAATGAATATTAATTATTACAATTTTATAATATTAATCATTTTAAGTTATTACATAAAACAAACTATTTCCATTATTTTTATATCTTAATTTTTTACTTAATTTGTATCGTTCTACTAACCCATTCATAGGTTATGGTGGCTACGGCGGCTATGGAGGTTACGGGGGCTACGGAGCTCTACGGCAATCGATGTGGGGATCCGGTGGGCAGTCCTACTTCGGTGGAGGTGGCGGTTCCGGAAGTTTATTTGGAGGTGGAGGTGGTGGTGGTATGTTTGGTGGGGGCAGTACTGGTACGAGAGCTGCTTCTGGTTAGTTCATTGATTACAACAGCATACTGTTTTGTGTATGTAAACATTTAATATTAATTCACCATTAAAAGTATACTGATGAGAAAATATACAATTAATACAATTAATATATATAATAAAGTTATTTGCATTAATTAGTCATTTATATTTGTAACCAAACAACAATAAATACTTAAATGATATTATAATGTGACTTTTAAATTAAAGGCTTTGGAGGTACAAGTAGAAGGTGAATTAAAGAAATCTAAGAATATTATTTTATTTATGTTTGTTAATAAAACTGTGAGTATTTGCAATCAAGTTACATAAGCATCCATTTTAGGATTGTATTCATAAAATATTATATAAGTTAACAAATTAAATAAATACATTTTATAAATTAATCTTCATTTATTAAATATATATCATATTTTTACTTATATATTATATTTTCTTATATAATTATATATATATTTGACACTAGTTGAATATAATTCAGAATAGATAATACACAGTATTATTCTTAATTGAAAGTATTTTATAATCGTTTTTTAACTTTTATTTAGAAACAAATATTACGTATATATAAATTAACAAATAAACTATTTGATATATTTTAATATAATATGATTTTGGAATTGTATTAATATAATTTTAATATTGTATTTTATGTATTTAATTGATTTGTGATCCATCCTGTGTTTTGGTCGACAATGATCATCCTGCTTTTGAAACAAGGGTTGAATAAGTTTAATTTATGTAATGTGTAATCTAATAGTAACCATACTTTTAGTTTATATAATAATATATAAATAATAGTATCACTAAAAATTATAATCTAAATATATAATGTAACTTAGTACTATCTATGATTCAATTACGTAAATAGGTTTATACTATTTTTGGAATACATCTATTTATTATTATATTTGATCTTATGATTAGTAACCAATTAAAATTAAGATATTTGTGTCTTCAATTATCTTTGAAATTAAATTTTAATTCAAATATTTTATATTTAATAGGTATTACTAATAATTATTAAGTCATATATTTGATATATTATAAAAATAAATAAAATACTTTAAATATATTTTATATGCATAGTTGTTTTAAAATTATATTAAGATTATTAAAATGTATCTTTGCATACATCTTATATTACGAGTTAATTAATATCATATATATACATTATATATTTCATAAAGTTTAAATAAAATAATGTATATATTACATCTGATATATATATATTACAGGTATATATATAATATAAAAAATTGCATGTACATCTGGCGCATATTATACATTGTATAAAAGTATTGTATAAAATATATTATTGTATCAATTTGCTTTTTCATCTTATTAAACTATATATATTTATGTATACATATATATTATAATATAATATATAATAAACATACTAACTTTTACAGATATTTAAGTTAACTTGAATCATGCAAAGTCTGGTTATATAATGAACTACCGTAATGAAGGAAATTTATAATCTGCAATATACATGGAAAGAATATGTCATTAAATATATAAAAAATAAGAATACCTCTCAAAAATTGGTTTGTAATAAAATTATATATTTTTCTCTGATATAATCTAATCGAAGATTTTATTTGTAATATTATATTTTATATATTTTTTATAAATAATTATTATAATTTTTATTTATATGATAGAACTTAATATTTTGATAATATTAATATTAATATTTATTGTATAAAGTTTGTTTTAATTTTGATAGTATATGGATGGTAATATTGCATATAGGAAATTATTTAAATATGTACTAATATATGTTTATAAATACTATTTAATTTGTTTGTAGAATTATATTGAAGAGTAAATAATAAAAAATAAATATAGAATTTGTCAATTTACAATTTATCTAGATTTGATCAAATCCATTAGTTATTAAAATTAGTTATTTCTTATAACTCCAGTTACTTTTATTTGTTTATGTATGTTTTTTTTCTATGTATGTATGTACGTTTTCTCATAAAGTAATTTAAAAAATGAAAATTTGAAATCAATACCCAGTAAATAATAATATCACTTTTTTGATTTACATAGTATCTTTAATATTATAATACTTTAATATTATTTAATATAACTATGTTTGATGATTATTTAAGTTCGAATTACATTAATTATAAGCAAATTAAATATAAGTAATGTTTATATAATAATATTTGATTTAATACAAAATCTTTTTACAGGAAATAAATAGCAAATTTTCATATATCATAAATCATCAATTTTCCAAAATCAAAAATATAAGGTTAATATAAATTTGAAATATATTTATTTAGTAAAAAAAAATCAACATATTAACGGAAAAAGGGTGATATATTAATTATATCACTCTATTTTCTTATAATAATTATTACTTATTATAAAAAATAAAATCTCCTGGATTTTAACTATATTGCGTAGTTTAATTATAAATAATTTTATTTATTAAATACAATATTTACGATGATAGAATGACATATATACAAAGAATTGTTTTATAAGTGTACTAATTTATAGTCAATCCATGAATTACGCGAATTTCATTAATTTAGATAATTATGTTTAAATACCCAATTATTTCCCTAAATAATACATAACATTGTATGTTATATAATATATGTTCAGGTATTTTAATGTATATAATCTGCTAGTTTTAACACCTTTAAAATGACTAATCTTCCTATTACTTTAATCCTATACAATTCAACAGTTATTTAATTATTCTCAGATTTGTAAAGTGATTTCTATGAATTCTTTAATCGATTGTTTGACTCTATGTTCAGTATACATAGATTTAAAAATATTTTGTATTTGGTTTACATATTTATTGATTTCAATATTATATTTAAGTAATACTATTTATATTATTTGTGATTTAGTTATTTATAATATTATATTATTTTCATTTGAATTAGAGAATTCTTTCATTAAGCTTATTTATGTACAATTTCAATAAAACAATATTGACAATTTAATATTTGAAACATAACTTTTTAATCTAATAATATTCTAAGTATTCTAGAATATTACATAACTAATTTTTTTTTGTATTGCATACTTTCTTTTATATTATTTTATCTATTTTATCTATAGTTTTAGATTTTTATTATATAATAAAATAGAAAATTCCAATAACTAAAATCATATAACTATATATAGTTATTAATATAATAATAATTTCTATGCAATAAAAATATATTTGCTTTAAAAAAAATGAATTCTCAGATTTTGGATTGTATTTTATTTTGACATATCTCAATATAATTAATATAGTTTGTATATTTTACATAGTAAAAGAGCAACTCATCTCAATTGTTTATTAGTTATTAATCATAAGCCATGTTATCAAACTGTGTACAATATGCATTAAGTATACAATATTGTACCTAAACAACACACTAAATATATAATGTTTACCAAGTATTCTTAAGTATTAGATAAATATTGACTTTTCTATCCTTTGCATAACATATAGACTCTTAGATCCATCACAATTGTCTTTGTTTTAGAGGAGAATTGTTATATTTCATTCATTTTATTATATCAATTCATAATATTTGTTGTCAATTTAATAAAAACTATTATTTTATTAAACATTTTTTGTGAATATTTTTTTACTCTTTCAATAATAATTAAGTGATTAATTTATGTTTTTCATCTCTCTTTTATTAATAATCAAGTTATTAATTTATGTTTTTCATCATAATAATTTGAAATTCGACACTCACTCCAGTTCCGACATGTATAGCGTTCGAAATCTGATTGTCCATTCGCTGCTTGACAACATAAATCGCATACTACCCGCAAATAATCTTAACGATAACTGCCACGAATTCAACCCAAACCACATACACCCTCGCGGAGAACTTATCACGTTCCTATCGGGAGAATTTACTAGGATATTGATATTTCTTCTTCACTCCGGATTTCAGGTAATCCTCTCTCCGAGTTTCACCACACAGTTAATGTAATAGAATGAGTAGGAAATAAGTTAAGTACTCAAATACAATTGACCTTACTATATTCATTTTAATTTACTATTGATTAACTATACTCGATATAATCATATACACTTTTCTAAAGGGTATAACATGTTCAGATCTTCTCTGTGAAAAATTGTTATTAATACTCCCCTACTGTTTAAAGATACCAAGAAAATGTCCTATTTCTAAAAGTATGTGATTTATTTATTTTGTATATGTTTATTTATGCACAATTCAATAACATATATATTATTTATAATATATATATATATATATATATATATATATATATTATTTATATTCTGAGATATCAGTAATTATGATTTACATAGAAAATTTGTATTTATATTATGATTAAGTTTTCCATATATTAAATATATCAATTATAACTATTGCTATTTAAATGCAATTTTACCATTTTTATTGTCTATAAATTAAATTATAACAAAAGATTAATGAAATTGTAGTTTTACTTATGACCTTTTACCTTAAGTATGTAGACTGTATGTAGACTGTATGTAGACTGTATGTAGACTGTATGTAGACTGTATATATACTGTATGCAGACTGTATGTTTACTGTATATAGACTGTATGTAGACTGTATGTAGACTGTATGTAGACTGTATGTATACTGTATTTAGACTGTATGTAGACTGTATGTAGACTGTATGTAGACTGTATGTAGACTGTATGTATACTGTATGTAGACTGTATGTAGACTGTATGTATATTGTATGAATACTGTATTTAGACTGTATGTAGACTGTATGTAGACTGTATGTATACTGTATGTATACTGTATGTAGACTGTATGTATACTTTATGTATACCGTATGTAAACTGTATGTAGACTGTATGTAGACTGTATGTAGTCTGTATGTAGATTGTATGTATACTGTATGTATACTGTATGTATACTGTATGTATACTGTATGTATACTGTATGTAGATTGTATGTATACTGTATGTATACTGTATGTAGACTGTATGTATACTGTATGTAGACTGTATGTAGACTGTATGTATACTGTATGTAGATTGTATGTATACTGTATGTATACTGTATGTATACTGTATGTATACTGTATGTATACTGTATGTATACTGTATGTAGATTGTATGTATACTGTATGTATACTGTATGTATACTGTATGTAGACTGTATGTAGACTGTATGTAGACTGTATGTTTTGTATAATTGTTCAGCCTATATTCCAATCATTTCATCTCTAGTATATTATCTGGAATATATTCATATAATTCCATGACTACCTAACAATACATTATCTTTGTGCGTGAACTTTACTTAACCTTTCAATCCCCGCAGTACTTTGTTCACTGGACCGTAGCGTTTACAAACCTCGACCAATCGTTGATCGCCGCAGATCCGATGAAATCGACATCGCCTCTTTTCGGCTCGTAGATTTCGCTTCTCCGCCCGAGTGCTCAAAAGCTTCCCAACCCCCCGACACCCGTCCGGGTTCACCCGTAGATGGGGAGGGGTCAGAGTCTCGCGAGGAGTTTGAGGATTACGGAGGTCGGTTTGGCTCGACGCTAGACTTTGACCCCACGGTAGACTTTGACCCCACGGTAGACCTTGACCCCACGGTAGACTTTGACCCCACATTTGATTCCGAGGACACGGCGGCTGCGGTGTTGAGTTCTTTGCACGTACTTATCGAGTACGCCGGTACCGAGAGGTCATTGGAGGCCGTCGACAAACTTCTGCGCTTCCACTGCCAACTACGCCACCTGGTGTGCCGTAGCGAAACTCCATCGACAAACTCCGCCCGTAGTTCCGTGGTATTCGAGGCAAACTCTAATTCTATTTGTAATGCAATCGGTTCCGAATCCTCGAATAAATCTTTCTTAAGTTCTCTATCTTCGTCTGATTCCACAAATCCTTCCAACAATGCCCGTTTTTCCAATATCCCAAACTCGGTGACCATCTCCCACCGCAAAATCATTGCTTCCCCTATTACAATCGCCCCTCCACGTGCAACGGGTACCCAGTTCCCCACTAACCTTACCACCCATATCACCTCGACCGATGACACCCTTTCAACTTCCTATACCACACCTAACTCCTATAACTCCGCAGCCTTCGGTACCCCCACCACCCTCACCGCCCCCATCACCGCCCCCATCACCGCCCCCATCACCGCCCCCATCACCGCCCCCATCACCGCCCCCACAACGCCCGGCCCTTATCAAGTCAAGTCGTACGTCCTACTCTCCAGACTAATCGCTCGTCTGATGACGTACATCTGCTCTCGACACTGCCACCTCTACTCCAGTTCCCCCTCGAAACCTCCGCCTATTGTCCCACGCTTCAAAGCCGACGTCGCTTCCGTACCTGCGAACACCCGCCCTGCGAACACCCGCCCCGCGAACACCCGCCCTGCGAACACCCGCCCTGTGAACACCCGCCCTGCGAACACCCGCCCTGCGAACACCCGCCCTGCGAACACCCGCCCTGCGAACACCCGCCCCGCATCCGAACCCCGCGGTGGACCCTCGGGCGGTTCCCTTGTGAATCTTATAAACTCGGAACCATTCTCGGGCCCTCCCGTCGACTCCCTTACAGCGTCCATAACGCCCGCGATTCCTACTGAAACATTTGACCCCTTGACCGTTGAGTTTCGGCGCATGGTCGACGCCGTTCTGTTGGTCAGTTGGACGTCCGGAGAATCGCGCGTATTACGCGACTTCCGGTACGGTTGCACTGCGACCCTAGCGGCGATGTGCGGCAATGGCGTCAGTGGCTCGACGTCGTCGTTATTCTCAGCGATTCGCCGGCTTTTCGACGAGTTCAGCGTTTTCGACGCGACGTCTTCGCCGCTCGAAATCGCCGACTTCGCCGAATGCCTGGACGACTTGACGTCGCTACTGTCAGTAACTTACGCGACGCACCACCGCCGTCCCCGCGCCACTAGGACCACCGGAAGTAGGACCACCGGAAGTAGGACCACCGGAAGTAGGACCACCGGAAGTCGGACCACCGGAAGTAGGACCGCCGAGTGTTACGCTTCCGACGAGAGCTCGCGAACTGTTACCGAACACGGAGAGATGACGCAATCCGACGACGTCGTCGTCTGTAAGGAAGGCGATTGCGTCATAGGTTCGGTTCGTTGCGCAATCGACCCGGTTGATTTTCAGCCGGGTTGCGATGCCGAGAACATAATCGACCGGGGTAGTGATGCGACGGGTCCCCTCGAGCCCGGAACCACGAACAACGACAGGGGAGACGCCGTTGTACAGCCGTCCGATGTAGTCGGGGAGCACAGCGAACGCTTTCGACCTTGTCCTTGTTCCGGAGTGTTCGCCCTGCTCTTGCGGAGAATGCTGCAGTGCTCGGATCCCAGTAAGCGCAGGCTATGCACCCTACGCCTGCTGCTGCCCTCTATACCGCCGCTTCGCTGTTGCCACGACGACGACGACGCCGGATATCGTTGGTCGACGATCGGCGAACAACTGCTGATCGACGATGGGGTAGACGGCGCCACCGCTGTACGACTCTACTGCCGCCTGGTGGAGAGATTCTACGCAAACCCTCGAAAACAGCCTCGACGTTGCGCTCGGCTAAACGCGCGGAAACTCGATAACCTGAACCCTCGAGACCAACTCCACCAGGGCCAACATGAAGAAGGTATATTGGAGTGCCTACTTCAGATGCTATTGAATTGCCAAGTTGAAGTTGAAGTTGGCCTGATGCTGCTAGATGAACTGGAGAGATGCTCGCGGCATTATTCTCCTCTACTGCGACGTCGGCTATTGGACGAGTTTGTCGTTCCCCTGGCGGAGACCTTGAGATGCTCGCCAGGTCATCACGCGACCTTGGTACCGCGAGCCCTACGACTCCTGCCCCGCCTACTGGCCGGCCTCGAAGAGAGATCCGTAAAGACCTGCAATCGCGTCCTGAAACGGGCGGCCGATTGCTGCCGGGAATGCTCTCGGGCTTGTACTCTGGCAACGGCCGAACTCCTACAGCTAAATCAAACTGGTTAAGTGAAGCTTGCCCGTGTTGATTCTACTTAGCCGATGTTGTTCCCAAATGCTAGACTCTATGACAATATCCGCGATATTGTGTAACATATTGTAGATTGACATGCGTTTAATGTACAATTTGTGGATTCAATATTATGTAAAATATGTTGACCTTGACATATTGGAGTTGGATAATAAATAGAATTTAGATTTTTTAGATATTATATTAAATCATTATGTTACAAATATTATAAATGATCTAATCTTAATATTTTTATGAGCAAATTAAAGTAAATAATTAACATAAATTTAAGATAAATTATTAAAATAAAAACCTTTATTCATGAAATATAATTTTAAAATTATCTGTATTACAAATTTATTATATCTATAATCCCAATATATTTCTATTATATTATATCATGAGCTATCTACGTTTAATTCAAGCCTACCTTGTAGATCTGAATTCTTTGTTAATCATGCTCGATGATCAACCTTGCTGCGATTACGTTATATGGCGTGCGTTTTCCAAGTACGGCTACTCGTACTGGTGGCGAAAGGGAGCGGCGTTCGCTCAACCGGAACGCTGCGTTTCCCCCCGCCGGCCGCTCGTCGACGACTCGACGAACCTGTCGTACTCCGCGTGCCACCGGATGTACGACGTGTCCGGCGTGCAGGTGGCGCCGTCGTTTGCGGCCGTGCCCGCGTTTCAGGAGCCGATTACCGACGAGGAACGGGAACTCGAAGACGACGTCTACGAATCGTTGGCGTCGTCCGCCGTTGCCGTAGGCAACCAAACCTTAGCTAGGTTACTTATCGCCACGGAGACAACCTCTCGAGCGAACGGAGAAAATAGCGACGGCGTTAATTTGATTGCGTACGAAGTGGAGGAGGGAACGGCAAAAATATCGCGAAATGCGGATAAGAATGCGGTAGAAAATGTCGTTGGGAATGTATTCGAGACCGCCGTAAAGAATGGAGTAAATAGTGGCCCGGAGAGTGCCGTAGAGAATACTATAGATGGTGTTATAGGTACCGGAGTAGGGGATAGTTCAGATCATGTTGTAAAGAGTGGAATAAAGAGTGGAATAAAGAGTGGAATAAAGAGTGGAATAAAGAATGGAATAAAGAGTGGAATAAAGAGTGGAATAAAGGGTGGAATGGAGAAGGAAACAAAGGATATCCTTAACAATACTAAAGCTGATGTCAGCATTTCAGAAATAAACAACTCAGCGAATGCATCTTATGAAAGACAACATCTCATGCAAGATAAAACATTAAATATCGATGCCGAAGATTTAGTTGATGAACAATTGATTCTATTGTCTTTGCTGAGGTCATCTTTAATTGTAAGGCTGAGTCTGACCCACTCAGATTCTGAGGTTTTCTATTATGTTATATATATCTATTAAACTGTATTGCATCTTTTTATTTACAATTGATTTATTTATTTTCCAAATTATTATTATTGATCATATGAATAATATTTGCAATGTTTTTATATATTTAATTATAATTAAGATTATTATAATTAATATTCAAATAATAGCATAAATATTAACATTTTATAATGTAGTCATAGTTTAATTAAGTTTGGTATCACTAAGTTTTTTTTGCATATCTTATCATATTATATTATCTTTATATAATCTTTATATAATGTTATTAAATCATCTTTACAACAGGTTTCTGAAGTTTTAAATTCACTTTCCGACCAATTATTACCTTCTATAAACGAGGCAATATTTTGTGACATTATTTTTACACTCGTAGATGTTGCAATCCCCACAACAGCCTACAACAAACAACAAACCAAGGTATTATCTGTTTAAAATTGTACATTATTCATTTTTTATGATTTCTATCTATCTTTAAGCATTAGTTCATAAATGTACGTTCTTGTAATTGTTCCGATTCCAGTTGGTAATTATTTATATCTTTGTTGAATTTAAATAATTATATATATACTAAATTTCTTGCTCACAAATAAAAATGAAAAGTATTGAAAATTTAATTATAATAATATGTTATTTTTGTATATAGAAATCTTTGAACTATATGCAAGAAAGTAATGATAATGGATATATCGCAGATAACGAAGATTCAGAAGATGATAGTACAGGTAACAATAGAAATTAATGATAAGTAGAATATATTTTATGTATTAGTTTGCAGCATAAATTTAATTAATTAGTTATTTATTTTACAGATGATCATTTGTTACTCAATAATTCATGTGTATTTCATCCGCAATTATTCAAATTCATCCTTTCACTCTCTATTAAATATAACTACCGAATGGTTTGTATATAATCCGTGACCACATCAATATTTCAAGAATCATTATTGATGTTTATTAATTAATATTCGAAATATTCCTGAAATTGTTTACATTTGCGGATTTCACTTTAAATCAATATGTCATTAAATCGCGACCAGATCATTATATAATATGTTATGGTATTAAAAAGCGAATTGTTATCTTAAGGGACGAGAAAGAGAGAACGACGTTGCCTCTCCCTTGAATCGCGTGCTTCACCGATTTCTGACGTTGGCTCGTTTCAGTAGCGTAATCGCGGCCACGATGCAATCCGTCGGAATTGCCGACCTTTTGCTGGACAGTCTGTCCGAACTGCTGGTGCGCGGTTCCGGTCAGTCCGAGCACCGTGTTGAAATGCACGTGGCCATCGTAATGGATGTAGTGTTTTGTTGAATGACGATAACAATGTATTGTATTGTTGTTTTAATAACTCTTGAGAATTTGCATCTCGCAAGTTTTTTAATTTCATATTTCTTAATTTTTTTCTTTTTTAATATTTAAGATTTTGAGTTGTTATATATAGTTAGTATTTATATGTAGAAGTAAATATGTGGAAGTAAATAAATAGAAGTAAATAAATAGAATTGTTCTGAATTTTATAATGAAAAGTAAATATAGAATATATTTCTGAATTTTTTAATATTTAAAGATTATGAGAGAGATATATATAGTATGATATCTCGGCACCCAGTATTTTGTTTTATTATTCAATTTGTAGAATAAAAACTAAGTATTCACTTGGAAATATTGTAACTAAATTGTACCTATCTTGGACACAATTAATGAATTGTTCAATAATTAACTAGATATGATTTTTATACATTCAAATGAATACATAGTTAAAAAATACTGAAGATTTATAATATTAACAAAATCGAAATTCTTAATTTCTTAATAGATGGTAAATAATCACATGATGTATACAGAAGATGATATATCTTTGATATTATAAAGAAATTTGATTTCAGTGACGTCCCAATTACTTCTCGATATTCTCCTGCAACTTGGACAGGCAAACATATCGTCTGCTAATCTGCACTGTATATTATGCACTTTACAGAAACCCAAAGCAATTCTGGTACGTAATGAGTTTACTAATATCCACTTCCATTGTTTGCTTTGTTAAATGAATGCAATTGTTATCTAAATCGTTTATATTATATTTAACCGATATTATTTATTTTCATAATATTTCTTCAGAATCCGACGATTCAGACACTCTTGGCGATGACTGACACTCTACAACTCTGGCCAACATTTAGCCTATTGTTACCTGTGCTGATGTCATCTGCCCCGAGGAATCCAAAGTTTTTAATATATTCATAATATTCATAATTTAAGTTATTTTTAATATAAGTTATTTAATATATTCCATATTTTGTTATGTTTAAAATATAATATTTTAATTAATTATATTAATCTAAATTACCATTTTTAACATTAAACAATATGCATATGTTATTGTATTAATTGTATACCTATATATATATCACCTTGTAATTTATTGCTAATATATACTTATTTTAGTTATTTAATTATTAAAATTAGTCAAAGTTGTTTATAGAAATTTGTTATTGTAATTTGCATTTGTAAATCTATTCACTTGATTTACAGTTTGAGTTCAGATTTCACACCGACAACTTCAACAAACTTAGATGAAAGTCCATCCTTATTTTTTGATGCATATCCTCATAGTGGAGGTCAAATGAAGGGGTTATCTTTGTCGTTGTGGCTAACAGCTGAACCTCCGGATAATAATCCATTGCCGGGGAGAAGGTCATCTAACCACAATGGGAAAAGTTGGTGTTCTATTAGAAATATTAATTATTTAAATATTTATTAAATATTAATTAATTATTCGCATATATGTATGTCATTGTTAGCTGATACCATAAAAAGTTATATGATATACTTATTGTAAATCATAACTAAACAATTTTACAAAACTACTAAAATAAATATTCTTTTTTATTCAATTAGAAAACAATTAAATGTCCTTTTAATATTCCAGAATAATGTATTATATAATTTTTTACGCAAATTATATTTGATATTAATTAAAATATATTATGCATACAAGTAAAAATACTTCAATTCATGAACTGAAACACTAAATTCAATTCATGAAATTCAATTCATGAACTAAATGCACATTATGCTAACAGATTCACATCCACAATCTCAGTGGAGTAACAGTTGCATTCATATTTTCTCCATTAATCAATCTTATTCGAACAATTGCTTTTCAATTCAAGTTTGGGTAAAAACATTAAACTGCAGGCTAATAATAAGGTTGAGAATTACATTTTTTTGTATTTCTTATGAACCTCAAAATATAATACTTTGTCTATTTAATTAATGAATTATGATTTCATAATAATTGTATCTTCTGTTTAAATTCCTCATTCTTAAAGATTAATTTGTAATCTCCTTCATGTCGATATCTGTAGGTTATTTGTTAACAAGACTAAAACTGAGAAAGTTTTATACAAGGTTTTGAGACCTCACTCTTGGCAATTTCTTGTTTTTAATTTCATT
The DNA here is from genome assembly GCA_964035775.1 of Osedax frankpressi. Lineage (NCBI taxonomy): Eukaryota > Metazoa > Annelida > Polychaeta > Sabellida > Siboglinidae > Osedax > Osedax frankpressi. The sequence continues at coordinate 6,327,997 of OZ038314.1, forward strand.
TTTATTAATCGAGAATTAACGGTTAGATATAGAAATTTAGATATTCAATTTTTGAGGATATAATAAATCGTAAACTATTTCGTATCTATATTTTAAAGTTGAATTTATAATTATCGTATAATTCTCAACGTTTCGATTTCCTCGAACACCTCCCATCTTAGGTCAAGATCATCGAAGGAGGCACAAACAAGTTTATCGTGGACATACCCGTGCTGGAGCAGGTTCTCTACACCGACGACGTAGCCGATAAACTACGGACCCAGATATTGTTAGGTCACGCGATGATCTCACTTCCCGATGAAATGGGATCCTGCCAACTCGGTAACATCATGGTTTTCAAAGGTTAATAATGATTGGGAATTAATTAGTTGACGTCGTGTCAACGCCTTTCGCGTACCGACCATATCGAGGAATAACTAGTGCCTCCCTCTGAGGCCTTCTCAGATCTCGCGGCAGTCGGATCTCCACCGACCTTTCCGCCAACACGCCGGAACATAATTCTCGACCTCCGACCTCATCGCAGACGCAGCGCTGGTGTCGACGGCGGCCGCATTCCACTTTCTGTGCTTGACGCCGGACGCTCCGGCTCCGTCCCTCTGCGAAATCCACCATCCGCCTCCTCATTACGCCGGTCACATGAGCGCTGGCGTTGAACTGCGATCGCTGTTGCACGACCTTAATGCCCTTGACCACGCCCACTTACGGGTAGGGCTAGCATTATATCATAAGCCATAGTAAAGTTAATGGGTGAACTTGTAGATGTTTGCTCTATGTATCTAGATGATTTTACAAATTTCAACTGTATGATCTAACAGTAAAACTTAACTTGAAATTTAAACTTAAAAATATACTATAAAAATTAACTTTAAAAGTTAATTTTAAAATGTTATCATTAATATTACCTGTAAAAGTATAATTATAGTATAAACATAGTATAATTATAGTATAAACATAGTATAATTATAGTATAAACATAGTATAATTATAGTATAAACATAGTATAATTATAGTATAAACATAGTATAATTATAGTATAAACATTGTATAATTATAGTATAAGTATAATCCTTGCAGTATAATGTAACATTGTGCATAATAATCTGCTAATATAATTCCAAATGAAATTGTTCTCCGTATAGTACTATAATGTAATAATCCTTACTTATTTACTGATCTACAGAAAAGTTTATTGATGAGCTACCGTCCGAGTGATCCAATTAATGCAACCGTCTATCGCGAAGTAACAAATGTAGCCAACGTATCTTCGTCGAGTCCGACCATGGGGTCAAAGATCAAAGGAGGACGTCGACGTCGCAGTTCAGGTGGAGCCACTAAATCTCTGACTGGTCATACGATCACTAACAGCCTTAATATAGGTTAGCTTGATGATTTAGTAAATATCACAATAAAAACTCGGCTAATGGACATTGAAACATTGAAATCCGTATAAAAAAGTAGAATTAATTACAAATTTAAATAATATTTTTATTTTCTAGTTTTATTTTATTTTCAGATATTGTCTTTAAAATAACTTAAATTAAATTAAAATCGAATTTTCTATTTAATTACTCAAATTCTATTATTGCCACATAACATTATTCTATGAATTTTATGATTTTATATTGCTTTACTTCAGAATTTTATATTGCTTTAGCTCGAAATGATATCTTACGATTTACAAATAATCATTTTGGATTTGCTGATGCCATTGATCAATTAGGTGGAATTGGAATTTTTCTGTTTCTTTTTGCTAAAGTTAGTGCAGAATACAAAAATTGAAATATATTTAGTAAATATTAATTATAAAACTACTGATTAGAAATATGAATTATAAAACCTGTATTATATTTTATGATCTATAAAGCTAATCAATTAATTAATTTCATTTTTATCATATACTAAATAATGAATAATATTGTTACTATATAGAGATAAATATTAAAATATTTATAATTGAATCATTGAAAAATAATTGAAATATATTTACTATTATTACTATTTATACTATTTATTATTATATTTGATATTTAATTATAAGATGATTGATTTATATAATTTTATATATAAAAGCATTTTTTAAATAATTGAAATTTATAACTAAAATGTTAGAATTAAAATTTAAAAATATTATTTGCATATATTTTTTACAAAATGTTCATATCCCAAAATATTATGATCTCTCCTTGGTCTGCAACTGAATTTAACACAAAATAGACAAAAACTTTATTATATTTGTGTTTTGAAAATTAATAATCCAACATACAATCTATACGATACACAATTAACAAAATAAAGGATCTAAAATCTTTTCCTTAACTAAATACAACTCTGATCAACATCTTTAATTTCGACGCCGCCAGGTCGTCGAAAGGGACGACAGCACCTGTCAAGAGCAGGCGGATGCTCTTCGACTGTCCGCTAATCTGATAGCCTACTCGACGCACTACGCCCAGTCTTGGCGAGACATCGACGGCTACGCAGCCCTCACCGTTGTCATCGGCAACGTGAAATGCTGCGTGGGTCTGCCTCTAGTCAAGGTGGGTCTAGACCTAGAGCTAGCCATGCGACACGTGTTCGTATACCTGTAGCCCGTAAGCTGATAATATATACGCTGTTCTACCGGCATACTCGTTTTCCATGGAAAATATAGACACAATCTGAATCTTTATAAACTATAAAGTAATTTTCTACCTAGTAATAGTTCTCTATAGAAATCTATATGTAGAACATATATAGATAGATTGATATATATAGATGTCTATATATATTTCTATAAAATATTTGAGTAAATTTATTGCAATAATTTTATTTTTACTACATGTTCAATGCATTACTAGATAATGACAATATACTATATTACATGCATGTCCATATGTGTATTTACAGTTAAAGCATTACTGTATTAACAACATTTTTGCAAGCTACGTTAGCGGACCGCTATTTACAAACTACGTTTTACTTCGATGTTCAATTCCTTCGAATTTCAGGTACTTTTGGATTGGTGTCTCAGCGAACCTGTAAATTTGTCCAAGGACAAAATTCACATCTCGCCCACAACGATCATCAGAGATGCAATGATGTTTACGGAAGTGTTGTTCGTTTGGAGGACCTGGATCAGTAAAGAAGGTTAAACTGTATCCGAGTGCGCTTTTGCAAGTGTTTTTAATATTTGGAACCAAAAGTCGTAAATCTTATTTATTTACTACAGAAATATGGTTAACGGTATTTTACTGCCAATCAAGCAAATTAAAGGCATTCGTATGATTTCGCATTACATTATGTTAATATTATAGAAATTTGGCTATTGGTATTCGATGCCGTACTACAATTACTGGACAATCAACTCAACGAGGAACATGATTACAATATGGATAGGCTAAGGGAGGTATCTTTAGCTAAAATATTGACTCTTGTATTTCTGGTTAGTTTCTTGAGAAATATTGTTGACCACATTTTTATTTTCTATTAAATATATTGAAAATATATAAATATATATACATTTTCTATTAACTACATCGTTATACTGTACCTATTATTTTAATTATTATAGTCATTATTTTCTTAATTAAATCAATAGTTTTAACATTCAAAATTAATATTTAGTAATATGATAATATTAATCAGTGATTACAATTTAATTGATTATTAATTTAATAAATTATCATTTATTGAATTATTCGTTATACATTTTTTAAATACCCTTTTGTAGATTTATTTCTTTAATTGTAAATAATCGATACTAAGGTAATGGGTAGATTTCACTTTTCGTTAAACAATATCTTGAAAGGAACGAATCCAAGATGGCCGATCCGCCCTTCCTATATCAATTTGTGGTCCCTCTACGCTGATTATATCGCGTCTGATTGGTTATCCGGCTGATATAGAAACTGTTGTAACTGTGTGCGATTTTGTTCTTTTGTCCCATGCCGCCGCCAACACATTTGTTTCACACTCCGACGAGGCATTCTACTACAGGCAGACCTACGGTGGGTGTCGGAGTGGGTGTCGGAGTGGGTGTACGGGGTGGGTGTCGGAGTGGGTGTACGGAGTGGGTGTCGGAGTGGGTGTACGGAGTGGGTATCGGAGTGGCTATACGGAGTGGGTGTCGGAGTGGGTATAAGGAGTGGCCGAGTGCGTAGTGTGTGTAAACCATGTATGTAAAAACAAGAAACTATAAGTTGAAATATTTATTTTATTAAATCATAAGATCTTAAATCAGATATATTAAGATACAGATGTTCTTAGATAGGATTATATGGATATTAAATTAAATTGACCAAAATAAAGTGTATATTGTCCTTCGAAATAATGAAGATCTGTAAAATTAAATAACTACAATATAGAAATAATACAAATAACAATAATTCGTAGATCTATTTGAATTATTTTCATTTTTATGTGTCAATGCTCATCTCCCTATAATATATAGATTCTCTATAACACAAGATTGGTCAACTCACTTGACCCTCAGATTCGACGGTACCAGAAAGTGAAGTCAGCGAGAAACAAATTGATGCTTCGACGTTGATTTCGACGAAACCGACACGTCATCATTCTGACAGTGAAATTCCCCATTCGACGGATAGCAGTAACTTTGGTAAGTGGCAGGAATATTAATTATGCCCTAATTTCGTTTTGATTTCATTCCTAAAAAAACGAACTGTATTCTATTTTAATTAATCGTAATGTATTATATTATTTAAGCAAAAAAGTTTTTTGATAATTTTAGATCAAATTTTGATTCAATCAAAAAATAAATATATCGCCAATCACTGAAATCTTTAATAATACTCATTAACGTCGTTCTATTCAATTGAGTACAAAGTACTAAGCCTGAATGCAACTACGCAGTTGAGTCCGACAGGTGGAAACATCCCTCCCGCAATAACGCCTCGAAGTCATTTCCCCCTCACGGCACGCTCTCGTCGCTGAGTATTACGGCTCAACAATTCCACCCGCAACGACCCCGCTACGACCTGCGACGCACTTCCAACGACAACAGACGCACCCTCGAGGAACTCGATTTCTACGCGTGGTCCCAATGCTTCGATCTAGGCGACTTCCTAGAATTGTTAGCGGAATGTTGTTGTTGCCACGCTTATTGTTGTGGTAATGAAGTAGGCGGTCATTTCAGTGTTCTACAATCTCTTCCATTGTTAATATAAATTACCATTTTATAAATTACCATTTTATAAGATTTATTGAAACTCTACGGAAGTAAAACTTCAAAACCTAGAGGAGCACATATCGTGATACCTTTACCACCGTTTTCCACGTTGACCATTTGGTCCACCCTAACAATGCACAATGACCACTCGTACAGAAGGTCAAAGCGTCAAGCAAATACAGCTAGAGATAGTTTAAATTCTAGGAGTCATTCGAATTCAACAAGTTGTAGTGAAAGAGATAATGAACTCTTCGACCCCCATTTGACCTCCCTGCCAAACTATGGACTTTCATCCTCGCACGTTAGCTTATCATACATTGGTATCATAAGATATGCAATTTTAAATAAATTTTTTTTATAATTAATTATAATTATTACAAAATTAATAATGTATTAAATTAAAAAATTATGAAATATTAAATTATTAATTATATACATAAATTTAATATATATCACAGATATTTTAACAATCTGCTAGATGGTTTTACTATATAAATTTCATATATTTTTGATGTTTCAGAATGAAGGTGGAGGACTTCGAAAATTCAAAAGAACTTCTGATTGCAATAGAATTTTCTCCAAAAAACTTCAGTTTGTATCAAATTTGTCATTAAGAATAACATATTTTATATTCTATTTATTATAATATTAATCTCAAAATTAATTTTAATAATTAAAGTTAATTTAATAATTATAGTTAAAAGTGTTATAAGTTATTCAAATTTCATATACAAATATTACTAAATTCTGCATTGATTCAGAATCTTTATGTCTGATATAAAAAGAACTTGAATTACAGAAATTTGCATTGTTTCGCGAATGAGGATAACATTGTTGAAGAGGACATTGACCTCTCCATTACGCCAGAGTCCAATTGGCATGGCTATAAATTGTCGCCAAGTCCCGTCCGACATTTGCAGCGTAATGCACAGAAGGAGGATGAAGAGGAGGAAGAAGAGGAGGAGGAGAAGGAGGAGGAGGAGGAGGAAGAGGAGGATTGGGTAGTCTACAGCTCACGAAGGGTTCCTGTCGAGTGTAGACAGTCAAAACAATCCAGTATTACCGACACAGATGATATCGACACACTAACTATGCTACACGGTTCATCTCTAACTTATTTCTTATTGTTATCTCTACAAATACTTGTAAAGAAATGTAATAATGTTCTACTAATAATCAATATTTTTTTATAATTAAAATTTTATTAATTTATTTAAACAGCTCATATATAGTTAATTTATTCGATTAATTTATATTATATATAATTTATATTATATATAATTTATATTATATCTACTAAATTACCAATTATTCATGAATTCCTTTATTATGTGATATGATTTAATAATGACTTCAATTGTTGCCAGGATTATTGAAAATAATGTGCAAAGTTTTAGTTGATTTAGAATTTGAAAGTTTCTGTACCATTACCATTGAATTATTAAATCCCCAACTTCTGATAGTATTGGCACATTGTCATTACGAACCTGTCCGTATTGTTATCATAGAGGTGATTGTTTTATATCAATTAGATATTATCTAACATTTCCTTTTCTTAATTATATTCCAAGATGATCATTTTTATCGAATTAATATTAAATATTATTTAATAGTCCAGCATAATTAAACTATCTACTGTAATTATTAATCTTACTATCTATGAATAACTTCTATGATCTTTGTGTTTACAGTTATTGGATGTTTATCTGCATCGTGCAAGTGAATCGCAGATCTCCAATTTCTTGTCTCAACAATACTTCAGTCTTTTAGCGAATCAACTTTATTGCCATGATGCTTCTCAAAACCTTTTGGAAGCTTGTTTAACTTTGACATTTGGACGTCCTTTCTTGTTAACTGATGAGTTCGTATATTTATGTGCAATATTTATTAATAATCTTTTATTTATTTGTTTATTTAATAAATGTTTATTTGTTTTCGAGATATTTATTATCATTAGTCAAAAAGTCTATAATTTGAATTTTTTCTTGTAAATAATATTTTTTGATTTATAATTACGTTATGAATAAATGTAATCTCAAGATTATGAAATATATGTTAATATAATTTCCTGATATCACAATTCTCTATTGGTCTTTCTCTGGTATAAATGATTATTTTAGCTCCTTATTTAGGCTCATAGAAATCCCATTAACGTTGTCTTTATCTATTCAGAATTTCAGACGCTCATCTGTCCAGTTTAAACGAAGTCAACCACGACTCCGTAGTGCTGGCTATGTCGTTAATCGAACGTTCATTTACTTCACGGACAGGTAGCGCTACCCTGTGTAGATTATTGTTAGATGTCTTTTCAGAGGTTTGCTGTGGGTCCTACAAATCGTAGAGCATATAAGATTCATATATGTTATGCATTTCAAATCATATGTGTAATTTAGAGTAATAAAGATTCATATTAGTATTTTTATCATCTATCATAGTTATCATAATTATATTATAAAATAATAATAGGATCTATTTATATATATATATATATATATATATATATACATATAGGGAAGATATATAACATTTAAAAAAAATATTTATAACAGATTTTTAAAAACAAATTAGCGACAATTATGTTGAATAAGGGTTTCAGTCCTACACTCGTTAACTTAATATATTCGATTTTATTGTCTTTGGAAAACTCAACAACTATCGAATCACACGAGATGAAAAATTTATTAAAAAGCCTTAAACGAATGCTCTCAAAATTTGCAGAAATTAATTTCAGGTATGTAAATTATCATTTTTTGAATTACTATTCATTATAGACAATTTGGAAAATACATTCATTGTATTTATTCATTATTAATATGCATAATGTTGTCTTTTCAATTTCTAGCACACCATTAAATGAACATTTCTCTGAATTGAAGGATATGTTATATTCATTAAGCCATATTCGTCAGCTTTTCGTAAATTCGTCTAGTTAGCATTAATGGAATAAAGATTTATTTAATCACCAGTAAATGAATACATATTAATATATATATATATATATATATATATATATATATATATTTATTAAAATATATATAAAAAAATTATTCTATATATAATTGATAAAATTTGTTCAATACTTAATTGTTGCTTTTATTTTGTTTATTAATGTTAATATATTTGTTAAGATTGCCTCATCTAAAATTGCATTTACATTAGGTGCAACTTTTGAGCAAAATTCAACTCTCTATGAAATTCAATATTCTATTTATAACTCGATATTAAATAATATTGAAATGAGGATGTCAGTAAATGACACCAGCTTTAAAAATTCAGCAATTGCAGCATGTTTGTATATCTAATCAGCTAACAATTATGAGATAACCATTATGTACTAACTACTACAGATTCACTTATTATATAAAGATATAAATTAACCTAAAATGATCTAAAAAATTATATATTATGATAATAGGAAAATTGACAAACGAAGTTAAATAAATCATAAAATAATAAAGATATAAAATCGAAATAAATAAATTCCATAAATTATAGATAAAAAAATTGATAATTTATAAAAATATAAGATTAAATTCATTAAATATTATACTCTTGATAAATTAATTTATATTCTTATATAATATTATATATAGTAATATATATCGTTATATATTGAAAAATATTATTATATTTTAATATATAGTGTATTTACTGATATATATTAATATATATATATATATAGTTAAATAATGTGCAATAAATACTTATGCTATTATTATTAGAAAAGTTTAAAGAAATTTCTATTATGACATCATTTATAGTATTTGGTATACAAAATGATAACCTGGTTACGAGAGAACTAGCTCATCGTATCAAGGAAATTGTCACAATTGCCTCTAACTTCATTCGAAACAACTATTCGCGAGAGAACGCAAACGGTTTACCCACGAAACTCGCGGAATTCACGACACAAATGCTGAAATTCATCATAAAATGTATTGTTTTCGGAAACGTTTGTGTACTTAGATATAAATCTGCAATATTAAATATCTAATATTCATTTACCATTTAATATTCTTGAAAACCAAACTATATTTAGTACTTAAGGTTTATATTTGTTGCTATATTATTGCTCACCAGGGCGAGGGTTACTTCCGTCGCCAGTCAGCCATCAGCGCCGCTCTGTGGTCGTTGAAGGATCATTTGCGCGGCGCTTTCGCTTCCCTCGTGGTGTTCCTGAACGCTCCGACCGTGGCCGGGACGCTGCGATTGGAGGTCGTACGTTTACTGGTCGGCTGTCGGTCGAGGAGGAAGATTCTCGCAATCACCGCAGCTCACAATAATATGGTCAGTTGCGGCCGGAACATGGTCAGCGAAGTTCGGCAATTAGAGCAGCTCTGTAATTCCAAAATAGAAATGCTATATATTATGTTTTGTTATTTAGTTGAATTTTAACAAATATAGAAAATAATTATGGAATGTAAAAATTAAAAATTTATTATCCATAATTTAATATTCTTAATTTATTCAATATTTGTTCGAATTATTAAATAATTATACATAAACTATTGAATTACATAAACTATTGAATTACATAAACTATTGAATTACATAAACTATTGAATTTCATTATTTCTAAGAATGAAATGATTTTCTAATTTGATTTTCTAATTTTTAGGGAAATCTGTTGGCATGTTCTTGTCAAAATCTTTTAAATCCGCAATTTTCTTTCTACACCGATACTTTGGTATCTGAACACTTAGCTGCCATACGTTTCTTATTAGATGAGCTCTCAAGTCTTGCAATTGTAACAATAAATAACTGCGATTCTATCTCAGTTTACGAAAAAGTTCTTAAATTTTTATATTATATTTTATTTATATTATATATTATATTTTATATTTAATCTGGGATATTAATTTTTACATCTAATTATAATCACTTATTATTACTTTTTATTATTGATTCTTTGAATAGAACCTTCAACCTGAGTTATAAATTACACCAACGATCGTATCATTTCTGTCTTTGCAGGAATTCGCCGCATTTCACGATTCCAAAACGAGATTTGGCATTTCTGGTCGAAATATCTCGAGCGGTATGGCGCGCATTGTGGCCGTCCGTTGGTCAACGGTGGCCTCGCTGACTAAGACCACAGCGCTGGCCGTAACGCGAATGGTCAGCCGTCTACAGATCGGACATCGTCGACGTCTGGTTTCACATTTCCGCGGGGAAATGAACGTCGCGTTTGCCCGCAAGAAATCTTGGCAGTCTTTGATCGCACGTTTCTCGCACGAGAGGTCGGTTCTACCATCTTTACAGGCCGCAGTTGCTTTCCAAATATATATATTCCAGTTTATACACAAATTGCTGCTAATATCAAATTTATAAATCAATTTTGGGAATAAGACTAATTTAAAAAAACTCCATTCTCCCTTTTTCTAAAAATATACATTTTCTCTTATAAATCTCCACTTATTCACATCTGGCCTGAACTCCTCCCTTGATACAGAGCAGTATGGCATGATCCCTTGAATTCTCCGTTGTCGTGGCGATTAGACGTCACTGAGAGTCGGGGAAGGGAACGTCGTAAACTTGAAAGGTGTTACCTCGCTATCAATGAAACCAAATTCCTTTTACCCGAAGCCAGGCACAAGATCAAAAGTAAGTTATTTTATTTAGTAATTTAATGTAATTCTTTATTTAGTAATTTAATGTAATTCTTTATTTAGTAATTTAATGTAATTCTTTATTTAGTAATTTAATGTAATTCTTTATCTAGTAATTTAATGTAATTCTTTATTTAGTAATTTAATGTAATTCTTTATTTAGTAATTCTTTATTTAGTAATTTAATGTAATTCTTTATCTAGTAATTTAATGTAATTCTTTATTTACTAATTTAATGTAATTCTTTATTTAGTAATTCTTTATTTAGTAATTTAATGTAATTATTTATCTAGTAATTTAATGTAATTCTTTATTTAGTAATTTAATGTAATTCTTTATTTAGGTATTTAATGTAATTCTTTATTTAGTAATTTAATGTAATTCTTTATTTAGTAATTTAATGTAATTCTTTATTTAGTAATTTAATGTAATTCTTTATTTAGTAATTTAATGTAATTCTTTATTTAGTAATTTAATGTAATTCTTTATTTAGTAATTTAATGTAATTCTTTATTTAGTAATTTAATGTAATTCTTTATTTAGTAATTTAATGTAATTCTTTATTTAGTAATTTAATGTAATTCTTTATTTAGGTATTTAATGTAATTCTTTATTTAATAATTTAATGTAATTCTTTATTTAGTAATTTAATGTAATTCTTTATTTAGTAATTTAATGTAATTCTTTATTTAGTAATTTAATGTAATTCTTTATTTAGTAATTTAATGTAATTATTTATTTAGTAATTTAATGTAATTCTTTATTTAGTAATTTAATGTAATTCTTTATTTAGTAATTTAATGTAATTCTTTATTTGGGTATTTAATGTAATTATTTATTTAGTAATTTAATGTAATTCTTTATTTAGTAATTTAATGTAATTCTTTATTTAGTAATTTAATGTAATTCTTTATTTAGTAATTTAATGTAATTCTTTATTTAGTAATTTAATGTAATTCTTTATTTAGTAATTTAATGTAATTCTTTATTTAGTAATTTAATGTAATTCTTTATTTAGTAATTTAATGTAATTCTTTATTTAGTAATTTAATGTAATTCTTTATTTAGGTATTTAATGTAATTATTTACTTAGTAATTTAATGTAATTCTCTATCTAGTAATTTAATGTAATTTTTTATTTAGTAATTTAATGTAATTCTTTATTTAGTAATTTAATGTAATTCTTTATTTAGTAATTTAATGTAATTCTTTATTTAGTAATTTAATGTAATTATTTATTTAGTAATTTAATGTAATTCTTTATTTAGTAATTTAATGTAATTCTTTATTTAGTAATTTAATTTAATTCTTTATTTAGTAATTTAATGTAATTCTTTATTTAGTAATTTAATGTAATTATTTATTTAGTAATTTAATGTAATTCTTTATTTAGTAATTTAATGTAATTATTTATCTAGTAATTTAATGTAATTCTTTATTTAGTAATTTAATGTAATTCTTTATCTAGTAATTTAATGTAATTCTTTATTTAGTAATTTTATGTAATTCTTTATTTAGTAATTTAATGTAATTATTTATTTAGTAATTTAATGTAATTCTTTATTTAGTAATTTAATGTAATTCTTTATTTAGTAATTTAATGTAATTATTTATTTAGTAATTTAATGTAATTCTTTATTTAGTAATTTAATGTAATTCTTTATTTAGGTATTTAATGTAATTCTTTATTTAGTAATTTAATGTAATTCTTTATTTAGTAATTTAATGTAATTCTTTATTTAGTAATTTAATGTAATTCTTTATTTAGTAATTTAATGTAATTCTTTATTTAGTAATTTAATGTAATTCTTTATTTAGTAATTTAATGTAATTCTTTATTTAGTAATTTAATGTAATTCTTTATTTAGTAATTTAATGTAATTCTTTATTTAGTAATTTAATGTAATTCTTTATTTAGGTATTTAATGTAATTCTTTATTTAATAATTTAATGTAATTCTTTATTTAGTAATTTAATGTAATTCTTTATTTAGTAATTTAATGTAATTCTTTATTTAGTAATTTAATGTAATTCTTTATTTAGTAATTTAATGTAATTATTTATTTAGTAATTTAATGTAATTCTTTATTTAGTAATTTAATGTAATTCTTTATTTAGGTATTTAATGTAATTCTTTATTTAGTAATTTAATGTAATTCTTTATTTAGTAATTTAATGTAATTCTTTATTTAGTAATTTAATGTAATTCTTTATTTAGTAATTTAATGTAATTCTTTATTTAGTAATTTAATGTAATTCTTTATTTAGTAATTTAATGTAATTCTTTATTTAGTAATTTAATGTAATTCTTTATTTAGTAATTTAATGTAATTCTTTATTTAGTAATTTAATGTAATTCTTTATTTAGGTATTTAATGTAATTCTTTATTTAATAATTTAATGTAATTCTTTATTTAGTAATTTAATGTAATTCTTTATTTAGTAATTTAATGTAATTCTTTATTTAGTAATTTAATGTAATTCTTTATTTAGTAATTTAATGTAATTATTTATTTAGTAATTTAATGTAATTCTTTATTTAGTAATTTAATGTAATTCTTTATTTAGTAATTTAATGTAATTCTTTATTTGGGTATTTAATGTAATTATTTATTTAGTAATTTAATGTAATTCTTTATTTAGGTATTTAATGTAATTCTTTATTTAGTAATTTAATGTAATTCTTTATTTAGTAATTTAATGTAATTCTTTATTTAGTAATTTAATGTAATTCTTTATTTAGTAATTTAATGTAATTCTTTATTTAGTAATTTAATGTAATTCTTTATTTAGTAATTTAATGTAATTCTTTATTTAGTAATTTAATGTAATTCTTTATTTAGTAATTTAATGTAATTCTTTATTTAGTAATTTAATGTAATTCTTTATTTAGGTATTTAATGTAATTCTTTATTTAATAATTTAATGTAATTCTTTATTTAGTAATTTAATGTAATTCTTTATTTAGTAATTTAATGTAATTCTTTATTTAGTAATTTAATGTAATTCTTTATTTAGTAATTTAATGTAATTATTTATTTAGTAATTTAATGTAATTCTTTATTTAGTAATTTAATGTAATTCTTTATTTAGTAATTTAATGTAATTCTTTATTTAGTAATTTAATGTAATTATTTATTTAGTAATTTAATGTAATTCTTTATTTAGTAATTTAATGTAATTCTTTATTTAGTAATTTAATGTAATTCTTTATCTAGTAATTTAATGTAATTCTTTATTTAGTAATTTAATGTAATTCTTTATTTAGTAATTTAATGTAATTCTTTATTTAGTAATTTAATGTAATTCTTTATTTAGTAATTTAATGTAATTCTTTATTTAGTAATTTAATGTAATTCTTTATTTAGTAATTTAATGTAATTCTTTATTTAGTAATTTAATGTAATTCTTTATTTAGTAATTTAATGTAATTCTTTATTTAGTAATTTAATGTAATTCTTTATTTAGTAATTTAATGTAATTCTTTATTTAGTAATTTAATGTAATTCTTGATTTAGTAATTTAATGTAATTCTTTATTTAGGTATTTAATGTAATTCTTTATTTAGTAATTTAATGTAATTCTTTATTTAGTAATTTAATGTAATTCTTGATTTAGTAATTTAATGTAATTCTTTATTTAGGTATTTAATGTAATTCTTTATTTAGTAATTTAATGTAATTCTTTATTTAGTAATTTAATGTAATTCTTTATTTAGTAATTTAATGTAATTCTTTATTTAGTAATTTAATGTAATTCTTGATTTAGTAATTTAATGTAATTCTTTATTTAGGTATTTAATGTAATTCTTTATTTAGTAATTTAATGTAATTCTTTATTTAGTAATTTAATGTAATTCTTTATTTTGTTTTCACAATTAGTTATTATTAAAATATCTGATAATAATTTATATTATGGTATAAAATGAAAAATCCTCCATCATCACATGTGATAGCTAATCGTGAAGGACAATTGTCCTATTTGTTCAATGAAGATCACCTGACAGATGACTATACTTCTCTTCTCTACAAACTTTACACATCAGAAAGCATCCAGTCAGTATAATTTATATTTACTTGATTTCGTAGCATTTCTATTGACAGCACGTCATATTTTACTTCTATTGTTTATTAACAATTAATTCAAAATCATAGATTGAGATTGTTAAATAAACTTGATGAATTTACTAAATAAATAAAGGTGAATAATGGATGTCATAAATAGAACTTGTAATTTTGTAATTGATCCTACAGAAATTTTAAATTTACTTTAATATATTTTTTTTATTAATATATATTTCTAGAATTATTTCAATATAATTCTATTATTATTGATTTATTTGCTTTTATCTATTCAATATAGGTTTACCCTTTGCTGTGTGAAGGTGTCTCCATCTAGTGAGATCAATGGATCTTTGTTGATATCAAATAAATCGTTTTATTTCGTCGCTGACAATGCTATCAACATCAAAGTTATTCATTAGATGCATTTATCAATAAAATTGTGATTTCATTAATAATTAGCTACACTTTAACTTCATTAACATTTTTTAAAAACCGGGTCAATTATTAATTTTTAATTATAAGACATCCTAAATATATCAATATAAAAATGTAATGATTTTTGGTTATTAATTTGTTTTACAAAAATCTTCGATGCATATTTATTTTTATATATTAAAACAATTGTTGTCGTTAAATGTAATGACTAAAGGGACATTCACGCAGAGATTTACGCCATCTTTATGTGGTGTATGAGCTGTATCTAGTTTACCTTTGATGTATTATTGATTGACAGATTCATTTCTTGTTGATATATTCAAATTTATATAATTTTATTTTGACATATGGAAGCATATTCTTGTTGCCTATTTAATAACCATCTATGACCATTCCTTCAATAACTCGTCTGCCAATTCAAATATAATAATAATAGTAGTGATCGTATATAATGTAATTTGGTATTCATTGTATTGTAAATGTAAATTTATTTTATTTATAAATTGTATTTACAATTTACAAATGGGCATATTTACATTAAGCTGAGAGCTTTTTCGAGCTTATTCTGTGTGAACGCATTTTAAATAATAATAATAATAAAATTTCAATGTGAACGCGTTTACGCCAGCTTTACGTCGCGTTTACACTGCGTAAAGCTGACGTAAAAACCTGTAAAAAGCTCTGTGCGAATGCCCCTTAATTACATGTAGTATGACTAAACCTAATTTACCAACAGTACACGAGCCAGCAGATTACTGACGACATGCTATACCTCACTGTGTTAACTTCTGATTTTCGCGAGGTCCACTGTCGTCGTTGGCAACAGCACGACAACGCCATCGAATTGTTCCTTACCGGCGGCACAACTTGTTTCTTTGCATTCCAATTCAAGAAGGTCAGGGAAACTTATTTGTATTCAGTCACTGTTCTCTTATTTGCTCACTTAATTATTAACTTAACCGATTAACATACGCACAAACTCTCTCACTCACTTACTCAGCCACTCACTCACTTAATCACTGACTCATCCACTCATTTACGCACTCAGTCACTCACTCACTTTCTCACTCACTTACTCACTTACTTACTCACTTACTCACCCACTCACTCACTCACTTACTGTTTACATTTTAATTGAAATCGTTTTTTATTATTCTTTATTTATCTGTGAATTTATCCTTCACAATTAGTATATTTCATATTATTTATACTCTATTATTAACATTAATATAGTATTATTATAATTATCCATTTATTATTCATATCAAGTTATCATTTCATTATGATTTTCAAATTTGTAAAAATATTTTATTAAATAATTATTAATTTTTTATATTTTAATATTATTCCATTTACTTATATATTACATTCTTTATTAATTGATCTTTTAACTATTTCTTTAATTAACTGGATATTTTTAACATATCACTAAGAATCTTTTTTTTAACCCTTATAATTATTATTATAATATATTTATTTAATTGTTGTTTTGTTTATATAATTTATTAAATTTATATTTTTTTTTATTTCAAAGACTATAAAAATATTAATTTTTAAAAAACTTTTATTTTTTTTATCTTTAGATATCATTAATTTACATTTATTATATTTTATATTGTATTGTTATTTTATTTAAACGACAGTACCACCAAACAGTCTGTGGGAATTAATGACTTCACCTTTTTTAAAATGTATCTGCACTTCTTGCCATCCTACCAATGCTTCCATACCTACTCAACCATCTCCAATACATTCACAACCTAATAATTCACCTATAATAACTCTACCATCTATTAACTCTTCTGTGCGTACATACCCGCCCACTAATACTGTCACTAACCCACTACCCCAACAATCTACCATGATTACCCTACACTTTATAGACAGAAAACTAGATACATTTAAACAAACCCTTGACACTATAAGAATAAAACAGGACAATACCATTTTATCCGACATCAATCAAACTTTACAGCACCAATTAGACTTCCTACAGATAGCAACCTACGATATAATACGCCCCCATTTCCACAACATAGACCAAACTTCCCCAATTCCCCAATACCACCTATTAACCGAAATTCATGCACTGCCTACCAACCATTACAAGACAGACGAGATTTACTTAATTTCCCAAATACATAAACCTACTAATTATATTTACTCTCATCCACTACAGCAAAACCAACATACTGCACCTCAATCTCATTATATCAACAATAGAATACTACATCACGCGATAATTAATAAACTAACATCACCAAAAACCAAATCTTCGTTTAATCGAACAACTAATAAATATGAACTTAGGAAAACTACTAGTGATGGCAAAACTGGATTTCTAACCCAGTTATGTATACTAGTAAGGATTTACTAGTAAGGATTTTGAAATTTGGACTAAATCTTATAAGTCATATACTGACCGACTCCTACATTTCCCGACAACATCTAAACTCCCCACAAAAACCAACAACCGACAGCTCCCCAACTCCCTTTATCATCTCAACTCCCATCAGCATCGCAACCTATAATACCTAACAATAACAAATGACTGAAAAATAACTTAAAAATATCCTTAATAAATATACAATCCCTAAATAATAAACCAGACTTAGTCCACTCCCTAATAGCAAATAACAAAATAGACATTATGTGCTTGACTGAGACATGGTCTACTGAATACTCCACATAGACTTTCATAGCACCTACACCTAAGACACACTTCTTTATTAACTATTCCAGAGCATCACGCGCTGGAGGTATAGCTGCTATAATCCACAACTCTATAACTCTACATAATTCTCACTATAACTCAAACTAATTCTACGATTAACTCTATTGAACTCACACACATACAACTAACTCATAAATCAGCTAATATTTCCACTGATCTCAATCTAATCTTGCTGTACCGACCCCCTAACTAAACTAGCCCATTAAATACTATATATGACATAGTAAATGATGTTCATGACAAAATTTACTTAATAATTCTAGGTGATTTTAATTTAAATCCAAACTCATTGATATTAAAAAATATACTAAATGACTTAAATCTAAAACAACTTATTATTGACCCTACGCATATTAAAGGCAATACCTTAGACTTAGTAATAACCAGAAATTCACAGAATAAAATACACACGAATGTAGGACCCAGAATTACAGACCATAACATTATATATTTAACAATATATATTTAAACTTAAATAAATAAAACCTAAACAAATAATAAAATATATTACCTATAGAAAACTACACAACATTGACATTTTAGAATACTCTAATGACTTACACAAGTTAACAATAGTTGATTATGACAATACTGACGCCACTACTAAATATATACAACATCACCTCACAAATATACTAGATAAAAACTCTCCTTTTAAAACAACTAATGTACATCTAAGAAGTACTAATGCTTGGTGGAATACTGAATTATCTGAATTACACAGGATTATTAGAAAGAAAGAATTTATTTGGAGAAAAAATAAAAATACTATCAACTATAATGACTACATGTGCCACCGAAAAATATATTTTAAGAAAACTAAAATTACTAAAACAATATTCTATCAAAATAAAATTGATTCAGAAAAAAATAATATGAAAACTCTATAAAACTCCATTTGACGGTCTCTTAAACATTATGGAAAAAATTGAATGCCCTATACATAATGAATCTTTTGCAAACTTTTTTAGTGATAAAATAAATAAAATTTATAATGAAATATCACTCAGATAACAATTTAAGAGATAGATACATAGACAAACTAAAAAACCAACTTTCATCTTCGAAGCCATACCAATAATAACCTCAACATATATTGAACGACTTATAAGACAAACTCATTTTAAAACTAACATTTATATAGACATCATGACACTCCAATCACTAAAATTAAACATCCACTTTATTTCACTCATTTACTCTAATCTTATTAACAAATGTATTACTCATAACAACTTCCCACTTTACAGAAATACTCCATTATAACTCCAATCATAAAAAACTTTCCTAGATTACTTCATTCCTAACAACTACAGACCTATATCTAACTTATCTTTACTATCAAAAATTTTCAAAAGGATTATTGCCACCCATATCATTAAACATATCACCACCAATAGTTTAGATAATCCAATGCAGAGTGCCTACAAACCTTACCATAACACTGAAACGCTATTACTTAATCTTACCAATTACATTTCTAATAACATAAAAAACAATCGTTTTGTAATTCTTATATTACTAGATTTAACTGTCACCTTTGATACGATAAACCACCAAATACTATTCGCTAAACTACAATCAATTGGAATACATAACACAATAATACAACTAATAAAATCATATTTAACCGGGAGAACCTTCAATATTAGATCTAATAAACTAAGTAAAACTTTTAATTGCTCTCAAATCGGAGTACCTCAAGGTAGTGTCTTGGGTCCACTTTTATTTAATATATATGTAGCCGATATCGACTCAATTATGAACTGCTATAATGTTAAATATCACATGTACGCTGACGACACACAAATTTACACTTCCACAACTTTTAATGAGTTAATTATAATTACTTGAAATTTAATTTACAGGATACTGAATGCATCATATTCCATAGTAAAAGTCATACCCCACCTCCCATCACACATATTAAAATTGCAAATAAAGACATACCCATTAAGATAACTATAACTACTTTAGGTGTAATATTTGAATCTGATTTAACCTTAGACAATCATATTTCATCAATAACTAAGCAATGTAATTATAAAATATTTAAAATAAAACAAATTAAATACCTTCTCAACCCTACATCACTCAAAATACTCACATCTGCCTACACTCTATCTAAACCTGACTACTGCTGACTTATTTTCAAACTCCGTAAACGAACACAAATCACATTATACAGAAAAAAACTTAAATTTCTAACCTTTAAACACAGATCCATGTACAAAACTCTAACAATAATACATACAGCAGTGAAAACTAATATCCTTAAATATATGAGTGACTCAATTAAATTAAAACTGAAAAACAATCTAAGATCATCTAATAAAAAACTGCTTAAACAAGACATAACAAACAATTTTCCACAACTTTGGAATAAACTACCCATAACTGTTACCAATGAAATTAATACAAATACTTTTAAAATCAAACTTCACAAATACTTACTTGATCTAGACTGATATAACCTGACACACCCTTATAATATTCCTATGCTACTGAATTATCAAAATGACTTACACTCTACTTTTATCTAATACCATATATATTACTCAACTACAAATACGCCACTTCTTATTTCTACAACCTATATTACATTACCACTTTTACTACTTACTTATTACCAACCTCACTACTACTCTTCACCTCCCTTGCACGTATATTTATATCTGACATATTTTCTCTATACACTATCCCCCTATACATTTCTCCCATATACACAATGTGTATTGCATACCTCCCTCACATGCAATTCCCTCTCACGTGACTTCCTTACACATATTACCACAATTATTACCTCGATTATTTATTTATTTTAAAAAACGTATTATTTACTATATTAATTTTGTTATATTTCGTTAATAATACTTACACTCACCTTCGAACAATGTAAAAATTGGATTTTCGTGAGTAAACATATACACACACACACACACACACTCACTGACTCACTGACTCACTGACTCATTCATTCACTCACTACTCACTCACTCACTCACTTACTCACTTACTCACTCACTAACTCACTCACTCACTAACTCACACACTCACTCACTCACTAACTCACTAACTCACACACTCACTCACTCACTCACTAACTCACTCACTCACTCACTCACTCACTTACTTACTCACTCACTCACACACTCACTCACTCACTCACTCACTGACTCACAAACTCACACACACACTCACTCACCGACTTATCTTACAATTATTTAGTTATATATGACTCTACATATCTAAATTCTACTATCTAAATGATATTTCTCTGTTGATAGGATCGGGATACTGTAAATGATTACATAGCATCTCTGAATCTGCCAAATATAGCAAATACTTGTGATTTAAATGAATTAACTCAGAAATGGATTGATGGTAATATTTTATATTTTGAAATATTTATATCAAATATATATACCACCAATTATATATATTCTCATTAGTTATACTATTTTAATAACATTATTCTTTACACAATATTGCTATTTCATGAATAGGTAATTCTACGAATTTCGATTATTTGACCTCCCTTAATAAGATTTCCGGCCGCTCTTTCAATGATCTCATGCAATATCCTGTGTTTCCTTTTATATTCGCCAAATACGACGGCATTCCCTCGATTGATTTAAACGAACCTTCGACTTATCGTAATCTAGCCCGGCCTATATCCGTACAAAATAAATCTAGGGAGAGCAAGTACGTCGAAAACTACGAGGTTTTTATTTTACGTAAAGAGAGTATAACTTGATTTCATATCTAAACAATTAAGGGATATATCACACACCACGAGGAAGACAAATTTGGTCTAATGAGAGAAATTGTATTATATTTATAGTTATTTTTCAAAATTTCATTTATTTAAATTTATTTGAATTTTGTCCTAAATATAGTTTATAATAATAATCATGTTAAAATGTTATTTACTATAATACATAATGATCTCTCTCACATCGCTATTAGTGGTTAGCTAAAGAACAACAGAAAGAAAAAGAAAATAACAGCCAATCCTCATCTATAGGTTAGTGAGGTATAAACATTATGATTAATAATTATTAATTAATTAAATAATTAATTAGATTATTAAATTACATAATATTATTACTTATGATATTTTACTTTATATTAAATTTAATGTGTACTTATAAACTCCTATAGGTTTGGAACCCGAACCCTACCACTATGGTTCTCATTATTCTAATAGTGGAACAGTTCTACACTTCTTGTTGAGACTTCCTCCTTTCACTGAGATGTTTTTACAATATCAAGGTTTTACCATATCACGGCTAACATTATTTCAACATTAATTAAATATTAATTTAATATATTATTTTAATATTGATTGTGTACAACAATTCACATTTATTTAATTTCATTTAATTACGATTATTCTTTGAAAAATATATTTTGTAAGTAATAATATATCTTCAAATCATACCCTTAATGCCTCTCTAATACCGAGTATTACCATATATAGATAATCACTTTGATCATGCTGACCGTAGTTTCCACTCTATGAAGACAGCTTGGAATCTCGCTTCTTTTGTTTCCACAACCGATGTCAAGGAATTAATCCCGGAATTATTTTTCCTTCCTGAAATATTCTCCAATCCCGAAGGTTCCTAATTAAAGAATTGCTATCTTTATTAATTGCTATATTTATTAATTGCTATCCTAATGTATTAGTTACTGATAATGTTATAAATAATTACATTGACTTTAGGAAGATTTAATATATTATCAAATTTTATATTAATCTTCAATTTAATTTTTTTTGGAAATTTATTCAAATATTAAGAATTAATTCAATTTTGTTAAAATGATATATATCAATTTATATATATATCTAAAGTTTATATATAAAAGTAATTATAAGTGCCTCAAATGTTTAAAATAAACATATTCATTTTTCTAATAATATAAGTTTATTATTATAATTATATGTATTATCACTGTGGATAAGTTTCTAATAAAATTCTTATTTTTCTTTCATAATTCTTAATTTAGATGCTGATATCTCAAAATTGGTATTATATCTTTTTTGAGGGTGTTATATTATGTACCGCTAAATGATTGTAAATATTTCAGAATACAAAATAAATAGCCAATAACATTTAGTTACATTTTTTTACATTAAATATATAGTAAATATTCAATTTAAAAAAAACAAATGTTATATAATACGTTCTAATTTCTATTCTGTAAAATTTTAGGTTTCGATTTAGGCAAACGTCAAAATGGAGATTCCATTGATGACGTCATTTTACCCGAGTGGGCAAATGGAGATCCCCGCCTCTTCACTCTTGTCCATCGGCAGGTTATAGATAATTACATAACCTCCTATAACGGTAATGTATCGCTTTTTGTTTTTCCTTACAATGATATTGATACTGTATTTTGCTCATCTGTATTATCTTACTTATCATGTAAATGTTTGGTTCCGAATCATTTTATACGTATAGTTATTAGGATCGCAATTTCTCCTATAACCTGGGCTACCGTTTGACCGACAGGCGCTGGAATCGGGTTTCGTTACCGAGAACCTGAGCTCGTGGATTGACTTGATATTCGGCTACAAGCAGACAGGTAAAGCAGCCGTCGATTCCATCAACGTATTCCACCCGGCCGTTAGTTTATATCGAAATCACCGAAATATCCGCCGAAGACGCCAATCTAACGTAAAAGTGTTTAAATCGTTTACTAGAGATTCCCTCCAGTAGTCCTCGAACATCTCTCTACCGTTAATCGAGCGTATCCTGTCTACTCCGCCACCATACGCACGCGCCGTAAACTCCTGTTTTCGTAGACCTACTTTGGTATCAACGTCGACGACATCAAGGATCCGGTGGCGAGGGAAGCAACTCGGACCATGATTCGCACCTACGGACAAACTCCGAAACGTCTGTTCGCTAAAGCCCACCCGACCTGTCGAGTTATTAATCGAGTCGATTATAACGTCAAATCTATTAGCAAGGTTGTCGTCGTACTTAAACAAATTGTATATCATTTGTATTACATTTGCCTTATCTGATATTTCTTATTTTTCTTCTTAACGTTGTTTTATTTGTAGGACTCGAAGAGTAGCATTTTAAATAATATCCGGGGATTAAATTTCGGGCAATTTATAGGTTCTCCAAGCGGTAAGATTACTTCATACGAACATATATTTAAAACTATAAACTATTATAAATAGAGGTAATTATAGTACAAATATTATAGTAAGTTCTTTGGAGGTGTGCTGGAGTGGTCAATACGGATGTCCTGTAGCATCTTTAGTTGCTATCTCAACCGGGGAAGTATTTGGCCTTTCGCAGTGTAATGCACTATTAACTGCTTGTAGTAACCATGGCAAAGGTTTGTATATTTCATTTTTATGTTATTTTATAAATTAAAACTATTATTATTTTTAAAATGTATTTGAATTATTTAATCATTTCGAATATAAATTTTGTATTATTAGATTTTAAAGTCAAGAATATTCCTTACAAATTACATATTCAGTGTTTCATTTTTACTATTTACTATATACATTATATAACATATTATTCAAAATATAAATTGTGAATATTTTATATTCAATATATAATTTGTAATATTATATTAGTATCTTTATTATTAACCGTCAATATTTATCTATAATAATATTAATTATAAAATCACATATAATAATATATTAAATTCAGAGGGAAGAAATTCCGCAGATGCATTATGGGTAGCTATTCTGAACTGGTCGAGTAATGATGGAGTGATTCGTATAAGAAGTAAAGCCAATCAACCTCTCGTTGACTGGATGCAGTGGAGTCCTCATGAAACGGTGAAATTTATATACTTCAACAAATCTGTATAATTATATAATTCTAATTTTTCATTTTCTTTTTAATTAATAATTTCACTATTTACATTTCTTGCAGTATTTATATTTATGAATTCATCAGTGAGAAATTACTTAAATACATTTAACTTAACATATGAACTAAACATATATATATAATATATTTTATATTTGTTCAGACTATTTGAAATATCTTGTTAAATACTAACGTAACATAAAACATCAGGTGACTTGTTGCGTTGCAGCTCCTGAGTGTAATTACTTGTTTATTGCTGCAAGTTCAGGAGTTATTTCGTACTTCAAAATTAAATACAGCCCTAATAAGGTAACGGCTATTATTTGCTTCTGTTGTTACCTTATTTACAACATATATAATATTTTACATTCCAATTTCTGTTTGAATTGATAATTCTTTAATCCACAATGTCCGTGACTTCAATACAATTCTGTCGTAGAATTCGCATTTACAAATCGTCGGTACCAGCGGTATACTCTGTGGTCATTGCGATTCGGTGACCTCTCTGGTCATCAGCGATACCTTCAGTACACTGGTCAGTTGTTCTACCGACTGCACTTGCATCATTTGGGATATTAACAAGTTAGAAATTTCAAAACTATTGTTGAAAGTTACCAGTAATATTAGGAGGATTTTTTATTTATGATTATTTTTAATTCTTTTTTTAAAAATGATTATTTCTAATTTTTAATTTATACTTAATAACTTTTATTAATCAAATTCATTATCTAATCGTTTACAGATTAACGTATGTCAGGTCGATAAAATTCCATGAGACGTCCGTGGAATGCATTGCTATCAGTGAAACCATGGGTGATATTGCATCCATCTCTTACAACGGTATTTTTAATAATACATTATGTAAGATATTTTTAATAATTTAAGGTATTTTTAATAATACATTATTTAAGATATTGCATTAAAATAAAGTTGTTAATTTTTATTGTTTCTAATGCCTTTATCTTTAATAGACACACAATCAATAGATTTACTTTATTTAATCATTTTCTAATAGCGTATGACAAATAATGTTTACTTGTAGTTTATCTTTAATGGTGAATATTTATTTTTATATTTTACATTTAGAAACTTATACACTTGATTTTTTATAAAATAACTATTCGATACTAAAGTCTTATAGATCAGCTTTAATTATTAAGACATCGTACATTATTTAGAATATGTTGCATTCTCTCAAACTTCCTTTAATAATGCACCAATACAGACACAATACCACTCTTACTCACTCTTACCCTTACCCTCACCCTCACATCACTTCACTATCTATACTTCTACTTCACGCTTCACTAACAGTTTAACACAATCCCTCCTATTCTAACATACAATAATTCCTTTATACTCGTAATTTATTTTCGAATTCCATAATCCACCAAATGAAACTATAGGAGTTAACGAAATCTCTCAACACGCAAACATCTCCCCTAGCAAACCATGCAACATCCTAGATTGACCTCGCACTTCCTCTCCGCCCTCGCCACGACCCCAGTTGACCTAGTCCTCATAAGTTCCCCGACCTCCTCCCGTAGACCGTTGCAGCACTCTGGCTCTGCACAGCATCAATGCCGCCTTTATTTCATCTTACACCTGCTATGAGCGTATCAACTGCGTGACCTTCTCTTACCTGCCCGAAGGTCGTGCGATTAATGTAATAGCGGGCGGACTGGAGACCGGATGCATAAGGTCTTTACCAACTTGGCTAATTTCTAGTTCTGCTTTCCGTTTCCTAGTCTTTACGCCATTTGTTCAATAATATTATTTCATTGAATTGTAGATTATGGTGCAGTTGGGATTTGAGCGTTATTAGAGATATAGAACTGCATACCTCATCTCCTAGTCCTATTATCAGGTACAATTACTTATTAGTAATATATATAACAATTGCTTAACTAATCCTTAACCTATTACTATTTCTAATTTATTATGTTTATTCAAAAAAAGATTTTGTAATCTATATATAAATAAATATTGTTAAAATATAATTTATCTGTATATATTGTTAATGAAATTATACCATACGATATTTATAACGAACTTTTTTTTTCACAGTATTGCTTTCACTATTGATAATCAACATATGTTTTCATCTTATGAGGATGGGCGTGTGGTTGCTTGGCAACAAGCCAATATCAACAACATTCATAATTCAGTATTGAGACGCAGGCACCTGAGTAATAAGCAATTGATATTTATACCTCAGTTATGATAAAAACAAGTATTACATATTTTTATAAATCTATTTCCGACTTTCAAACACGTGTTATTTCTTTACTCTTTATTATTATATAATACATTATCAGATATCATTTAATATCTTATATTGAAATTTCATTTTAATATTTCGAAATTTATCCTTCAATTATTTAGATCTATTTATTTATATATATAAATAAATTGTTCTATATAATGAAGGATAAATGTATACTATAGTTATAAATATAGTATACTATCATCATATGTATATATATAGTAATAGTATAATATACTACAGTTATAGATAAAGTATACTAGTATTCTGTATCTATTAATTTCCATTCATAAAATGTTTTAAACTTATTTACAAATATTGGAATTCTAGCTTTACAATGAGTTTCATTCTAAAGCAATTTGTGATAATATTGTAGCTTTATTTTTATGACAATATAGTTATTGTAAAACCTTGCTATCTAAAACTTCACCTCACTACCGTCGAGCAGGTAAAAAAGACCTGATATTACTTTTTTAGAAATAATATATTTACATGGATATATAAAGAAATTGATCTATTCCACTTTCGATATTAAAAGTGGTCCTGCGATGTTTTCATGAATAACTACTTTTACTAATATATCATTTGAAAGCAATCTCGTGTATAACTTTTTATATATTGCATAACAATATATTTATATATAACTTATATATATTTATATATCGAGATATGTAAATAGAATATATATATTTATATAACTTTATATATATTGCATACCATATATTTATAAATAACTTATATATATTTATATATCGAGATATGTAAATATATATAACTTATATATATTTATATATCGAGATATGTAAATAGAATATATATATGTATATATAACTTTATATATATTGCATACCATATATTTATATATCGAGATATGTAAATATATATAACTTATATATATTTATATATCGAGATATGTAATAGAATATATATATGTATATATAACTTTATATATATTGCATAACCATATATAACTTATATATATTTATGTATCGAGATATGTAAATAGAATATATACATATGTATTAATATTTAGAGAATACATTTATTTTTAAATAGATAGTTTAATACAAAGTAATGTAAGTACAGCATTAGGTTGCTAATTAATTATATTTGATGGTAAATGTTTAACATTATAACTTTCATATTATGTGTTATATATACATTATAAAATTGTTGTCATTTTAAATATATTATTATATTTATATTATTATCTATTTATTCTACATTTTGTATGTAAACATGTATGATAAATGTATGTACTACTTTATATATACCATATATCTATGTATTTTATATATATCATATATGTTATTTATCTTAATTAATACAATATTAATGTACACATTTGAAAATTATTTTAAAAGCATTCCAGTAAACACTAATAATATTATAATATATATATAATATATATTTTTATTTTATCATGATAAAATATTAGAAATTATCCTTATTTTATATTATTTTTAATAGGACAATTTACCCTATTTTGTTATTTAATAGTTTATCTAATGTTATATTTGTAATACGATTTAAATATTATTTTCCTATTTATATTGTATATAATATATAGAATATATATTTACTGCTAAACCTATTGTGAATACATATACTAGAGTATATTAATTATAAATAATAATATATATACAATTTTATATTTATTTTAATTTAGTCATATTCGTGTTCTTTTGGTCCATTTTTTCTGTAAGATATTTAATATAAATATAATAAATAAATAGGTATATATACATATATTTAGTGATACTATTTAATTAAAATAGATGTTAATTGGCCATTTAGATTTATTTTAAAATATTCTGTATAATATATAATTTAATGTAAAGAATAACAGTAAATATACAAGAAAAATTCTAACAAATAAGTTCTTTAATATAAATATAATAAGATTAATAAATTGTAAAGTTAGTAATCAAATTATTGATATTATTACTAATTATATAAATTTGTATTGTCAATCATGAAATCATAGAAAAAATATGCATACTATTCTATGATAGATATGTGATAGATAGTATCAATTATATACCTCTATGTATATAGATTATTATAATATCTAATATAGATTTTAACCAGAATAAATAGTTAGCTGTTATATATTCTTTTATGTAATTTATACTTTCCCGATATATTGATAAAATATGTGATATAATATATAACTCAAAAACCGTGATATATATTTCATAGTGTGTAACACATATAGGTTTATATATCTAAAATATAGTAAATACACTAAATCGTATATTATTTGTTAAACATAAATAAGTAAAATATATAATTGAGAACATTTTAAATTTAAATTATTTTTTTATCTTTGGTGACCTGCGTACTGACAACGAGTATTTAGTTCAAATAGAGGTATTATCTGTAAGTAGATAGTAGAAATCTCCACTTATTATATAAATGGTATGTTTTCTGATATTAAATTATCAATGTCAATATTTAAAAAACTGAATTTAGTAACTGGAAGAATGCTCTATTAAAATAAACATGTTTTAAGATAAATAACACATTTATTTTAAACAAATTAATTTGTATATAATAAATAATA
>OZ038314.1:6362691-6383642 GCA_964035775.1 Osedax frankpressi
AAGGAGATGAATACAATACTTAATAGAGACTTTGTTAGATTTAGTTTACACTAAATATTACATAATAGACAATATAATATTCTCTACAATAATATATTTTTAATAATAATACATTCTGTATAAAAACGTCAAATACAGATTTATTTAGTCCTGCTCCGTTCTCAAGTGACAACGGAATGCGGGGGTCGGGTAACAAACAAACAAGTAGCGGAGTAATATTCTCCCACGCATTCCTTTCCCATATCTCCCGGGGCCGCTTACGACGGTCCGGATAATCGCGTTAATAACGCGATATCGTCACTCGGGTACACCTTACTGAGCGACGAACGCGCAGACGACGGATCGCGAACAATTCGCCGGGTTTCAGCTGCTAACGGATGTCAAGTGCTGGCAACGTTAGTTGGCGAAAGTGCACGGGGCCTAATATAGTTGATATATACACCATTAAATACCGTGCGCTTATACGTACATGTAGCGATGTATCATTATTATTAGTTACATGTAATTCTATTAATACAAAATTGTTTATTATTCTATAATTAAGTATACTACTTTACAATATGATAAAAAGCGTAAACTAAATATATGAGTATATATATATGTATCTATATATATGTATAATATATATATATAAATAAATGTTTAATTTGCAGGATATTTCTCCTGGTGAAATTTGTTATATAACAACGATGACTCATCATCACTATACACAGACATATATATATATATATATATATATATATATATATATATATATATATATATATATTTATATGTGTAATAGAATGTATTTAATATTCAGTCCTAAACTACTGAATCTAGATTAATTTTCAACTTCGTTTTACAGTTACCCTCCGATCAGACATTTGTAAACAATACATAAGAAAGTCATGTTAAGTTCATTGATATAAGTGATATCACTTTCCCTGTCTGCAAAACAACGCATAGAGTTGCATTCCAGTACAAAATAAATCACGATAAAAATGTATAATTTACTAAATAGTTAATTCGATGATTGGGTAGATGTGTATACTGCGATGCCATGAATTACGGTTTGCAATTACTCAATTAAGAAGTTCTCCTGTCGTGCTCAAAAGTCGTACGCAGACCTCCAGATAACGGTAAACATAATCGGCCCGGGGCCAATTGTACCACTCAGTACCGGGAGGATTTAGCTTATTCTGTGGTTTGTCGTTAGTCTTCGTGTTTACAAATATCCGGGGGACATCCGTCCGCTAGGTATCGGGAAAGTATAATTACCGCTAGATAAGAAAACATTTACGGGCAACAAATACAGTTAACTATATTCATCTGTGGATACTACACAACTACGCGAAACGAGAATATACATCTTATATAATCGGCTAGGTTCGTATATAATGAGTATGGAGATATGTTAATATTATAATTGTAATATTGATTATAGCGATATAATGTCCAGATAAAATACACACACACAAATATATATATATATATATATATATATATATATATATATATAGTATTAAAAATATATGCACCTATATATAGCTTAAATATTTAAGGTGTCACACATTTACATTTCAGAACATAACATGTGCTGACATGAAAGATAGCGACACGATGATGTATTGGTATAGGCGACAACTGCCTTCCGACGGATAAGTTACCCCGTCTCATGGCGGTAGTGTTTATAGTAACTACGTTTGTAGTAAAAGGAAATATTCTCCATCGCGTGGAAGTGAAGGTGGTAGCAGAAGGTGTAGTAGCAGCAGGGAAGATGGTCTAGAGATTGCGTTGGCTGCTGTTCATAGGGGTAGTGAAGTTGTTAGCGATCGGTAGAGGTACCAATGATGTAGTAATGTTATAGTAGTGCATGCATTAGCGTTGGTATTGTGAATGAGGTTATTATGATGTTACAGGAGGTGCTAGCGATGGGAGTAGTATAGGGATACTCGGGTTATCACAATAGTGATGGGTACTGGTTGTTTATGATGGTCGTATTGGAGTTATGTGTGATTGGTGTAGTGTAGGTTTTAGTAATAGGGGTGATAATGGCACTTGCTATAGTGGCAGTTGTATCGTTAGTGATGGGGAGGTGGGTATACTAGTTTTAGTAGTTTCTATAACGGCGGTGAGTAGTAGCATATGTGGTGACCATGGCAGATGTGATGGTTTATGTATTATCAAACAATAGAGTTCAATTAAATATAGGCCTATGTCGGCAATCGAATACCTACTACACGTATACATAATACATTAACACCCTGTACAATTTTCTAATAGATCATAAAGAAATATACTTATATATGGAATATAACTAATGCTTATATTTTTTGAATATATATATATATATATATATATATATATATATATTCGTGAGTATTCTAGCGACTACATTTAATTTTAAATAAATACAAATTACAGTAGTATCTCAAATGTCGGGATCAAAAAGTATTTATTAAAAAATATATATTTTATTCTTACAAAAATATCGTATACAATTTTAAATATTCGTGAATTAAAATCTCTGATCTGATCTATGATGATAAGTATACAATATGATATTTGATACACTGAATATCCACGAATATGTGTTCAGAATTCAAATTATTGATAATACGTATGGTTAGACTTTAGTTATATTTGATTTATCTTGAAACTATTTAACGTTTGTTCGGAAGTTTTAAACGCCAACTTATGATTTAATAAATTGATGGCAATTTGTTGATACGATTGAAGGAAATATAAATCTATTCTAGTCCAGTACCAATTTTAAAGACCTTCTACGGTCATCACCTTTATTTATGATGTAATATTGTTGTTGGATTTCAAATATATTGATTAGATATAATATTGATTGATAAATATGATACGAATTAAAATTTTAAAAATGTAATAATTCAAATATATACACATCAATAAGTATATTGGATTCTATGGAATTTCCCGACCACTTAGATTATGAGATAACCAGTTAGATTAGGGACTGACCTTTTAGATTATGAATTAACTGGTTAGATTATGTTATAACAAGATAGATTAGGATCTAAGTTGTTAGACTATGATCTAATTCGTTAGATTATAATCTAACCAGTTATATTAAAATTTAACTGGTTAGATTATTATCTAACCAGGTAGATTAGCATAGATTAGCATACTTATTTAGATTAGGACCTAAGCTATCTACCTTCAGATACCAATGTGTGTATGTCATTTTGAATTTGTATATAATTTACATTGCACATTGAACATTGTTTATTTGTTTCCAATTTATATTTTAATATTATTATAAATCTTAATTGAATTAATATATGTATGGTTTATTATTAATTCACATGTTTATTACTATTATTAATTATATATTAATAATATTTTTTAATAGTATTTTTGCATCTATACCTAGAATTTAATTAATACCAACGGACTAATGTATTATTATTATTTAAGACCATATAAATAGCTATAACTAAATTGGTTTATGGTACACCTTATAGCCAGTAGAGGGTATTCCACCGTGAACTATGACCCCTCGTCTACGGCCCATACAATAACACATGCCACATATTACATCGATTAGTGGGGGTGTTTTATTAGCCCAATTAATACTGGCACTTGTGCCTAGGTAGGTGGCGAATCTAGTGGTATTTATTTATTAATATTTATTCGCCGTTATATCCAATATCGCCCGGTAATCATCAGCAGGCATCTCCATATTGGCCTGGTTGTAGGTGCTTTCATCAACAAACGTTCCCTGGAGCGTAAGAATATCGCAGTTCCCCTTTACACTGACGAAAATATTGCGTTTTCAATCGTAATCATTTGCATGCAAGCCCGAGATACTGTGCGGTTACTGTGCGGTTACTGTGCGGTACAGTGTGCGGTTACTGTGCGGTTACTGTGCGGTTACTGTGTGCGGTTACTGTGCGGTTACTGTGCGGTTACTGTGTGCGGTTACTGTGCGGTTACTGTGCGGTTACTGTGCGGTTACTGTGCGGTTACTGTGTGCGGTTACTGTGCGGTTACTGTGCGGTTACTGTGCGGTTACTGTGCGGTTACTGTGCGGTTACTGTGAGGTTACTGTGCGGTACAGTGTGCGGTTACTGTGCGGTTACTGTGCGGTTACTGTGCGGTTACTGTGCGGTTACTGTGTGCGGTTACTGTGCGGTTACTGTGCGGTTACTGTGAGGTTACTGTGCGGTACAGTGTGCGGTTAGTGTGCGGTTACTGTGCGGTTACTGTGAGGTTACTGTGCGGTTACTGTGCGGTTACTGTGAGGTTACTGTGCGGTACAGTGTGCGGTTAGTGTGCGGTTACTGTGCGGTTACTGTGAGGTTACTGTGAGGTTACTGTGAGGTTACTGTGCGAGTACTGTGCGGTTACTGTGCGGTTAGTGTGCGGTTAGTGTGCGATTACTGTGCGGTTACTGTGCGGTTACTGTGCGGTACAGTGTGTGGTTACTGTGCGGTTACTGTGCGGTACAGTGTGCGGTTACTGTGAGGTTACTGTGCGGTACAGTGTGCGGTTACTGTGCGGTTACTGTGCGGTTACTGTGCGGTTACTGTGCGGTTACTGTGCGGTTACTGTGCGGTTACTGTGCGATTACTGTGCGGTTACTGTGCGGTTACTGTGCGGTTACTGTGCGGTTACTGTGCGGTTACTGTGAGGTTACTGTGCGGTACAGTGTGCGGTTAGTGTGCGGTTACTGTGCGGTTACTGTGAGGTTACTGTGCGGTTACTGTGCGGTTACTGTGCGGTACAGTGTGAGGTTACTGTGCGGTTACTGTGCGGTTACTGTGCGGTTACTGTGCGGTTACTGTGCGGTTACTGTGCGGTTACTGTGCGGTTACTGTGCGGTTACTGTGATGTTACTGTGCGGTTACTGTGCGGTTACTGTGCGGTTACTGTGAGGTTACTGTGCGGTACACTGTGCGGTTACTGTGCGGTTACTGTGCGGTTACTGTGCGGTTACTGTGAGGTTACTGTGCGGTTACTGTGCGGTTACTGTGCGGTACACTGTGCGGTTACTGTGCGGTTACTGTGCGGTTACTGTGCGGTTACTGTGCGGTTACTGTGCGGTTACTGTGCGGTTACTGTGCGGTTACTGTGCGGTTACTGTGCGGTTACTGTGCGGTTACTGTGAGGTTACTGTGCGGTTACTGTGCGGGTACTGTGCGGTTACTGTGCGGTTACTGTGCGGTACAGTGTGCGGTTACTGTGCGGTTACTGTGCGGTTACTGTGAGGTTACTGTGCGGTTATTGTGCGGTTACTGTGCGGTTACTGTGCGGTTACTGTGCGGTTACTGTGCGGTTACTGTGCGGTTAGTGTGAGGTTACTGTGCGGTTACTGTGCGGTTACTGTGCGGTTACTGTGAGGTTACTGTGCGGTTACTGTGAGGTTACTGTGCGGTACAGTGTGCGGTTAGTGTGCGGTTACTGTGCGGTTACTGTGAGGTTACTGTGCGGTTACTGTGCGGTTACTGTGCGGTTAGTGTGAGGTTACTGTGCGGTTACTGTGCGGTTACTGTGCGGTTACTGTGCGGTTAGTGTGAGGTTACTGTGCGGTTACTGTGCGGTTACTGTGAGGTTACTGTGCGGTTACTGTGAGGTTACTGTGCGGTACAGTGTGCGGTTAGTGTGCGGTTACTGTGCGGTTACTGTGAGGTTACTGTGAGGTTACTGTGAGGTTACTGTGCGAGTACTGTGCGGTTACTGTGCGGTTAGTGTGCGGTTAGTGTGCGATTACTGTGCGGTTACTGTGCGGTTACTGTGCGGTTACTGTGCGGTTACTGTGCGGTTACTGTGCGGTTACTGTGCGGTACAGTGTGCGGTTACTGTGCGATTACTGTGAGGTTACTGTGCGGTTACTGTGTGCGGTTACTGTGCGGTTACTGTGAGGTTACTGTGAGGTTACTGTGAGGTTACTGTGCGAGTACTGTGCGGTTACTGTGCGGTTAGTGTGCGGTTAGTGTGCGATTACTGTGCGGTTACTGTGCGGTTACTGTGCGGTACAGTGTGTGGTTACTGTGCGGTTACTGTGCGGTACAGTGTGCGGTTACTGTGAGGTTACTGTGCGGTTACTGTGCGGTTACTGTGTGGTTACTGTGCGGTACAGTGTGAGGTTACTGTGCGGTTACTGTGCGGTTAGTGTGCGGTTACTGTGCGGTTACTGTGCGGGTACTGTGCGGTTACTGTGTGGTTACTGTGCGGTTACTGTGCGGTACACTGTGCGGTTACTGTGCGGTTACTGTGCGGTTACTGTGCGGTTACTGTACAGTTACTGTGAGGTTACTGTGCGGTACAGTGTGCGGTTACTGTGAGGTTACTGTGCGGTTACTGTGCGGTTACTGTGCGGTTACTGTGTGCGGTTACTGTGCGGTTACTGTGCGGTTACTGTGCGGTTACTGTGCGGGTACTGTGCGGTTACTGTTCGGTTACTGTGCGGTTACTGTGCGGGTACTGTGCGGTTACTGTGCGGTACAGTGTGAGGTTACTGTGCGGTTACTGTGCGGTTACTGTGCGGTTACTGTGCGGTTACTGTGCGGTTACTGTGCGGTTACTGTGCGGTTACTGTGCGGTTACTGTGCGGTTACTGTGCGGTTACTGTTCGGTTACTGTGCGGTTACTGTGCGGGTACTGTGCGGTTACTGTGCGGTACAGTGTGAGGTTACTGTGCGGTTACTGTGCGGTTACTGTGCGGTTACTGTGCGGTTACTGTGCGGTTACTGTGCGGTTACTGTGCGGTACAGTGTGTGGTTACTGTGCGGGTACTGTGCGGTTACTGTGAGGTTACTGTGAGGTTACTGTGCGGTACAGTGTGCGGTTACTGTGAGGTTACTGTGCGGTTACTGTGTGCGGTTACTGTGCGGTTACTGTGCGGTTACTGTGAGGTTACTGTGCGGTTACTGTGCGAGTACTGTGCGGTTACTGTGCGGTTAGTGTGCGGTTAGTGTGCGATTACTGTGCGGTTACTGTGCGGTTACTGTGCGGTTACTGTGCGGTACAGTGTGCGGTTAGTGTGCGGTTACTGTGCGGTTACTGTGCGGTTACTGTGCGGTTACTGTGAGGTTACTGTGAGGTTACTGTGCGGTTACTGTGCGGTTACTGTGCGGTTACTGTGCGGTTACTGTGCGGTTACTGTGAGGTTACTGTGCGGTACAGTGTGCGGTTAGTGTGCGGTTACTGTGCGGTTACTGTGAGGTTACTGTGCGGTTACTGTGCGGTTACTGTGAGGTTACTGTGCGGTACAGTGTGCGGTTAGTGTGCGGTTACTGTGCGGTTACTGTGAGGTTACTGTGCGGTTACTGTGCGGTTACTGTGCGGTTACTGTGCGGTTACTGTGCGGTTACTGTGCGGTTACTGTGCGGTTACTGTGCGGTTACTGTGCGGTTACTGTGAGGTTACTGTGCGGTTAGTGTGCGGTTACTGTGCGGTACAGTGTGCGGTTACTGTGCGGTTACTGTGCGGTTACTGTGCGGTTACTGTGCGGTTACTGTGCGGTTAGTGTGCGGTTACTGTGCGGTTACTGTGCGGTTACTGTGCGGTTACTGTGAGGTTACTGTGCGAGTACTGTGCGGTTACTGTGCGGTTATTGTGAGGTTACTGTGCGGTTACTGTGCGGTTACTGTGCGGTTACTGTGCGGTTACTGTGCGGTACAGTGTGCGGTTACTGTGAGGTTACTGTGCGGTTACTGTGAGGTTACTGTGAGGTTACTGTGCGGTACAGTGTGCGGTTAGTGTGCGGTTACTGTGCGGTTACTGTGAGGTTACTGTGAGGTTACTGTGAGGTTACTGTGCGGTTACTGTGAGGTTACTGTGCGGTACAGTGTGCGGTTAGTGTGCGGTTACTGTGCGGTTACTGTGAGGTTACTGTGCGGTTACTGTGCGGTTACTGTGCGGTTACTGTGTGCGGTTACTGTGCGGTTACTGTGCGGTACAGTGTGTGGTTACTGTACAGTTACTGTGCGGTTATTGTGCGGTTACTGTGCGGTTACTGTGCGATTACTGTGAGGTTACTGTGTGATAAGTGTGCGGTTACTGTGCGGTACAGTGTGCGGTTAGTGTGCGGTTACTGTGCGGTTACTGTGCGGTTACTGTGCGGTTACTGTGCGGGTACTGTGCGGGTACTGTGCGGGTACTGTGCGGTTACTGTGAGGTTACTGTGAGGTTACTGTGAGGTTACTGTGCGAGTACTGTGCGGTTACTGTGCGGTTAGTGTGCGGTTAGTGTGCGATTACTGTGCGGTTACTGTGCGGTTACTGTGCGGTTACTGTGCGGTACAGTGTGCGGTTAGTGTGCGGTTACTGTGCGGTTACTGTGCGGTTACTGTGCGGTTACTGTGAGGTTACTGTGCGGTTACTG
The DNA here is from genome assembly GCA_964035775.1 of Osedax frankpressi. Taxonomy (NCBI): domain Eukaryota; kingdom Metazoa; phylum Annelida; class Polychaeta; order Sabellida; family Siboglinidae; genus Osedax; species Osedax frankpressi. Next base: position 6,371,032 of record OZ038314.1, read on the forward strand.
TGAGGTTACTGTGCGGTTACTGTGCGGTTACTGTGCGGTTATTGTGCGGTTACTGTGCGGTTACTGTGCGATTACTGTGAGGTTACTGTGTGATAAGTGTGCGGTTACTGTGCGGTTACTGTGCGGTACAGTGTGCGGTTACTGTGCGGTTACTGTGCGGTTACTGTGAGGTTACTGTGCTGTTACTGTGCGGTTACTGTGCGGTTACTGTGCGATTACTGTGCGGTTACTGTGCGGTTACTGTGCGGTTATTGTGCGGTTACTGTGCGGTTACTGTGCGATTACTGTGAGGTTACTGTGTGATAAGTGTGCGGTTACTGTGCGGTTACTGTGCGGTTACTGTGCGGGTAATGTGCGGTTACTGTGCGGTTACTGTGCGGTTACTGTGCGGTTACTGTGCGGTTACTGTGCGGTTACTGTGCGGTTATTGTGCGGTTACTGTGCGGTTACTGTGCGATTACTGTGAGGTTACTGTGTGATAAGTGTGCGGTTACTGTGCGGTACAGTGTGCGGTTACTGTGCGGTTACTGTGCGGTTACTGTGCGGGTAATGTGCGGTACAGTGTGCGGTTACTGTGCGGTTACTGTGCGGTTACTGTGCGGTTACTGTGCGGTTACTGTGCGGTTACTGTGCGGGTAATGTGCGGTTACTGTGCGGTTACTGTGAGGTTACTGTGAGGTTACTGTGCGGTACAGTGTGCGGTTAGTGTGCGGTTACTGTGCGGTTACTGTGCGGTTACTGTGCGGTTACTGTGCGGGTACTGTGCGGGTACTGTGCGGGTACTGTGCGGTTACTGTGAGGTTACTGTGAGGTTACTGTGAGGTTACTGTGCGAGTACTGTGCGGTTACTGTGCGGTTAGTGTGCGGTTAGTGTGCGATTACTGTGCGGTTACTGTGCGGTTACTGTGCGGTTACTGTGCGGTACAGTGTGCGGTTAGTGTGCGGTTACTGTGCGGTTACTGTGCGGTTACTGTGCGGTTACTGTGAGGTTACTGTGCGGTTACTGTGCGGTTACTGTGCGGTTAGTGTGCGGTTAGTGTGCGATTACTGTGCGGTTACTGTGCGGTTACTGTGCGGTTACTGTGCGGTACAGTGTGCGGTTAGTGTGCGGTTACTGTGCGGTTACTGTGCGGTTACTGTGCGGTTACTGTGAGGTTACTGTGCGGTTACTGTGAGGTTACTGTGCGGTTACTGTGCGGTTACTGTGCGGTTATTGTGCGGTTACTGTGCGGTTACTGTGCGATTACTGTGAGGTTACTGTGTGATAAGTGTGCGGTTACTGTGCGGTTACTGTGCGGTACAGTGTGCGGTTACTGTGCGGTTACTGTGCGGTTACTGTGAGGTTACTGTGCTGTTACTGTGCGGTTACTGTGCGGTTACTGTGCGATTACTGTGCGGTTACTGTGCGGTTACTGTGCGGTTATTGTGCGGTTACTGTGCGGTTACTGTGCGATTACTGTGAGGTTACTGTGTGATAAGTGTGCGGTTACTGTGCGGTTACTGTGCGGTTACTGTGCGGGTAATGTGCGGTTACTGTGCGGTTACTGTGCGGTTACTGTGCGGTTACTGTGCGGTTACTGTGCGGTTACTGTGCGGTTATTGTGCGGTTACTGTGCGGTTACTGTGCGATTACTGTGAGGTTACTGTGTGATAAGTGTGCGGTTACTGTGCGGTACAGTGTGCGGTTACTGTGCGGTTACTGTGCGGTTACTGTGCGGGTAATGTGCGGTACAGTGTGCGGTTACTGTGCGGTTACTGTGCGGTTACTGTGCGGTTACTGTGCGGTTACTGTGCGGTTACTGTGCGGTTACTGTGCGGTTACTGTGCGGTTACTGTGCGGTTACTGTGCGGTTACTGTGAGGTACAGTGTGCGGTTACTGTGCGGTTACTGTGCGGTTACTGTGAGGTTACTGTGAGGTTACTGTGCGGTTACTGTGCGGTTACTGTGCGGTTACTGTGCGATTACTGTGCGGTTACTGTGCGGTTACTGTGCGGTTACTGTGCGGTTACTGTGCGGTTACTGTGCGGTTACTGTGCGGTTACTGTGCGGTTACTGTGCGGGTACTGTGCGGTTACTGTGCGGTTACTGTGCGGTTACTGTGCGGTTACTGTGCGGTTACTGTGCGGTTACTGTGCGGTTACTGTGCGGTTACTGTGCGGTTACTGTGCGGTTACTGTGAGGTTACTGTGCGGTTACTGTGCGGTTACTGTGCGGGTACTGTGCGGTTACTGTGCGGTTACTGTGCGGTTACTGTGAGGTTACTGTGCGGTTACTGTGCGGTTACTGTGCGGTTACTGTGTTGTTACTGTGCGGTTACTGTGCGGTTACTGTGCGGTACACTGTGCGGTTACTGTGCGGTTACTGTGCGGTTACTGTGCGGTTACTGTGCGGGTACTGTGCGGTTACTGTGCGGTTACTGTGCGGTACACTGTGCGGTTACTGTGCGGTTACTGTGCGGTACAGTGTGCGGTTACTGTGCGGTTACTGTGAGGTTACTGTGCGGTTACTGTGCGGTTACTGTGCGGTTAATGTGAGGTTACTGTGCGGTTACTGTGCGGTTACTGTGCGGTTACTGTGCGGTTACTGTGCGGTTACTGTGCGGTTACTGTGCGGTTACTGTGCGGTTAATGTGCGGTTACTGTGCGATTACTGTGCGGTTACTGTGCGGTTACTGTGCGGTTACTGTGCGGTTACTGTGCGGTTACTGTGCGGTTACTGTGCGGTTACTGTGCGGTTACTGTGCGGTACAGTGTGCGGTTACTGTGCGGTTACTGTGCGGTTACTGTGCGGTTACTGTGCGGTACAGTGTGCGGTTACTGTGCGGTACAGTGTGCGGTTACTGTGCGGTTACTGTGCGGTTACTGTGCGGTTACTGTGCGGGTACTGTGCGGTTACTGTGCGGTTACTGTGCGGTACACTGTGCGGTTACTGTGCGGTACACTGTGCGGTTACTGTGCGGTACAGTGTGCGGTTACTGTGCGGTTACTGTGCGGTTACTGTGCGGTTACTGTGCGGTTAATGTGCGATTACTGTGTGGTTACTGTGCGGTTACTGTGAGGTAACTGTGCGGTTACTGTGCGGTTACTGTGCGGTTACTGTGCGGTTACTGTGCGGTTACTGTGAGGTACAGTGTGCGGTTACTGTGCGGTTACTGTGCGGTTACTGTGCGGTTACTGTGCGGTTAATGTGCGATTACTGTGTGGTTACTGTGCGGTTACTGTGCGGTTACTGTGCGGTTACTGTGAGGTACAGTGTGCGGTTACTGTGCGGTTACTGTGCGGTTACTGTGTGGTTACTGTGCGATTACTGTGCGGTTACTGTGCGGTTACTGTGCGGGTACTGTGAGGTTACTGTGCGGTTACTGTGCGGTTACTGTGCGGTTACTGTGCGGTTACTGTGCGATTACTGTGCGGTTACTGTGCGGTTACTGTGCGGTACAGTGTGCGGTTACTGTGCGGTTACTGTGATGTTACTGTGATGTTACTGTGCGGTTACTGTGAGGTTAGTGTGCGATTACTGTGCGGTTACTGTGCGGTTACTGTGCGATTACTGTGCGGTTACTGTGCGGTTACTGTGCGGTTACTGTGCGGTTACTGTGCGGTTACTGTGCGGTTACTGTGCGATTACTGTGCGGTTACTGTGCGGTTACTGTGCGGTTACTGTGCGGTTACTGTGCGGTTACTGTGCGGTTACTGTGCGGTTACTGTGCGGTTACTGTGCGGTTACTGTGCGGTTACTGTGCGGTTACTGTGCGGTTACTGTGCGGTTACTGTGCGGTTACTGTGCGGTTACTGTGCGATTACTGTGCGGTTACTGTGCGGTTACTGTGCGGTTACTGTGCGGTTACTGTGCGGTTACTGTGCGATTACTGTGCGGTTACTGTGCGGTTACTGTGCGGTTACTGTGCGGTACAGTGTGCGGTTACTGTGCGGTTACTGTGCGGTTACTGTGCGGTTACTGTGCGGTTACTGTGCGGTTACTGTGCGGTTACTGTGCGGTTACTGTGCGATTACTGTGCGGTTACTGTGCGGTTACTGTGCGGTTACTGTGCGGTTACTGTGCGGTTACTGTGCGGTTACTGTGCGGTACAGTGTGCGGTTACTGTGAGGTTACTGTGAGGTTACTGTGCGGTTACTGTGCGGGTACTGTGCGGTTACTGTGAGGTTACTGTGCGGTTACTGTGCGGTTACTGTGCGGTTACTGTGAGGTTACTGTGAGGTTACTGTGCGGTTACTGTGTGGTTACTGTGCGGTTACTGTGCGGTTACTGTGCGGTTACTGTGCGGTTACTGTGCGGTACAGTGTGCGGTTACTGTGCGGTTACTGTGCGGGTACTGTGCGGTTACTGTGCGGTTACTGTGCGGTACACTGTGCGGTTACTGTGCGGTTACTGTGCGGTTACTGTGCGGTTACTGTGCGGTACACTGTGCGGTTACTGTGCGGTACAGTGTGCGGTTACTGTGCGGTTACTGTGCGGTTACTGTGCGGTTACTGTGCGGGTACTGTGCGGTTACTGTGCGGTTACTGTGCGGTACACTGTGCGGTTACTGTGCGGTACACTGTGCGGTTACTGTGCGGTACAGTGTGCGGTTACTGTGCGGTTACTGTGCGGTACAGTGTGCGGTTACTGTGCGATAAGTGTGCGGTTACTGTGCGGTATAGATGAGATCACGATGAGTTCATTACTATGTAAAACCATATCCATATACATACACGTGTAGTATATATATTATATTGTATTACGGATACTATAAGAAACAATGTAATAATTTCTATATATGCCTTTACTTAGAATACGATCAACTTTATAGAGGTTCTAAGTAATGAATTATAGTAAAACAATTAAAATTCACATAACGGATATAAGATACGGTTACACCTCTATAACTGACTAGCAACACTGTGGGTTGTACAGTGTACAATGTACGGTGTACAATGTACTGTGTACAGTGTACAGTGTACAGTGTACGGTGTACGGTGTACGGTGTACTGTGTACGGAGTACTTTGTACGATGTATAAGGTACGGTGTACGGTGTACGGTGTACAGTGTACAATGTACATTGTACAGTGTACGGTGTACGGTGTACGGTGTACGGTGTACGGTGTACGGTGTACGGTGTACGGTGTACAATGTACATTGTACAGTGTACGGTGTACGGTGTACGGTGTATGGTGTACGGTGTACGGTGTACGGTGTACGGTGTACGGTGTACGGTGTACGGTGTACGGTGTACGGTGTACGGCGTACGGTGTACGGTGTACGGTGTACGGTGTACGGTGTACGGTGTACGGTGTACGGTGTACGGTGTACGGTGTACGGTGTACGGTGTACGGTGTACGGTGTACGGTGTACGGTGTACGGTGTACGGTGTACGGTGTACGGTGTACGGTGTACGGTGTACGGTGTACGGTGTACGGTGTACGGTGTACGGTGTACGGTGTACGGTGTACGGTGTACGGTGTACGGTGTACGGTGTACGGTGTACGGTGTACGGTGTACGGTGTACGGTGTACGGTGTACGGTGTACAGTGTACGGTGTACGGTGTACGGTGTACGGTGTACGGTGTACGGTGTACAGTGTACGGTGTACGGTGTACGGTGTACGATGTACACCATGATACAGTGCACACCATATCAATACAGTTCCGTACACTGTATAGTGTACATTGTACACTGTACATTGTACACTGGGGGCACCAGGGAGGTGCATAAAGTATTAATCCTGAAATCGTTGTCGATGTGATATCGTCTATCTGACGAGGACTAAAGAGTTACGGAGATAATGGGCCGTGGGGAGAAAACCCATGCCAATTCATCATTTTAGCGACAGGTTGTGTATCTTTCATTGTTAACGTCCGTTGCCGCGTGTTTTAACACCATTGTTACCGCGTATTGTTCTACGTACGATATGCATTGTGTAATATACGTACAGTGTTAATGTAAACTGTACGATGTATACAATAAAAATACAATGTATATCGTATAGGGTAATTACACGGAATATTGTAATTTATAGCGCAATAGTGTAATGTGAACACCCAGCAAGTACTAATTGGTAATTACCATAGTTAATTGTATAAGTAACGATATTGAAATTAAGTATAGGAAATATCTTTATTATTTGTTTGTTAGCATATTAAGGGAATTTAAAATTATTGAATTTATAATTTCTAATATCGTAAAGAATTTATATTAAAGAATTTCTAATTATAACTATAATTATACTATAGAATATAAAATACAAGGTGTAATTTATAATCAAATACCACTACATAAGAGTATTTTATCTTCTTATATATTTATTTATAATATATCATTATTGTAATAACACTTATAAAATAATACAAACTATATTATGAGTATATTTGTCAATGTATATCTTACATTATTAATAATTAGATATTATTATTTTTGTTTTTCATTTAAAATAGTTGATGCAAGTTATAATTTACATTATTATGATGAAGCATTAGAGATGATCATACAACATCGTCAGATCATCATAAGATAATCATTATTAGGCATTGAATTAGGTCATTTATAAATATAAATAAATAACGATGTTATATGTCAATTTGTTCAGTGAATTCATATATTTTATATCATAATTGGTGGGTAAGGTAATAATATTATTTAAATAATATATCGACTAATTTCCTTGAATTATAAGTCAAACACTACATTTACTGATGTATATCTTTTTACGTGTCGGTGAAATTAATTGAACTTTAAACTATAGTTTAATTACTTTCGCCTACAGGGAAACAGATAAACATGAATGTATACAAGAGTTTATTGATGGTAAAGGCAATAAACATTAATTCGTTGTCGCTCATTAGTGTATGCACACCTTGTTCATTGAACCGTGTCCTAATTAGCCGCCTTTGACTAATTACGAGGAGTGCCATCGCAGGCTAGCAGAACGATGGTTCATTATGATAAGTAGGCGGGCGACGGGGCGTGGCTAAGGAGGCGTGACTACGCGGGGCGGGCGTTCGCGATAGTAACAGACGCCCGCATCGCTAAGATCACATCTGGCATATGTATGCGAGGTGTTCTGCCAACGCCAGCTGTTGTTATTGCTGCGGGTACGCGCTGTGTCGCGAGTGTGGCGTGTGCGCGAGCGTGGCGTGTGCACGAGAGCGAAATAGAGAGAGAGTATAAACGCTCTGTCGGCCGGTATTCTAAGTTTTTTGTTAGCATTTGAGTATAGGTCGTCGTAAAGTTCTAACAGTCTTGTCGTTACTCCGTAAGCTTTCCTACTAACTGCAACGATTATATATAGAAATCATGTCGAGTACATCTTTAATTAGTCTTCGAGATCTGTCGAGTTAGTAAATCACGAGTGCGCATTCATTTAATATCGAATACCATTTGCTATCGATTTCATTAAGAATTTCAAACAGTACATACGAAATGGGTAACTTTAATACGATATGTTTATTTAACACTATATAGTTGATACGATTACAGTTTACAGTATACATAGTACATTATACCATTCGAATATCTTAAATTAGCTTGCTCTAGATAGTATTCCAGACTGATGCAATGTTACGAGAAAATGTCTAGTCATTTGTTTACTGAGATATTGATTTATCGATAAAATCTAAAAAGTATGCAATATTATGTAATAGCAATTATGTTATAACAGTTATGCAACATTAAGTAATATAGCGATGAAGACATATAGTTAGTTATTAATAATCACTGACTATTATTGCAAAATATGTAATAAAATAGATAAGATTTCAAAGATATATGAGATATCATGATAAATAAAGTTTGCTTTTTAAATGTTTTTCTGTTGTACTTATTTTATGATTATATGTATATATAATTTATATGCATATACATATATAAAGCTAGAAACTAAACTTATATTTTAAACTATAGTTTTACATAAGAGTGTTAAATGAAACCATGTACATTGTACAATATACATTGTACATTGTACAGTGTACACTGTACATTTTACATGTAAAATATACAATGTATACTACATATTGTACGTGAATAAAATATGTTATATTTTATATAATTTTAACAATATTATATATATATATATATATATATATATAACACTATATTATATAAACAACAATGACAATAAAGGAGATATATATCTACAGTTTTCTCATTGTATAAAATGTATAGTAATGTATAGTGTACATTAGTGTACTATAGTATACACTGTACACTGTACAGTGTACACTGTACACTACAAATTAGGGAGCTTACATTGTACTACGTATACTATATATTGTCATTAACTTGGCATACTCTATATTATATACATTATACTATACACTGCACATTATGAAGACCAATTTCTAGGATATATTCAGTGATTGGACACTATTTTACCTCGCACCAATGCTCTGTATTAGTGCTATATCCAATGCTCTGTATTAGTGAACTATCTAACGGTAGGGTGACACTTGACACCTGACACCTGTCACGCTAACGTACCGGTGGAACGTGCACCTGTCACCCTGCCGCAGGTGTTATGTAACATCCGGTCATATGTCAATCACATCTGGGATCTCACCTAGACGCGGTTCCGATTGTAAGTATTATTGTTTGATCACCTTAAAATATATCGACGCGTTATAATTCGTGTTTACTGTAGAGCGAAGAAGATATTTACGTATGTTATAGTATGCCAAGAATATCCTTTTAATCGTCGTGTCATTATAGATTTATAACCGCATATCTCTGTATTACTTGGAGACCCAGTTCAATATTTCCAACTGTCGTCCGTTCCAAACGGAATCGCTTTTTTGTTTAATAAATAATAATGCTCGCTAATGTGTAACTCAATCATAATTGTATCAAACAATGGCATATATTAATATATTCCTACCCAGTGCTATATTTACACTATATCGTTTAATACGAGAGTCTGAGTTGACATACATAGTATCTAAATATATGTATGGTGCAAGCTATTCACACGGTGATACATATTTAATTACGTACATACTAACCAAACCCAAGTAGAGAGAGAGAGAGAGAGAGAGAGAGAGAGAGAGAGAGAGAGAGAGAGAGAGAGAGAGAGAGAGAGAGAGAGAGAGAGAGAGAGAGAGAGAGAGAGAGTTCTCACAAATAGAGTGTAAATATAAAGCCCTTTCTTAAGAAATTAGATAATACCTATTGTTAAACCGTACTCGGTGGTCAACGTCCATCACTATTTAGCCACGTCGTGTATTAAGTTTATTTATAGACAAACTAGAATATAATCTACTATCGAAATCAATCAGCTATTGGTTTACATTCCTTTGTGTACCTTTACATGTAAACACGAGTTTTATAATATTGAGTATTAGATAGTCTTTGTATACCAGTCGGTAATGTTTCCAATGGATCTAATAAGTGTTGAACATTATATCTTTATAATGTAATTGTTCTCGTCAAATATATATCAATGTATACTAATACAATGTTATTGACGACTTTAATTACAAAGTATATTAACTGACAATGATATTAGAATATTACTTAATGTGTATTACTATTACTTATTTTGTATTTTCACGTGTTACTAAGTGAAGGTTATTATTTGTTTATAATAATATCAATAATGATATAATAATATCATATGAATTAAAAAAAACAATAGTCTGCATTTTCAAACGTATTCCAGTAATTGGGGTATAACACTTACGCTAGACACTAGTCTGTTTTTGCGTTCTATTTAATTAATTCAGATTTAAAGTACAATTCTAATACATCTGGAAATCGTTATTTTCCTGTTTAGTAGAATTACGTAATATATAAACTAGATTGCAGATGCAGTTCCGGTATTGCATAACATTCGTAAATGTAATACCATCTGCACTTTATTCACCGCATGTACTCTTGTATTGTAGTAACCCTCGTAATACGGAACATGATGCAGATTATAACGTACAATGTACATTGTACACTGTACACTATAATCTATAATGTACACTATAATCTATTCATAAATTGCATTTAGTTGTATTTTAATTACTTTCATCCAATAGAGTGTTATCATTTGAAATCTCTTACTAGATTATCGATTATTATCTAATATAACAAACCGAACAAAGATATGTAAATAACACAATAATTATGAATGCAATAGTAGTATATCCTACTAATAAGTAAAATGTGACATGCCCATACTATAGTAATATATATATATATATATATATATATATATATATATATATATATATATATATATATTACACACATACACACACATATATAGACATATATACACACATACACACACACACACACACATATATATATATATATATATATATATATATATATATATATATATACACACACACATATATATATATACATATATATATATATATATATATATATACATACACACATACACACACATACACACACATACACACATACACACACACACACACACATATATATATATATTATATAACTTATAATACAACATTATCTAAATTATTATTTAAATCTATATGTATGTAACATTTCACTACCTGTATTTTATTAATGAAATTGCATGAATATCTATTTTGAACACGGTATTCTCTTATAGGTACTAATGTAGTAATCTCCGTACTCGTGGGTACCCTCTAGACACGCGATGTAATTCGATGGTACTACCAGCCTTACCAGCGGTACCGAACAATGGTGTGGTTACTTGTACTCCTATTGACCACCGTAAGTACCATATGTTCCCGCTAAACATATGGAGTGCGTTCCTAGTGCTTCCTCGCCTACTCCTCGCCCTCCCCGTACACGTTTTCCCAGGCACTCTCATTACAAGCCCGGATGTTAACTCATTCGCAGATGTTAGCAGAGCTAGCGATGCCAAGGTTCGCACCTCGCGCGAAAAGTAGCGATGTAACCATACTGACTAGCGCATTGTACATTAGCCATTAACTATGAAGTTTCAACCCCATTCAGTAAACACATACGCGATTTATATTCGCTATAAATGTTCAGTAATCAGCTTTTCCTTTAGTTTACACATTCGAAATCAATAGATTTATAATTCACCTTTATAATTAATTATATATATATATAGTGTGTAGAGGTGCTATTTTAATTTTAATTTCGATTTAAAATGTTTGTTTATTTGGATGCACTTAAAATTAACAAGTTGATGCGAATACATAATTGTTATATATTAAAAAAAGATATATATCATGATATTTTATTTTGTAATAAAATGCATAATTATATAATAGTTACATAATGAGAATCCGATAAATGTACTCTCGTTTATAAAATGATAACAACTCGATATTGTAAACGTAATACAGATTCATACGTGTTCATAACTACTGAATTTTCTATATTAGAGAATGCTTCTTTAACCCTACATGGGTTTTAAAACCAGGTGAGTATCTGTTTATTCAGTACGTTAATTATATTGTATACTATCTAGTATACAATACTATGCAATAGTTTGTAGTGTCATGCATGTAATGTATTGTAAAACTGAATAATGTAATGGGCATTGCATAGAACTGCGTATTTCGTCTCTAATCAATTGACAGCTGGTGATTTGTTAGACACGCCCCGGCTCCCCATTAGTCACGTGCCATTAACACGTGACACTGATCAATATTGACATGTGATAGATGACTTTTGAAGTTGTTCTGGTTTCGACGAGATATCAGTTGACCACTACTACTTAATAATTAACCGTTAAATATATTACTCTATTTCATGGAACATATGTATTCTAAGATTATTGATAACAGGTGGTTTCATTTGTTATAGTATTGTTATTTGTTTATACAATTAATTATTATATAGAATTGTATTAACAAATATATTTTTATAATTGGAAATAATTATAATTTATTTATACTTTAAATAATTTACAACACTCTCTATCGTAGTTACAGTTTCTCCGTGGATCCGGAGTAGTAGTTAAGTAGTGCGAGGGGGGATTGCATAAGGATCGTAGATTAATAGGTGCGGCCTAAGTGGAGTGGCCTACCCAACAGCCTACCCAGCAGCATACCCAGCAGCTGTAGGCCGAACATTATAAACAACTACTCGGAAGGTGTGTTCACCATATGATACGAGCTCATTACAGAGCTCAGGGATGCCGAGCAGGTGATATGCGTTTCTAGACTTAATTAGCATTAGTCAGCATTTTTTCCAATTACCATATATGGTTCTCCCCGTGAGCTTGTATATGAGATCGCAACTGTGAATTATATAATACTATTGGTCACGTATTGAATTGCTATGCTAATGCATTATCTAGCATATGCGTTGTTCTGAACAAAATGATTTGTAGATCACATACATATATAAAATATATATATAAATATAATAATATACATACATGTATATATATATGTATATTATATATATATATATTAAATATATATATATATGTATATTATATATATATAAGTATATATATATATATACACATAAGAATATTGGATTTTCTTTTCTAATCTTGCATTATGCAATATTGTTTTACATGCTCTTTACATCTGTCTTATATTTCTTATCCTCCTTCGCTATCTTCTAAGTATCTTCTTTATTAAACTCACCTCGCATATGATATATAATATGAATAAATAATCTCTCTCTCTCTCTCTCTCTCTC
>OZ038314.1:6383842-6403842 GCA_964035775.1 Osedax frankpressi
TATATATGTATATATACGTATATATATATTTATAATACAAATCTATAGACTTTTAATATGTGTAAATCTAAATAATTATAATGTATATAAATATACAGAAATGTACTACATGTATAACTATAGGATTGTAATATAGCATTGTAATACACGTGTACCTAATACTTTGTTGGATACTTATTCCAGCACAGTAACGTAATGTATTTGATTATCTGTATGCCCTATAATCCTTATACTCTCTGCTATACAGAAATACAATATTACTGAATTCCGATACAAATCAAAAATTCTTATTTTTTTTACGTCGAACATGTAACTGCAATAGATATCCTCCATTGACGTAGTACTATTGTTATGTATTGTTCTGTGAATATTGGCAATTATTATGCACGTAGCCTATTGTTATTCGAGTTTAGTCGACGATAATATTGAATGAACATGTGTGTACAGTGTACAGTGTACAATGTACATTGTACAGTGTACAGTGTACACTGTACAATGTATACCCGGCACAATTTCATACTCCCTCCGACCCCTCTCGGGTAGTGCGAATTATGTCCTAAACATTATAGTTTTTTTTGATCAAGCTTTGTTTTCTAATTTAGCCGGATCTAGATTTACCATAAATCCAGTTGGCCACTTTTCCCCCCAACTTTTGTATTACTACCCTTTCTCACACTTAATTAATTGTTGTCTAATTATTGGCTAAAATTATAGGCTCACTTGATTATTTCCTAATCTACCCTATATTCTTCTCACCCGTTTGATGACACATAATTCCACTTAACTTTTAACATATTTGCATGTGTATTTCCATGATTAGTATCCATATAATTAAATAATACACTCGCTAATAAGTATCCTTCTCATGCACCAAATATAGTTTTAAATTATTTTATGAAAACAACTCTTTGTAGTATTCTGAAAACAAGTATCCGAATGTCTATGGACATTACTCACGTATCTATCCAGTTCAATCTTGTTCAGTTTTTAAATACCAATCAGCTCGAAATATTTCTTTGAGGAATTTGCAAATAGATTACTACATTAGTTTCATAGAATTATTTGATTTCATATTTGGAGTCCGTTGTTGGTACATTATACATAGATTATATATAGACTTGTATAAATACAATGTCCAATAGACAATGTTCATCTTTAATATTTATATCGCATCATTTTAAGTGATTGATTAATTTAGTACAGAGATTATCAACTCTTCGCTGACTATAAACACAATTCTAACATTGTTTATATCGTATATATTATTCGTCTGTTAAAACTTTACAATCGCCAGGTAGTGTCGTTTATGAAAGATCGATTACAGCACAGCGATATCAGTTTAATATTTATATGGCTTATTTACATTTCATTTAATATTAATTTTCAACCGATTCACGTATTTGTTGCAACTATATATTGAATCTATGTTGCAAGTATCTTCACTAACAGTGCCTTTTTACGTTTAATCTTTTGCTGAAAATGTATCGTGGTGAGATGCCTGAGAAACCAACGTAAACTCATTAATGTATTCAAAGTGGTAATTCCATCTCCTGAACCCGGAGCCCAGTAGTTACACGAAATGCATTATGTCCACTAAAATCTCAAATTCCACTTTCCCTTTTCGCGTATTAACTATTATCTAACATCACACTTGACGCCAGGTCTCAAATTCCACAACTGATCACTTTCACTGTTCGCTTATTAACTATTATCTAACATCACACTTGACACCAGGTCTCACAGATCGCAAATGGAGAAGTATGACAAAATGAACAGGATAGGTGAAGGCGCCTACGGCGTGGTGTACAGGTGTAGAAATAAGGACACAGGTAAGCGTAACCCTACTTGAAGTGATGGCGGGTTGTGTTCATCTGGGTGTAGTTTGTGCGAATAGATACGAGATAATGGCGTACATTACGCATTGTTCACAGATTGTGCCCTTTACGTGTGTATAGAAACACTCTAGTATTGAGTAGCATCTGTTTACTTAAGTTATATATACCTACATATAAATGGAGTGTCTGGTTTTATAATGTCTGGTTACATAATTAGTTATATATCATACCCTTTTAATTGTTCAGCATTATTTATACATAGCTATAGCTACATTTTATAGACTTCAATAAATACTAATATATATTGAATATGAAAATAAATAAGTGATGATTCCTAATACTTCATAATGTGATCGTATGTTAACGTGTATTTCTACTACAGGGATCTATAAATTCGTAATATTAGCTTTATTATAATTAAGTAACATATTTTAGGTAGTATTTCAGTCAAATATTAGCAGTTGGAGAGTTATTTACATTATTAACAACGTGTTATTAATTGTTTACTTTATTAAAAGTAATGTTAATTAATTATTAGGTGGAATTAGTTTATAGATAGTATTACAATTATCATAATTTTGATAATTAAAATTGTACATAGCAAAATATATATGTAATATTTTACTGTAATAATATGTAAACAAATATTTATGTAGCCGAAATATTAATTGTGACATTAATCTTGTAATTGTTATACGGAACGGTTAATGAAATAAATATAATTAGCTTAAGGTATTAAACTTTGCGAGTATTAATTATAATATACGAATTAATATAATAAGATTCAACACGATATTAAGAATATAAAAATATAACAATGCATCGCAAGATTCGGAATAATATTATATTAAATTGTAAGTAGAGTAATCAAAAACATATTTATGATAATACTGAACATTTGTTAACATAACACCAGGATAATTAGACTTCGGTCTACGTTGTGTAACCTAGTTACCCAATGATGCTGTTACGAAATGCATATGGTTATGCAACATACATGAATTATTGAAAATTATATTCGATAAAATAGAGCAGCAGAAATAACGAATCGATATCGCGATCGAATTCATTCGATATATGTTCAATAACGGAGTTATTGACGGATGTTATGCAATCGACAACATAATCCGCAGCCCTGCCAGGGCATACATGCACACGCACGCGTATACATGTAGTTATGTAGTGGTGTTCTTATAAATGTATAAGTGTTATTTCTAAATATCAATTTATATATGTAATCGTTTGTGTCCAAATCGAAGTGTATGACGTAATCGAGTTTTTGCTGCCCCCAGGGGCGCTAGTGGCTATTAAGAAGTTCGTGGAGAGCGAAGACGACCCTCTGATAAAGAAAATTGCGATGAGGGAGATCCGCATGCTTAAGGTTGGACGATTGTGCTGGTCTAGACGTTATACGTAGCGGGCAATACAAAGCATTGTATTCGAAATCGCTATTTTGCGAAGTCAGTTATTTGAACACGTCATTCATTTACAATTCTAAGCAAGCATTTAATATGCGCGTTCATAAATATTTCTTACACTACTCTGAATATATGAAAACAATAAATCCAAAGATATTTTTAAGTTTAACATTTCAATGTAGCTAAGGATATTTAAATTTAGATATATGGCAGAATATATTGTATTATGATAATAAACTATTGTTTTGTATGATAACTTATTAGAAGTATTTATCTCGTTTTACTTTAAATTAGTAATATAAAATAATTTTCAAAAAACCTCACATATAATTATCATTTAATGTATTCAATAATAGTATGTCTTGTTTGTATATTAATACTACCATATTACCATTATATAGTATAATATTATATAGTATACCATTATATGTATTACAGTCATTTAGTACAATATTGTATTTAATGAAGTATATAACATAATATAGTATAGATAAAATTATTTATATGTATCATATTAGCTACTATAGATTCTATATGGATTTATCATTTTAAAATCTATTTCTTTGGTTTATAATATTTAATATTTGGATAAATAATTTATAATGTATAAATGGAATAGTAAAGTACATTTCTATTTTCAAGTCTTTTCGTGAATCCAATAATTGTTAGTGAAATAGTTAATAATGACATCATCTATTGGGCAATAAAGTTATCGATTAAGGAAAATCTATCTTTCGCTATTTGATGCATTAAAATCATTATCTACATTTTAATCATCTAATGGTGGGGGCATCATAATAAATTATATATATATATATATATATTTATATATGCATATATATATTTATATAAAATATTAATTTTCGTAATAGTTTATTAATAAATATTATTTAATGTCATTATTTAGGTTAACAATAATCAAATATGATATTATTATACGTATATATTTATTAATTATTTATTATTATTTACAAGTTAATAACTAATTATTTACTAGTTAATAACTAGTTATTTACTAATTATTTATTAATTATTTATTATTATTTACTAGTTAATAACGAGTTATTTACTAGTTATTTATTAAATATTTGCTAATTATTTACTAGTCATTAGCTTTTTAGCTTTCTTTAAAAGGTAGTTGACTATTCACCAATTAAACCAATTGATAGCATTACGATTCTATTAATATTTACCGTCCTACAATCCAGCAACTGAAACACCCAAACCTGGTGAACTTAATCGAAGTATTCAAACGCAAGAAACGCCTCCATTTGGTCTTTGAATTCGTAGACCATACGGTACTTAATGAACTGGACAGGTATCCCAAAGGGTTAGTAGTACTAACTGTGTATAGTGGTCACGCGGGTACTAACTTAGTACCCGCGTGACCACTATATACAATGCGCATATTCTATACAGCGAGTGAGGAGGCGTGTAGTGCATAAGCTATACATATAGTTTAAATCATATACGTTATGTTATCCATAGGGGGATATTGGGGTATATGGTGTGGGAATATTAAAACATACGGTTCAAAGATGGTCGTATCATCTGTATTGCGATTTATTAGTTATTTAAATAAATGTCAATTATGGAGTAGTAAATGTATAAAGTGAGCTAATGGTGCTCCTATATGATTTTTCGCATGCAATTTATTTGGGAAATGTAATATATAAAATATAAACATAGTGTTACATTTTTTTTTTAATTTGGACAATTTTTGACTTAACAATGACTTAACAATGTATTTTAAATATACATAGATGTATATGGAAATTAGCATAGAGATTTCAAAATGTAATATGAATCCATTTTTAACCTACTTATAGTCAATATTATTTTATTAAATTTGAATCACTTCTAGATATTAAATTTATAAAATGAATAGCAATTAAAAAAAAATGTACACAATTTTTATATCATTTACCAGGAAACATTTACATTTTTAAGAAATTCCTGACAATTCTAGAAAATTTAAATAATTTGTTAACAAATGATATATATGTATATTTTAAATATAATTTTTTATTAAAAATGTTCAATAATAACAATATAGATTTTATAAATTTATAAAAAAAAATATTGACTATATTGAACATAATAAAATTCCTAATAATTTTTTTTAAAATTAATTTACAGTCCATTAAAATGATTTCATTATTTTTAAAATATATAATTTTAACAATTTAAAATTATAAATTCTTTTTATTATTATTAATATTTATTTAGTTTATATTTATTATTCTATTAAAAATGCAACATTATTTTTGAAATATATAATTAACAATTTAAAATTATAACTTAGTAATGATTAATATACTTTTTAGACAATTTTATGACAAATCACAAAAGATTAACTAAATATTTGATCGAATGAAAAAGAATAACAATTAAAATAAATTCATATATTTATTAAAACAGAAATAAAGACGTTGAATAAAATAATATGTATTACACCAAAAAATTATGTTTTGATGAAAACCCACGCATTCATTTCCTTTCTAAAAGAGTCACATGTATATGTCCATCTCTTTCTTATACATTTCTTGATACAGCATGACACATATACTCACTCCCTGGCTCATTTATTATATGAGGTAATGTGTTTTTCGTCCATTTTTTCCATTGGATTTCCAAAATTGAATTGAAAATAAATACTATTCATATTTACATTTTCAGGAATATTTTCTGATCGACATCGTTTGCGTTATCGTCGTACAGCATTTCTATCACTGTTGCTACTTGTTATTATACCCAAATCATATAAAAATGAGGCTATAATTGCAGAGGGGAATATCAGGAATAGAATAACGTTCAGCAATTTTCTTATTATTTTCATAGGGATACGAATACCTATAGCAATAGATATCATATATGAGAACACACACTTTAATAATTAAATATTATAATATAATTAATTTTATGGTTGGTCCTTTAGTAATGAAACTTCTGATACAGGAACTCTCTTCTCCCGTGGACAGGTGCAATAAAGACATTTGCACTTACGTGAGCAAATATCAAATAATTTGTCATACTTAGCTAAATGTTTTTCACATTATTCATCGTATTTTGGAGAGATTATGCATTTTCTTAATATAATTACTACATCTAAATAACGAGTAAGTTTTTTTAAAGCTGAATTCTCCACATATGTTGGAAGTGAAGATGGTTTCCATATTTCTATCAGCCGATCGAGGGTTTCTTTTTTTGCGATTACATAATTCGAAATAAAAACGAATACAAAATGTCGATAAATATAAACAAACGTAGGTAATCGCTTAAAAGACATAGACTGCATAACAAACACTATTATTTAATACTAGTATTATAGAAAAACTATGGAATATTTTTCACAGATTCAAACAGTCATCGCTTGACCGACTGCATAAAAATATAAAATTACTTTCAAATTAAGATCTAATTACCTATATTTTAAAAATGAGTGTGTTTAGACATAATCCCAGGAAAACTACCACCCTTAAGGGTAATTAATTAATGTGAGTTGAGTTGATAGTTAAAGTGGTTTGGTAGTGATAGTAATAGTAACAGTGGTTTGGTAGGTGTGGCATGTATAATGGGTACATATATGTAGGCGATAGTGGAGTATGCGCGTAGTATCCATTGATATGTGGACGTTATAGGATATGTAGGTTATGTATGGGGCATTGGAAGTATGGGTGGTGTGTAGATTAGGGGTAGCGAATGAACTCTAGCCCTAGTATGGTGTAGTGGTGATATAGGAGCTATGGGTGATATAGGATATACGTGCTGGTTTATAAAATATATGTTACATGAGGATATGAGTCATATATGATGTAAGGATAGTGGTGTAGATATGAATGTTATATAAGATAGTGATAAAGGATGAATGTATATTATATAAGGACGAGTGGCGTAGGGGTGGTCAATGAGCTATAAAGTGTATATAAGGTACGAGTGTTGTACGAGGTAGGTGTTTAGTAGTAGATATAATAGACGGGGTTAGATTTCCAGTAGGATAAACATAAGATGCGTGTTGAGTTCTGAAAGTTCTGGATTCTCTTAGCGCACGAACCGTCAACTAAAGTGTGAAACTCTTTTTGGATGTCTTTGAATAGTGGTCACATTATAGTGGTCACAATAGTGGTCACATTATAACGTAAATCTTCATATCGTCTAGGGCACCGGAAGCGGTGACAAAGAAACTAACCTGGCAAACATTACAAGCTGTCAGCTTCTGCCATCGTCATAATGTACGTACGCAATTATTACATAACATATATATATAAAAAAAACAATATACAGTTATGCATATTATTATATATATTACATAACCTAATAAGAATTTAAATTTAATTCAAAACTAATAATACTTATTTATGATGTTATTATTTTAATATGCATTATCTATAATATTCAGTAACCAAGATATAATGCAGCTATACATGTATATATATGTATATATATATATATATATATATATATATATATATATTATAACGGATTCTATTTTACGCAGTGTATTCACCGAGATGTGAAACCAGAGAATATTTTAGTGACCACCAGGGGTCAGGTAAAACTCTGCGACTTTGGATTCGCTCGCCTCCTGAGTAAGTACTTCACCTCCCGTACTAGCTACCAATATATAGTACTCATACACAATATTACGTTTACAGTAAGTACCAATAAGACTATAGTAAGTACTCTTCGATACATCTGCAGCATATTACTGAATACAATTTTACCCATAATTACTTAGAATGTCTCAGAATATAACTTAATATGTCGGAATATATTTGTGTAAACCTTATAACAATATTATCTATAAATGTAAACTATATTGCTAAATTTGGGCTTGGTTTCTTTGTACATTATAACGGGTACTTGTCGAAAAACGTGAATAATCTCTACACTAATACAGCAGGTCCCGGTGACGAGTATACAGACTACGTGGCTACTCGGTGGTACAGAGCTCCAGAACTACTCGGTTAGTTAATATTTGTACGTTGTGCATATAAATTAATTGGTGGTTATCTATAGCATATGTTGTATATATATATATATATATAAGTTCATATATTATATACTATATGATATACACAATGGTATATCTTATATAACCATTGTCGTGCACAATACTATGCTACTCATTAAATAAACGTATACTTTAGAATGGGTACACCATCGAAAAACCATTAATAATGTATTCCTTGTAAAATTAAGATTACATTGCTAACTATTTGGAAAGTAGACGCTTTCGTACATTTTATTTTACGAATATCGATATTAATATAAATCATATTACATTCAATAATTAATTATATATTTGTAAAGCAAGTGAAATTATTTTCTAAATTGACCCTTATTTATATATTCTCCGCCAGCTTGTACGTTGTAAATGATTTCTAGGTTCATTGGTTGATTAACGGCCCTGGTATTCTGCCCTGAGCACAATGCTTTATACAACAGTTGTATAACGGTAAAGCTTGTTCGTACCTGTATGGCTGCATACGAATCCCGTTAACCGTATGTCGATTAATTATCGTACAGGGTGAATAGTCGTGCGGATAGCTTCAGTTATAATTGATTGCGGCAACAAGAACGGTCTCCCCGACTCGCTAGACAATAATCAGTACAAATGAGTTTCGTTACGGTAACACGCTGTAAGCCACGACTTAACGTCGCCCACCGCCGGTTTCTCTTTCATTCGCCAACGGCGAGGAAGCGATGACCTTTAGTTCGTGATTCAGAAAAAAAAGTGTTCGAAACATTTACGCTGGAGATTTATTGTTTCAAAAAAATACAATATCAAAGGATTTTTTTCAATTATTACACTTGAAGGCATAATCTATAATATCAATCGCAGACATAATGTATACACTTATTATATTATACACAATACGTAGAATAGAGTATATAATATATTAATTATATTATATATATATATCGTTAGGTTATTATACATTGTGTTCTCTATAGAGAACTCTATAGGGTAGCTTATATATCTTATATGTAAATGTATGTATAACTATGTATCTTATAATACTTGTTATGCATATATATATAACTTCTACCATAGATAACTATTTATGGTAGAAGAATCTATGAATACATCTATATACCAATTTACATATACTATTACATATATTTACATATAACTATTATAAAATGTATATTTATATATTTATAATGCACTGGAGCATAGTTTCCTATCTCTCGATCTATATAACCTTTATTATGTTGTATTATCTTGTAAGACAACATCTCTTGAACAATTATTTTATGTAACATATATATATAAATATATATATATATATATATATATACATATATATATACATATATATATATAATAATAACAAATCCTTTAGAGTTCGCCAAGTTAAACTTCATCATAAAATACTTCATCAAACTTCTCACCAATCTTCTTATTTATCCAATTCATTGTTATCCCAAATGAGAAATGTGTTACATTTATACACACAACTCATACAAATGTAATTTAAGTCAAAGGTCATAATTTCTGTACTGTTATCATTATTATAGTCAGTATACCCTTCCCCAAATTGAAAACACTCACCTAGATATAACCACACTATAATAGATTACTAACCTCTAACCTACCTTTATCGGATAAGGATTTAACAGCTAACATGTTCCCTTTCACCAAGCCAAACTACACCTCAAACTATTCCATAACCGCTAACTTTCTACATATGTCATTTCCCTTACTTGGGACATTCGTCCACTAATATATCTCATAAACATCCATTAACTAATAACCATCACGTAACCACTAAACTTACCCTATATCAATAATCACGTCCTTGTAACCACCTACTTTAATACCCACTACTCCAGTGGGAGATACTCAGTACGGTCCACCCGTGGACATATGGGCAATAGGATGCGTTTTCGCCGAACTCCTCACTGGACAACCTTTGTGGCCGGGCCGTAGCGATGTCGATCAACTCTATCTAATTCGCAAAACACTCGGTAGGTGGCCAGTATGTTTACGAGAGATGATAAATTAAAGCTTTAAACTCTCTCGCCTAATAAATATAAGAAAAATTCGAAACATCATTTGTAAAAACTCATGTATGCATATATCGTAATGTATCAGATTATTAGGATTTCAATATTCAAAATTTCGTGCATTCCCCAGGTGATTTATTGCCCAGGCATTTCGAGATTTTCTCGAATAATCCATTCTTCAAAGGATTAACAATTCCGGAACCTGAAATTCTGGTTAATTCTAGACATATTTAGTAAATATTTACCTTAATAAACATTTAATAGTTGTTATAAGAATAAAGTAATATTTTCTAAATATATTTTTTGTATAATTATTTGTAAATATACTAAATTCAACTTACATTCCTTATAACCTAAATATATTACATAATTTGTATTGTTTGTTCTTCTGAAACATTAATTAACAACAATATATGTATTGTTATAGCTAATTATGATTATCGAAATTAGTCAATGTGTTAATTTGTAAGGAATAGTTTATTAATTTGAATTTGTTTGTTTATTCAGGAACCACTAGAAATGAAATTTTCAAATACTTCTGCTAATTCAATGGATTTCATGAAAGTTATTATTTAATACTCAAATTATTAATGTAGGTGATTTAGCATCATTTTAAGAAATTGTTCACTAGTCTATCCAATTATATTAATATATGTAAAAGAAAACTATAATAAGCGAATTTCAGAAATGTTTCCGCATGGATCCCAGTGAACGATTAACTTGCGATCAACTTCTTGAACATGTTTATTTCGATAAGAGATTCACGGAGAGTTTCGCCGCCGATACAGCTCAAGCGGCATACGACCTACAACAGGT
The DNA here is from genome assembly GCA_964035775.1 of Osedax frankpressi. Lineage (NCBI taxonomy): Eukaryota > Metazoa > Annelida > Polychaeta > Sabellida > Siboglinidae > Osedax > Osedax frankpressi. The sequence continues at coordinate 6,394,926 of OZ038314.1, forward strand.
TAACCTCTTGTACCTGTTGACATAGTCGAGTATATCTATTACATTGTTTGGGAAGATACGACGTTATAAAAACGACAATCGAAACAAACATTTGTAAAATGCATGCAATAGATTGCAACTTATGTTCTATTTATTTGGTAAATAATATGCAGAATTAGCAATTTCTTTTGAAATTCATTTACATAAATTATATAGATAATTTAATAATATGTAATGATAATATACAATTTATATTATATATATTAATTTAAAATAATATATAATATAATCTAGTAGTAATTAAGTAGATACATTTATTTATGATAAAGTATACATAGCATATGCTTTATAATATTAAATAAATGTTAATACATTATATATATATTATACACACTCGTATACATATATATTATGATACATAATCTGGTTCTATTTTATTCTATATAGATATGAAGAATCAATTAATTATCTTTCTCTGTTATCGTATAATAGTAAGCAATATATTCTAATCTAGGCTGCTTTGAGGAGACAAAGAGAGAAAAGAGAACGAGAAAGAAGGGAAAGAAATCAATCAAGAGCCGCTTTACCCACGGTTGGCTATAAACGTATACAAAAGAAAGTGTAGTTTATTGTACCTATTAATTAATATATTATACTCTTATCAACTTGGCTATTAATTATATATTTCTAAAAAAGAAAACTTGTATATAATTAAATACATGTAATTATTTATATTTTGCTGTTAAGGGTTAAAATATATAGGATTCAAATATAAAGTGGTTATTTTTAGAATTAACTTTTGATTAAATGAATATTTTTATATTATTTTTCCATTGACATATTTAAAATATTTGCATTGTAGATTCGATAAGCGTTATGTATATTTAAATTATTGATATCTATTATTTAATAGTGCAATGCACTAAATTAACTTCACATCCATTCATAGTAGGAGTGTAATAGAATGCAGGTAGTTTTACATATATACATCAAACGTCGTTCATATAATTTAATATCAAAGTGACATATTGTTTTTATATTCGCAAAAACATATCGGAGATATAACGTTATTAATTGCATCGCTAACGAAATGACTACACCTAGAAAAGAATGCGAATGTAAGAGAATGAGAAATTAGATTTAGCTAATTGTTACATATTCTCGACTTATAGAAAGATTACAACCTACCTCAGTTGACGACGAATCCGCATCCGGTCAACCAATCTCCTGTTCCGACGAAACAGAAGAAGAATATGCATAAGTTTGATCACTTACCGAATATCTGATGAAGACTGAACACAGAACAATTGAACCCACCGTTTCTTTTATTAGACAGATATTGTAGATATAAAAATGTTAATAAAATACTAAAATATAATTAAATTCTTTATCGAAATTCTTAATATGGAATATTTTTAATAAATATCGTTCAAATCGTACACACATAAAAATGAGTAGTATTAATCACTCTAGATAAACTCACACTTAAAGTGGTAATCTGTTTCACTAATAAACAATACTTTTATAAAAAAATCATTTTCATATATCAATAAATAATAACAATAACAATAAAAATATATTTAAATTATAAAGTATACCTTGAGTAAAATCTTTATATAATATGAGATTATCTCTATTATAACAATAACAATAATAGTTCAAAATATCAATATGATAAAACTTATAATTTATAAATATAATAAATGAGCGAAGAAAAATCCAAAAATCATAAACTTTCATCGTGATAATCCGACTTTCCTCCCGTCTTCTCGACCAATCGAATAGCCTCGATAGACATGCCCTTCGACGCCGACTTCACCATGTCGTAGACGGTGAGAGCGGCCACCGACACCGCGGTCAGAGCCTCCATTTCGACGCCGGTTAATCCGACGCATTCGACGGTCGCCGCGACGAGCACGCGATCCCGTCGTAGGTGCAGGCGTACCCGGCACGACGTCAACGCCACCTGGTGGCACAACGGTATCAGCCGAGAGGTGAGCTTAGCGGCCTGCACGCCGGCCACCTGGGCCACGGTTAAAGCGTCGCCTTTGCCTCGCGGGCCTGCACCCGTAGAGCCCTTTAAGAGGTCGTAGACGGCGGGACAGATAAGCACGTGACCTTGGGCGCGAGCGGTGCGAAGCGTCGGCGATTTATGGGAAATGTCGACCATACGAGCTCCGGTATCTGGACTCCAGTGGGTCAAGGTCGGGGTAGTAGTAGAATTCGTGTAGTTAGTAACATTTGTAGAAGGGGTTGCGGAATTGGTTGGGTTTATAACTCTATCGGGTGATTGGGATGGTAAAGGTTTGTCAATATTCGAGGGATGTTCAGATTCTCTTTCAACTTTAAATTCTACTGATGGTGAATCATCGTTAAACGATGATTTGTAATTTTCGAAAATACTAGCATATTGGTCATAATAAGAATCATTACTTGGACTGTAATGGCGGATATGCTGGAGATAGGGAGAATGAACAATGGGGATAATGGCTGGCAATAAAGGAATTCGTGAAATATTCTTATCTGTTGTAGAAGAGTACGGTAACAATTAAATTCACCTATAAAGTAAACATTATTATATTAACAATAATTATATTAACATATGATATAAATAAATGAAATAATATAAATTAATGATATTTCTTTTGTTTAAAAAAAACCAGGGAACCAAATTCAGATCATATTTAACTACAGATGGTTACAATGTATAGTACAGATGTAACCTACTGGTTACAATGTATAGTACAGATGTAACCTACTGGTTACAATGTATAGTACAGATGTAACCTACAGGTTACAATCTATAGTACAGATGTAACCTACAGGTTACAATCTATAGTACACTTTTAACTAATTATTAAAATACAATTTTATTATGCCATAAATGGTTATAATTTAAAGTATCTTGTAACTATTAAAGTTTTGGTTATATGTACTAAAACGGTAACCAACAGGTTACAGATTATATTACATTTGTAACTAATTCATACTTGTCTTAAGATCAAATATTAATTCACACATTACTAGTATATATATTATATTATATAGTATATATAATATCTCATTATATAAAATATATTATATATAAAATTATATAAAAAATTTAAAGTTTTATATATAAATATATTATTACGATCATTACCTCCATCTTTGTGTATGTACTATAACGCCATCTATTGGCGACTTATCATATAAGTTTGTATAATTAATTAAATATACAACAGAAGAACAAAATTAAGTTATTAATTTTACGTTTATTTAAATATTATAAATATTATAAAGACTATTTTATAATATATTATATAGTAATTATATATATATTTAGATAAATTTACATGTATATACATACTATATATATACATATATATATATATATATATATATATATATATACAGATACATACATAAATACAATATAAGTTTAGTTACGAAACGTATTACAAAAATCCTGATTAATTCTACAACATTGTAACTGGTTCAGTAAACTCGCAAAACACTTTATTTGGTACTAAGTATGTAAAACTATCACTGTAATAGGTACGTAAACTAGGCATGGTTCCCTAGTTCCCACATTAATGTGTTTTATCTGAAAATGTGCTATATTATTGTATTGTAATTATAATTTAATTATTCAAAAGACACTGTTTACAGTATACAACTAAATAAAACTAATAATTCTATTGTATGAAAATATTGACATGGATTATCTACAGGAACTTACCCACCAATTAAAATCATTGGCCGATTTTTCATCTTCGCTAAATCTTCCATTCCTGAATTTATTATTACATAATTAAAAATTTGTTCGGTTTTGACATTTTTAAGTAAATGAAAAATTGAATTATTTAAAAACAAAATTATAATTAAAAGTGAAAAAGAGATTTTCCTAAGGTCGCTAAGGTGCGGTAGTGAGTTTAATTAACTTATTACCGGCGTGCTTCCATGCCTTCTTCTTCAAAGCAGCGTTAACCAACGACACTATCTCGGTATCGCTGGCGCCTTCCCTCAATGCGTCCCGCAGCGAAACCTCTTCATTGCCAAACAAACAAACCTCGAAGAACAACGATAATAATAATAAACTATTTGTGGATGTAGCAAGAACAAAAATAAAGAAGTATAAATAACTATTACGATTATTTTGATAAAATATCTACTCAGAACACTATCAAACCAAGTTTCATACTTAATATATTTGCATAATACTAAAAACGAGCTCACGTTTTTAATTTCAAAGTAATTTAATATTAAGAATTTTATCCGAGGGCAATCTAAAGTTTAATATAAACTCGTTAAACTCTAACCTTAAGATTTCCATCAGCTGTTAATCTAATCCTATCGCAGCCCGAACAAAAATGTTCAGTCATAGATGTGATGAATCCCAATTTACCTTGAAAACCATTAATCTTCCATGCCTATTCAAATTAGGTGATCCGTCATTAAAATTGACCATAGTATTAGAGATTTTCAATATAATAGTGTTACAGATATTACTTTCAGTGGTGCCGATATCTCACCTTGGCTGTGTGGTTCAACGGATCAGCGAGTTTCAACATGTCGCCTCCGAAGTGTTGCTTGAGAATGTCGATGCAGCGAGAGTACGACACCAGCTTGAGTGTCGACCAGGAATTTCCGTCGAACGGCATGTATTCGATGAACCGTATATCCAGGGGCTATTGGCGACAAGTTGACTTTGTATCGCGTTAGGTTGAGCGTACGCGCGGTTTGGGTCAAAGGTTGGGAGGGCGCGATACTAGTAAACAATATATAAATGGTAGTATAGGGAAGTTGTACTATAACAGTATAACAGGATTAGAGTATGTTTAGGAAGGACAAGTTAGTTAGGTAGTTAGTATTAAGGAAAGTGGTGGGGGACATTTAGTTTGATGGGTTTGGCATTTTGTAAACACAGGATTGATTAGTCAGCTTATTTGCGAAATTTATATTAATATAACAAGTTTATTAATCTCCATATATATATTAATCTTCTTCTTGACTCTATTCCCTTATCTCTCAAATATACAATACAACAATAGATGATGTAATAATATGTCATAGTCCTAATATGAAAAGCAAAAAAACCTTATTTTTAGTAAGATTCACAAAATCAATAATTTCATCGTCATTGACACCTTTCATGAGTACACAGTTTATCTATGAATTTATATTTATCTATTAATTTATATTTATCTATGAATTTATATTTATATTTATTTATTAATTTATATTTATCTATGAATTTATATTTATCTATGAATTTATATTTAACTATGAATTTATATTTATCTATGAATTTATATTTATCTATGAATTTATATTTATCTATTAATTTATATTTATCTATGAATTTATATTTATATTTATTTATTAATTTATATTTATCTATGAATTTATATTTATCTATGAATTTATATTTAACTATGAATTTATATTTATCTATGAATTTATATTTATCTATGAATTTATATTTATCTATTAATTTATATTTATCTATGAATTTATATTTATATTTATTTATTAATTTATATTTATCTATGAATTTATATTTAACTATTAATTTATATTTATATATTAATTTACATTTATCTATTAATTTATATTTATCTATTAATTTACATTTATCGAAATAAAAATATATTATCAATAGTATGGCAAATGTATCAGAATGTAATCATTAGAATTAATATAATTCAGTCCATTTGTAAATCAATATATTTAGTCCATAGTTACTATACTAAACCTTCACTGTCTCAATACCGGCATCGAGACATGAATCAATGGACGATAATACTTTATTTAATCCTCTCCTCCTTGTTAAAACTCCATATTTAGTCTCCTATTGAAATGTATGTATTCAATAAATCTAATAATATGTAGAATCTATTATAGATGTTAATATTATAAAATTAATAAATGAAAAAATCAAGTAGGTTTGAAAGTTAAAAATAATGTAGAATAAATTATTTTTTTTAAATAAACAAATGTGTCTGCCTCTTTTTATATGTCCATTTATTAGTTTATTTACGTTATCTTCGATATGGATCTATTATTACGGAAAATAAACGGTGAATACAATAGATCACAAACTTTCAGATAAAAAGTAACTTAAGAGCATATTTAATTTATTATAGGGCATATTATCATCGACATTAAATGAGACATGTAATAAGAAATGAAGAATCTAGGAATCACATGTTAATTAAAAGTTAGAATTTTATAAACCTGCAATAATAGATAATGAGAAATAAAATGTATATTAATTCTTTTTAGTGATATTGCATTATGGGATACCAAATTACTAATTTAATTGATCAAATCCTCATACAGAGATATAGAAATATATACTATATTGATACATTGGGTACAGTTAATATACACATTTGCAATGCAATTCATTACGCAGAGTCAAGTTTATTTACTACCTGAAGAGTGTCCAAACTGATATTAATCGCATCGAGTCCTGCTCTTTTTAAACGACTCGCTAACCGACCCGTAGCTATACCATTAGAGGTCATTCCGAGCGAGTTGACCCCAGTTATTGAAGATAATGCACCTGATGAGAAAGAAACGCAATGAGATATCAATTTAATATACAGTTAATTACTACTGCAAATCGTATTTTATTATTAATATATAAATATTGTTTGGTTATATTTGATGAGGTACTTTCATTCCATTGAAGAAACTTTCTATTGGTTACTTTAAACTTATTTGCAAGAATTTTCTATAGACCAAAACTCCTATAAACGCTTCGTTAATGTGTTTTCGCATAAATGTGAGCAGATAAATTAATCCACCAGTCTAATGTTATGTTCAGACTAATTTTTGTCATAGATTCATAGCCGCAATATTAACATTTAAATCTAAGATGGTTCCAATATATATATTACACAACGAGATTCACCAAAGTCTACTCAAACTACGAGTTGCTTCAAAGAAACAGATTAAGTGCTAAATCGAATTAACATCGGCGTAATTACCTACAATATCCACGATATCTTTACGAATTGTAGGCTCGCCACCCGTGAGCCGGATTTTGTCGACTCGACCCGAACCCACTAAGATTTCAGCCAATCTCTGCACCTCGGTTGTTGACAGGAGTTGCCGTCGATGCGTTAATTTCACACCGCATTCCGGCATACAGTACTGGCCTAGATGAGAATACAATGTTCACAAATGGATTTTATACTATTCGTAATTAAAAATATCTAATGCTATATTTAACAATATTATTATTATTTTTACTAACAACGTAGATTACATTTCTCAGTTAATGCTATTCGTAAATATCGATGTTTCCTGCCAAAAGAATCGCTCAAATCCTATTAAAAGAATAAAATTATGAATTTTAAACACTAATTATAAAGCAAGTGAATAAAATATTGCATGATATTATATAATATATTTGATTAAATTTAATTATTAATTATAAATGAACATTATGTTCACAACAATTTTAAATAGAAGTTATAACCGTAGCTATGCTTCTTAATAATGAATGTTGTGAAATCCTTAATATGTTCTTTTTAATATTCATAATGCACTGGTGTTTAATATTAAATATTAATTACATTTGTCACTTGACAATCATATATATATTGTATATATATATATTTATCTAGAGAATTTTGAATTATTAAAAGATATGACTAATTAAACAATCAATTACAAATATTTCTAAAATACTTTACTATTTCTATTTTTGCTCTACTATTTGAATTATTATGTCACACATTCAGTATCTACATATGTTAAATCAATTGCTTCCACAAAATACTTTAAATTACATTCTCTCATATCTGTATATTTTTCGCCATGAAAATTGACAAGTTATACCAAGTTGTGGATATCTCTGACTCCAACAATTTCTATTTTTTAATCAATTTGCAGGAAATAAAAATGAAATATCAAAATAGTATAAGGCATTCTGGTTTATAATTTTATTGCAATGGAAGTAACATTTAAATCATTCTACATATTTCTAGTGATAAAAGTAACTCGAAAATTGTATAATCAAGATAATTTTGTTATATCCTTTATAGATTACTATTATTGGTAATATTACTATACTCTTGGTTTAACTAATATACATTATCTTATTTACTTCTAATAGAACTATTTATAATAATAAACATCTTACAATTTGTATTATTGTAATTTTTAAAATTTTGAGAATTAAATATTTATTTGTAATAAATAATTAGCTCATAAATACGCTGCGGTCATTATATTGAGATAATCTATTACAATATTACGTCTATATATGATCGGCGACCATATATAGACGTATATATAGACCATATATAGACGTATATATAGACCATATATAGACGTATATATAGACCATATATAGACGTATATATAGACCATATATAGACGTATATATAGACCATATATAGACGTATATATAGACCATATATAGACGTATATATAGACCATATATAGACATATATATAGACCATATATAGACGTATATATAGACCATATATAGACGTATATATAGACCATATATAGACGTATATATAGACCATATATAGACGTACATATAGACCATATATAGGTCGTCGACCATTGGTCGTCATGTGAACACACTAATATATTTTAGAATTTGATTCAATATATTCCCCAGTTAATAGGTATAGGTAATAATTCCCTAAATAGTATAACATTAAATATATATAAGTATTATGATAAACTATTAATAATAAATAATAAATTATATTTAATAGTTACTATTAATAGATTAATATCAATAGTATTAATAGTATATTATGTTAAATATGTATTATAGTAAGTATATAAGTATCATAATAAGTTTAAGTAAAATAGTATTTATTATTGTTATATTAATAATAGTATTTAATACTTATGAATTGTTTCAGAATTATATTAATTTGCATTCGATTATTATTTACCTTTGAAGATATAATTATTATATATT